>VWZY01006727.1:33990-48557 GCA_013399075.1 Chloroceryle aenea | reverse complement strand
CCAGTGATGTCATCTGTTGGGTGGAAGCACAACTGCTCACAGCAGCACAACATATACCCTTGGTTTCATCAGGTCACTCCAGCAGCAAAGCCACAGGATGACCTATGGGATGGGAGCAGGTCTGGACCCGATATCCCATCCGCTCGTTCAAGCGGCTTCCTTTCACAGCGTGGAGCTCCACAGAAGGCCAGCTCCAACACCACCACTCACCTACAGCCCCAAACTGTGAACATTTACAGCTATTTCATACGTGGGGAGGACTGTCCCCTGCAGAATGTGCCACTGTGGGCCCCGCATCTGGGGCACAGCAAGACTGTTCTCCTCTGGCAACCAGACCTGCTGCCATGGGACACACAGACAGGCAAGAGGGCAGGAGATCAAACTCAGATCAAACCCGATCGTATTTTTTTAAGAAACTGCACAACTGAACTAAATGAATGAGAATTGCAGGGTGTCTCAATCTCACAAGTTTTTCCCCTGATGACTTTTTTTGTTTGTAATTAGAGGGATATAAATTGGCCTCTGTTGGAGTTCAAAATATTTAACAGATGTCTCTACCTTTATAGCTGAAATCCGAAATGACAACAGAATGGGAATGAAACAGACCCAAGCATTCTGAGGATAAAAAGCACTGCCAAGAGCACCTCCAACATCCTTAAGACGAAAAAGGGATGTGGTGGCATGTCCTTTGGAGCACAGACCATATTTCTCTGGGTTTGTGCAGCATCTGGCATGTAGAACGACAAAGTCGTGAGCTAAGCTTCCTAATAATCTAGAATGCAGAGTTTTACAAGACTTTCAAATGCCTTGTCTGTAAAAAAATTCACATGTGTTATTATTTACACGGCAGGAAGTGATGACCAAAACTGTTTGTCCTGGATGTGCCAACACAGTTTGTGTATTATTATTTAAACTGATAATAATCCCTTGGTAAACATAAGCAGGTACCAAACCCAACCTATTTATTGCAAATAGATACCTACATGAAGAAAAACTTAAAATACGTTTTGACAAATGTCATTTCACCTTTTTTCACATGTGAGAAATACATAGAGAGTAGGCACAATGAAAATGATTTGTAAAAGTTTTAAATCACTATCTTAAAGAGGTTATTAAATATTATTTTAAACCACAGTGGGAATTGGATTGTTCTGCTGACTTTGATTTGGTCTTTTTTTCAGAATAATTTTAGTTAACAGAGTTGAAAGAACAAGTTTAAAGAAACTAACTTCATCCACTTATAAAGCTTTGATTATCATAAAGCCTTTAAATTTAAGCTTCATTGAATACAATATGATAATCTTTTTTTCTATCAAAAGGCAAATTAAAATATTCCGCTTATAATCCTTTTTGTCATTTCAACCGCTCATAAGATTTCTTGCACTGGCGGTCTATTTCGGTTGGAATAAGACATTTCTATCCATACAACAAATTATTTCTAAAGTGCCAAAATTTGTCACCACAGCTAATGTAAACAAAAAACGACTACCATCCATAACAGCAGAATGGATTTATTATTTAGTCATTGTTCTAGTCAATCCACGTTTCTGTGCAGGGCCTTTGAGAAGTCAATAGATGGCAGTCCATCTCTTAGGAAAGAGGCTGATAATGAATAAAATCACCAAAAGCCTCACAAAAGAGAAAGGTGGAAGGCTGTGTGTTTTTTCACAAGCATTCACAGTAATTAACCAAGAATACTTTATATAATGCAACCCATTTAGGCTAACTTTGCAAGGGCTCTCCATAAACAATGCTGCAACAATGGCCTTTATTACAACCCCGGACGCCTTGTTTTACTTGTCCTTACATGTACCTGCATGTGTGTGTGGTGCCCGTGAACAGTTTACCGAAATTGATTTAAATCTAGTGGCTGTACCCTCTGCTAAAGCAGAGGGAAAACTCAGCCTTAGTCTGTTCGCTAACAACCAGGCACCCTTAGCAGAACAGCAACATTCACAACAGTACTTTTAAAAAACTTCCATTGTCTTCCTTTAAACTGTTTTCCTATCTGTGCAGAAATATTTATTCTAAACTAGGAAAATGATAAACTAATTTCTATAGTGAAATGCTACTCTCCTGATACAAGAGTCAAAGATGTTGACTTCTTAGTTACAGTTCTATAAACATATATAAAATATACATTGTTCTAACCTAAAGTTTTAGTTCTGTCGAGAACTATTCTCTTCTGCTTTGGGTGCAAAAGAGAATACCTAAATGCAATAATAAAAGCTAGGACTCATCCTTTCAGCAGTTCAGCAAAAGCAGTTTCTCAAGGTGCAGCTTTTTTTAAATATCAAGAATGTCTTGTGCCAGGCAAATTTTCAAATTCCATGCTAAATCTGTTTACTAATCTAACNGAAAAAAAAAAAAAGGAGATGGGAAAAGCGTTTCCCACATACACCAGAAATGTGGATGATTTGCAGAGATTTTGCAGTTCACTACAAAATAGAAAAAATATTTATCAGTAGCTAGGGTCTGACTTGATCTCAGTTCATCTTTGCAAACCCATAGCTGACCACATTTCAAAATGCACTAAGAACTTCCAAATAGCTGCTTGTAATACTACACTCGGATTTGTAACTACTACATTTTCTAACAAGAGGCTCTTTTAACAAATATTGTCAGCTTTATACTAAATATAGTGTAAACTCTGAAGGCTTTCTACAAAATTCACAGATGAAATTTCTACTTCAGATACCTCAAATTCTGCGGTAGTAGCCACTTGGTCAGGTTTAAGCTCCCACATGCATTTTTACAAAAATAAATATTTTCTAAGTGTTGATTGCAACTCACTTTTTGGAGGAATTTTCAATGGTAAGACAGACTAAAAATAAATTAAATCAAATCATATACCTCAGTAAAAAACAGAATCCAACATACTGCATCTAATCTCCCTATCTGATTATTAGATTCCAAATATCACAAACATTTCACAAATTGTTTTTACATGTACCCTTAGGGATTATAATGAAAGACAGTATTTACCTTTTTTCCTCATGCAATTTTAAAAAAGCAAACAAAAATACTGACTGAATGCACCCTTAGCTCATAATGTGGCTGGGTTTTTTTTAAGTCTGCATCAATTTTGTTTAAAATAAAAGTAAATGCTCAGAAAGGGTGGAGGATTTCCAAAGCAGATCTTCGTTTTAAAATCATTATTCAGAAAACACAAGCAAGAGGTTTTAAGCAGAGATTTCTCCTATTCACTGAATTTAAAAGCAAAAACAGGAAAAAAAAAAAGAGCATTTCACTACTGTGAAGAGGTAGAGGCAACAAATTATGAAGCACATCCCATTTATTACTCAAAAGAAAAAGCCCACACCAAAGATGCATTAAGAAAAGTATTGGACAAACTTTTCTACTGTTTTGAGCAGACAGCAGTGATTAATTATCTGTAACAGCTAAACACATGCAAGGCTGACTTGGGTCACAACAGCAGCAAGGATTCAGATGAACAGCAGAAAACCTAATCTTTAAAAGCTGGTTTTATGTGTAATATAATTCTATAAATGAATATATTCAAGATTAACAATACCAATCCATGGAATATTTTTTTAACCAGTTACATTTTGTTCCAGGTTTCAACATTTTCCGAATTTATATACGTTTTGGTTTATTTTTATATCTGTTTTACATATGACGAAAAACCTTAAGTAACACGCTGGTACAGTTCACAAAGTTTTGTTTTCTTGTTTCAGTGATTAAAGAACAACTAAGGCAGGCCAAAGAAGGAGTTACAGCTATGTGCTTACCAATTAGAAATTATCTGCAAAAGTTTATAAAGTGTATTTGCTCAAATTAACATCTCCACTCTAGCTGAGATTTATTTTACTCATTTAGAAAGAAAGCTTTGTCACACAGAGTGACTAATTACCAGCATCTGGGATATCTGAGCTGGGGTTATTGCTTCTGCTGCGCATCACAACTTAAAATTTAACCCTCTTTATATGTGTAAATGTAGTCTCTGAGAGGTGAGAGTGCTGCAAGGCACTCTAATTTAATGACTACAGTATTAAAACAAATTCCTAAGTTCTAAAGCTGTTTAAAAAAATAGTGACAGTGTTTCATTGCATTCTTCAGTTCAAAAACTCTTCAGATGTTTATTATCTTCTCGCAGAAGATGCTTGTCTATATTTTATGGTCAGCAGTTCACAGAAGAGTAAATAGGTTGGGTGTAGAAGAAAATAAAAAAGGTGTTTCTACTTACTGTTAGGTGATACTGCCTCCATATTTCTGGGCAAGCCTGGAAAATAAAAATATTGATCAGCTAGGAGCATGAAACAAGGTGCTTTACAGCCTGTTGGTTTTGGCATAACACAGTATCCACCGGTGTCGGTCACAGGAAAATAAGAAGCTTAACTGAAAGGGTCTGCATTTCAGCTTCAAAAACCTGGCTAGACAGTTTAATTGAATTTTACACTGGTTTAACACACTCCCTGCCATTGTCAGAAAGCCAGTAACAGTTTTCTCTCTCCCCTTCTTCTCTGAAGGTTAGAAGTTTGGGAGAGTAATGTGCTCTTAACTGTAATAACTATTAACACTGCAAAACAAACAGAAATTAATTTAAATACTACATTTTCTGACATTTAAAATTCACACAATGTTTTGGAAATTAAATCACAAGGTATCTCTTCCTTTCACGTAGGAACAGAAATATTTTAGTATTTTTGTACATATCTCTATCCTAATCAAAATATAATTGTTACATGTAATAATCCTCAGTAGCCTAATGTCAGATGAGTTGTAAACAAGAAGCATAACAGATTGCTTTAATGTTTCTATTTTTACAATGGCTTGCTTGATTTCTCTTTTAAATTTTTTTTTCCTAAACTTGCCAGACTCGCACACAAACTTGTGAGTGCAGCCCTTTGTAAAAAATTTTGCAGAGCAGATTTTTGAATCACAGGAAAAACACAATAAACCTGAGAAATACATTAAGAGACAAGAAAGAGGAAAATGTGGATCTTCTTTAAAAATCAAAATGTGTTAATGATCACTGAGACACAAGCTACTTTCTCAAGGATTCTTAATATTTTTACAAAATTTACAGTAATTCTGTCTTCTACTATGACTCTGAAGCCACAGATGGACACAGAAATAGTGGCACTTTGTGGCCATTTCAGTGTTTAAAAGAGTTACTTCCATGGAGGTCTTTCACTTTTATTTAAAACATTTGCTCTTTCATTAAAATAGCTCCTTAATCATTTGAACAATTAGTGATTTGGCTCACCAATCTCAATTTCCAGTATTTTAAGAAGCAATATTAGTTATTCCATGGCTTCTACATAATATGCTGTAGCTCCAATTTCAAATATTTAAGTCTCATGACTACTTGCAAATGAGTACTATTAACATTTCTTTAGATTTCAAATAAATTTTTCTCTGATGCCTAAATTCTTGCCTACTTTTACTCTGGTGGAGACTGTTAATCAAAAAAAATTAAAAATCCACACAACCACCCCTATTAGCAACTGAATTTCTCAAAAAAATAATCCAAGTTTTTGACAGCCACCCTATGGCATATAGAGTATGATTTTACCGGATGTGATGGAAATGATATTATTTATTATTCATTCCGCCAGTAACACAATTTTCTGGAGAAAAATCTACAATCAGTTCTGTGTAATGGTTCGACATTTCTCCTCTTACTCAAATACAGCATGTAAATATTTGAGCTTTATATTAATAGTTCTATAAAGAAAATGTGTGAGGTACATCACATTTCTAACAGAAGCAGACTGCAACATTTGACAGTTTGAACACACTTGAGCTGTCCTCCAGTGCAAACAAAAGGATTTTCCTCCTCTACTAACTTACACAGGATTCGGAGGCGCGATATATAAACACTCTACAGCGTATAAAAATATTGTGCCAAAAATCTCGCCTTCTCTCTCCAACCTGTAAAGGGCTTCAACTGTACATGAGACTTGTGCTGGTTCAGAACAGGGTAGCAGGCAGTTATTTATACATTAGTTCTGGGTAGTTTTCGATTACCACAGTGTCCCCAAACTAATATGGTTGAAAAGTCACAATCAATGAGTTGTCATATACTGGCAAAATGCCACTCTGTGATATGACCTTTACTCACACAGCAGCTATTTAATAATAATAATAAATTATTTTTGAATAATAGTTGGATTGTTGTTTTTCAGACATCACTTATAGTGAAAATCTGTAACTCGGAGCCGGGAATGACAGTTGGCGCAGCTCTTACCAGAACACTGGGAGAGCCACAGTCCCAGCCACAGTCCCAGCCACTCTACAGTGCTATCAAGAGGTAGGTTTTACCACCACGGCCTTTAAGGGTGTTTTAAGCCTGTGGGAAAACTTAAGGGAGGTAGGAAGAAGGTGGCAAGGGAAAATTGGCCAAGCATATTTCTTCATTCAGATGGTGATTCGGTGTAATACTTTTCATCATCACAATGATCACTTACGAACTTCAGAAGTTGAATACAATAGTTGAAACCAGATGCCTGGCTAAACAACAGCTTTCTAGAAATGATGCTTTTAACGAGGAGTCTTATTACCTTGCATCAGCTCAGAGTTATTGTCTGTATCTTCTATCACAGAATGACAAAAAGTATAATTAACAATTACTGCTGAATACTGGCTTCTCAAATGAAGCACAGAGGTTTTCTATGGAAGAGAGCATAACCAAATACAACAACCACCGAACCTGTGATTTTCCTTATTTATTTAAAAGTACTTAACCATGAATGGCCCTCATTTAAAGAAAAGCCCTGGTGGTATACAAGTACGATGGCAGTGTGATGAACTGCATTAAAATAAAATTGCATTTATTTCCTGCCCCAGTGGTCTGACCTTACTCGCATTTAGATGTACCAGCACAAAAGGTGCCTACTCATAGGAGCAGTGCCACCTCGGCACTGTGGCCGATGGCACCGGCGAGGTGCGCTTCCCCTCACCTTCCGCCGCGTCCCCCTGCGTTTCGCAGCGCAAGTGCCAGGCAATTAATTTCCCCAAATCCATGCTGTTATTGCTGCGGCCCACGTTCGGCTCATTTGGAAGGGCGGTTATTCATGCAGGAGCCTGATCCAGCTAAGGTTGCCACACAGATGAATCAAGGCTAGATACTGCGTGTTTTGACCCACACTGAATTTTATCAGGTGCTAATTATTGTTTTACCAGAACAACGGCTTAATGCATCTGTTGTTTAATTCCCACTTCCCTATTCTCAAACGTGAACATCAAAGAAAATAAAACACTCAATCTCAAACAGCCCCTGACAGCAGACCAGGACTCGAGTGCTCAATAGACAAGGCCCTTGCCACCAGTTCTCATATTTCCACAACAATGAGCAAACACAAAAACAGCACTAAGCGGCCTTTCCTCCTTTCCGCTCCCCTTGGCCGGTCGTCTGCCTTGCGCCGAGAGGGCCCTCGACGGCGGCCCTGCTGGGAGCGCGGCGCGGGGGAGAGGAGTAGCCTCGCTAACATGCGAGCATTTGCAAAAGGGAAGGAAAAACCCCGCTACTGTATTTGGCGTATGAATAACCAAAATGCACGCGCTGACAGGAGACCGGGACGGGCCTTCGGCTCCCCGGGAGAAAATGTAGCTGTGATGAGTGACAGGGCTTTCAGGAAATATGTTCACAATCACAGACAGTGAAGGCCATGACCTAGATCGTTTAAGAGCTTGTCTTGTCAAATTATCAAAAGCTTCTTCCTCTCTGAATAAAGAGTGACATAAGTGAGTGTCAGAAAGCTGCAGGCTGACAAGCCAAGCATACAATAACAGCATGCACGTCACATACTTGCCGAACACCGCCACGGCTAGCGGCAAATCTTAATGAGAGCGCGGCTGGCCCAGGAGACTTGGGTCCCTGCTGGCACAGCTACTCATCTCGCAAAAATCCTTCAGCTCCAAGTCAGTTATGGTCTGACACGATGACTACAATTACTAAACACAACTTTTTAACAGAATCCTCTGGTGCTTTGTCAAAGCGGCGGCTGCGAGGAGCTGCCCTGCCGCAAGCCACCATGATAAAACAAAAGATTTGCCAAAACACACACTTTTCATCACCTCCGCATGGGAACTGCCACGGAAAACACACAAAGCTTCCCTTCAGAACCACTCCTGCACGAGCAGATGTCAAGACCTCTCCCTGCGCTGCAAGCACAGACGGCCGAGGTGTTAACCGCCGGCACCAGCCAGGCTCCTGGTAACGTTTACTTACACTTAACACTGCAAAAATGCTTACGGTTACCACTGCAGCCTGCTCTGGGTGAACCTGCGTCAGCAGGTGCTTGGATGAGATGATCTGCAGAGGTCCCTCACGACCCCTGCTGTCCTGGGATTCTGTTATTCGGTGGACACTGACTTGCTGCAGGCATGAATGCCAGGGAATGAGGGAAGAAGGGAAGCCCCTCACTCTCTGCCCAGGGGAGGACCGAGGGCCCATAGCACTGCCAGCAGGAACAGGCCCCATCAGCCATGAGGCCACCAGCCAGCCCCAGCAGATTTGTCCCCATGCCTCCAGCCACATCCTGTCCCAAAGAGATGGCCACATCCCCGCAGCAAGCACCGGTGTATATTCTGAAAATAACAAAGGCAGAAGGAAATCTTCTGGGAGAGAAGAGGCTCACAGAGGTTTACACGGCCACAGAAGGTGTCAGGACACATGGAGGAGATGCTGGCTGAGGTACTCAACTGTTTCCTGGGAAGAAACCTGGGGAGCGCAGACATGCATGCATCTCTACATGAATGGGGCCAGCAGGCATGGCATGGCTGAAGAGCACTGGGGACTTGGGCACTGCTGGCTGCCAGCTCTGGGACACTCTCAGGCAGCTCGCCATCACTTGCATGCTGTTTTTTCCTAGGTGCACAAGGAAAGACTTCCCTGCCTGCCCTGTTTGCCTCCTCCCTGCCACAGCACCCGGTTTATGAAGCTCTTGTCCCACACTTGCAGCTGGCAGGTGAGACTGCAGACCACAAGCCTCATGACATCCACCTAACTGCCACCGAACCTGCAAAACACAGGATGTTCACAGCATGGGGCTTTCAGCATATACATATTTAAGCGTAAGTATGATCTTTCTGAGGAAAGTGCATGAAGTTGAGCTGCTTCCAGCACGGCTCCATCTAAAGTGAATCCATACATTCCCATGGATGTCTTAGGGAAAGAGACTGACCATAAGGTCATAAGACTGACCCAACAGATCATAAATGTATTACCCTGAAAATGTTTTAAATAACTTTGAACATTTTCAAAACAAATTAGGCAAACCTTGAGCTGCCTTATGTTCACTTCCGGTCAGAAGCACGATCGTGGAGAGTCGCTCTGAAACAGTCTGTGCACAAGAGCTTGTTCTGCATCCTTTGTGTCACAGTCAAAGAGAGGGAAGTTTCTGGGAAAAACTAATTCAAACTTTTTTGGAGCATCCAAAGTGCTGGATAACGTCTCAAAAATATTAGGGAATAAATACATCAGTCTTTTTTCCAACACAGTATTAGGACCTGCTCTATAAAGGCTGCAGGAGAATTTTCAGAGTACTCTGGAGAACTCTAGGGGACTCAAATTAGCCCCAGGCTCAGGGCAAAACCTGTGATCTGCCTCCAGCTCCTACGGACAGCAGAAACATCAGAACAGGCAGACGCGTATAAAAGAGTTGCAGTAGCTGGGCTTGGTGAAACACTTGCAAGTTTTTGAGAAAATGTACTGTGGAGGATTTGTAATTCCTTACAAAGTAATTAGAAGAGACACAGACATATGGGCCTGTTTTGTGATCAGCTTACAGAGCCTGAACACAACTACACTGCGTCAGCCTGCCCACCCATGGTCTCCAACAGTGGCCATGGGCTGAAGCCTCACAGAGCTCAAACACAGGGCAAGCGTGCACACTTTCCTGACACCCTTCCACATCCCTCTGCTTTAAGCTCAATGGCTGCGCAAGCTAGATGAAGTTCTGTGTGTTCAGTAACCTTCTGTAGACTTATGTGAACTGTTCCTGTCTCCTCCAGAGCCAGAGCAAACTTGCTGCAACTACTGCATCCCTGGGTAAGGAGTCTCACAGGTCTGCCACTGATTGCACGATGAGTCACCTCCTTCTGTCTCTTCCGAATCTCACTCCTACTATCTTCACCAGATGTTCCTAATTCCTGTACTGGAGGAAATGATGAACAATTGATCCCTAGCCACTGTCTCCTGTCATGGATGATTTTGAAGCACTTTACAGGTCCTTCCCTCTGTCATCTCTCTTCCAGGCTGAAGAGTTGTATTTGTGCTGTAGGACGCAGAAGAGAGGGACCAAGCTTGCTTTGAGGTGCCCATTGTTCTCCTGGTGATTCCCAATGTTTCACATATTTTTCACAGCTTGTGAACACTGGACAGACTTTTTTGGGGGAGCATATCTAGTAACTCTAAAATCTGAGTCCTGAACAGTAATTCTCAGAGCCCATCATTCCATGTACAAAGATGGCTTTGTTCTTCCCCAGCCATTTTACTTTACATTTATTGCTGCTCACGTTCATCCACCATTTTGTTGTGCTCTCTGTTTCTTACAGTCCTTGGGCAGTTCTTCACAGCTGGCTCACACCACTGACATTCGAAATAATTCAGTCTTCTCAGCAAATCTTGTTGCCCTACTGTTCACCCTTTTCCATGTCACACTAGCATGTCCTACATCTATCCTCTTACTCCATGCCCATTTATTTCCTTAAAAGCTTTTGGTCAGGAACTTTGTCAAATGCCTTTTGGAAACTGTAGACTATGTCAACTGGATCATGTTTACACACATGCTTGTCAACCACCTTCTCTGAAGAACGCCAGAGATTTCTGGGAAGCGGGACTTCCTTTACAAAAGCAATCTTGAATCCTCCCCCGTGTATCATCGCATTCACACGTCCACCCCAACACAGCACCGCTACGGCAGTTTCTGTAACAGTTTGGTCTACACAGCACCCTGGCACGTCTGGTTGCACAGCTCTCCTTGGGACCCGTTTTGAAGATTGTCATTGTATTTGCCACTCCATTACCAAACAGTCACAAAGCCAAAGGTCACCCACCACCATCACTCATCTGGCTGTTTCACCTTCCAGTTCCTGTACAGATCTGAGGTAATTGTTACCCAGTTGTGTCAATGGATTAGAATTTATAGGTCAGTAGCACCCCCAACATTTTCTTCAATTTTGGGGAGATTCTCTGATTATTCCCTCAACAAAGTAAGATTTTGGTGTGGGAATGTCTCTGGGTTCTTCCACTGTAAGCTCTAGATGTCAAAAATATTTGTAGGTTTTTAGCAACAGCCTTGTCTTGGCTGAGTGTTCCTTTCATGTCTTGATCACCTGTAGGACTTGCAGGCTTCTTGTTCCGATTTAGTGTTGGTATTGATTCCTTTGAGAAGTGCTCCTCAGACTCTTTTTTAGCCTCAGTTCTGCTCTTCCAGATTTAATCTGACAAAGTTCACGATCCTTTTTGTTCTCCACATGCACAGACATCAGGTTTTCTGAGGATACCCTCTGGCTTTTCCCTAACCTGTCCGACACTGCTGTGTAGCCTCACAACCCTCCTCCTGCGCTGTGCAGTTCTGACATGCCATCTTTGCCTCCATGGACAGGGAAGATGAGACTCTGATCTCACCCTCCACCACTCACTGTACAGGTAGGGTCATGCCTGTCATGAGGAAGTGCAACAGAACTGGCTTAAAGATTCCAAGACAAACCTTTCTGATTTCTGGTGGACCTAAATGACCAGAAAAAAATATAATCTGTGATACAGAATTGGAGCAGGATTTGAATTTTGAGATGATATAGAACTCATAATTCTTCACAGAAAATCAGTTTATGAGAACTGGCTGCATAAAATATGTGAAGAAGAGAAGGTGACAAAAAATGCAGAGAAAAGATACTCAGGATTATGGTTCTAACTGCTTACCAGGAAGGGAGTGAAGGAGTATGCCATTCGTGTTCTCTAAAGTAATGCTCCTGTGCACACATGAACTATAAGTAAAAGCACTGCTAGAAGAGGAAGAACAAATTTAAATTTCTAACATTCAAATACCAAGAGAAATAGTAAAGTCCCAAATGTCCTGGGCATCATTTGCATATCCCACGTAGCATTGTGGTGAGCCTGTCACAAACTCTGGGTTTTCCTTCCCTGACCCTTCACATCTGGTGCAGCACCAGACCATCTTCAGCAGAAGCAGGATGGACACATGGGCAGTCCACTGCACAGTCCCTCTCCTGCTGCCTGGAAATGACAATCAGAAAGCGTGTGAATGGAAGTCTCTCATGTCTGACTGCTAAGCTATAGGGTCAAACAAGAGCGCCAGAACGGTGTGGGCTGGAAGGGCCCTCTGGGTNCCACCAGGGCCCGTTGCTGGTTCATGGGTAACTTGTCTTCCAGCACTCCCAGTCCCTTCTCCGCAGAGCTGCTTCCCAGCAGGTCACCCCTCTCCATTTATCCCTTGGGGCAGGACCCGACACCTGCCCTTTTTGAATGTCATAAAGTGCCCTCTGTCCAACTCTCCAGCCTATCCAGGTCAAGCCTCCCACTGAAACTGCATTGCTCAGTGACTGTGTGATACGGGGAGTGGATGTAATGACGGAGGTTGTGGAACATAAGCTTTACCAGGCAGATGAGTTACTCAGATAAACATGTATTCAGTGAAAAGGTTCTCTGGCTTTCTCGAGACCTTTGTCATTCTGTGACCAAACAGAAGAAATAAAGGTAGGGAGCAGACATTTTCAGAGATTGGAATATTCCTGAGGAGGAAATTAGAGGAATCAAACAGGTGTGTTTGGAAGACAAGCATTGAAGCCATATCTTTAGACAGAAAATGAATTAGGAATGTATGCTGATGTTATCACAGTTTGCCTTTTATTCTAACCTTTTCTGTGTTCAGTTTGAGGAAAAAATAGCACAAAAGGTTAACTGCTATGTACAGGACTGAATTTCTGGAACATGTATAACAGTAATATCATAGCAGGTTAAGAAAAAGATGAAACTATGTTCAAAAGCACTGTACTTTTCATCTGTTTTGTTTTAGTAGATCCTATCAAACTCAGAGGCCTTCAAACAACTTCTCTCTCTCTTCACCCCTGGCAGCGTACCTGCTGCTGACACAGGGAAACTAAAGACAGGACATGGCAACTCTTCTACCTGTGTAATGAAATACGAGGACAAGCCTTCACGTCACAGCCCTACCCGAACCTCCTACTCAGCTGAACTAAGTCTGCTGCTGCAAAGTCATTACCTTCATCTGCTTTATATTCTTAGAATTCAGTTCAGCGCTGCCTACGTATCGCTGTGAGAAGCACACTCATGTCACGACTATCTGGGAGGGGCTCTGTATGCACACACACAAACATGGGAGTTCAAGACCCTTCCGAGTGCAGATCTCATAAAGCAGTAACATCACTGCGATAAACTTCTGCCTGGTCGGCCCGCAGGTCTTTAATGGTAAATAGAATTATTAACCTTGAAAACTTCTCTCGTTTTGCCAATCTCTACCAAACTTCCAGTTGCTATAGCACTTTCTTAAGAATATTAAAGAATGCTCTTGTATCAGAGTCTCCTCCAGAGATGGAACATCCTTGCCAAAATAGTTCATTGGCAATGAAATTATTGATCCAGGAAGCAAAGATCTGAAAAACAGTGGTGTCCAGCTTTGAGGCAGACAGTACTCGAAAGATAAAGCAGAAGTTGCTGGCTTGTGAATTATCTTAGCTGTTGCAAAACCCCTTCTGTTACTATATATGTACTCTGGAATACTGATAGACACTTTTACTTAGGCTATGTGATGGTTTTAATTATTTTCACAGAATTATAGAATTGCTGTGGTTGGGAAAGACCTTGAAGATCACCCAGTCCAACCACTGTCTAACTCTGCCAGTGCCACTGCTACACCACATCCTTGAACGCCACCCCTAGATGGCTTTTAAATACATCCAGGGATGGCCACTCAACCACTTCCCTGGGCAGCCCGTTCCAGTCTTTGACAACCCTTGCAGTAGAGAATGTTTTCCTTGTGTCCAGCCTAAACCACCCCTGACACAGCTTAAGACCGGTCCCTCTTGTCTTGTCCCTTGTTCCTTGGGAGCAGAGCCTGAGCCCACCGGGGTCCAACCACCTGCCAGGGAGTTGGGGAGGGCCGGAAGGTCTCCTTTTCTGAGCTCCCTTTTCTCCAGGCTGAACAAGCCCAGGTCCCTCAGCCTCTCCTCATGGGACAGCTTTGTTGTCCTTCTCTGGACCTGATACAGCACCCTGATGCCTTTCTTATACTGTGGCACCCAAACCCGAACACAGCTCTCAAGGTGCAGCCTCACCGGTGTTGAGTACACTGGGGCAATCACTTTCCTACGTCTGCTGGCCACACTACTCCTGAAGCAGGCAAGGCTGCCATTGGTTGTCTTGGTCACCTGGACACACAGCTGGCTCATGTTAATCTGTCTGTTCAACATCTTCACATTTCTTCCGAAGCGTGCAGCTGTGGTGCATGATAGGACATTCCTCACTTCTGGGGTTCCTTGCAGTTACTACGGAACTGGCGTAACCTCCTGTGCAGCGTCAGAGGATCACAGAATGATTTGGATTGGAAGGGACCTTT
>VWZY01006727.1:5676-25154 GCA_013399075.1 Chloroceryle aenea | reverse complement strand
CTGAGTCCCAGCATCCTCCTCCCGCTCTGCTCTTGTGCCTGCCCCAACATGTGACCCTCTTCCCACTGCCTGCCAGCTCAGGCTTTGCCTGCCTTTGGGAGTGCACTGCTCAGGATTCCATGCAGAAACTACAGATGGAATTTTCAATCCCTTTTATCTTGCTCTGCTTGTTAACAAACATAAAAATAAAGAATTATGGAACAGTATGGTTGTCTGCCTTACCTCCAAGTCTTTATTACTGATTGACCAGTCCACATCAGCTTCCCCTGAAAAATAGAAACAAAATTAATTGTACTTATTTTATATGAATATTTTTCTATAATATAGTCAACATTATGATTACTGCACTTATTGAAACTGATAATAGAAGTGGAATGTTCCAAAGTAGAGAAACTAGTTCTATCTTCAGTAGAGGAAAGCTATCGACCTGCTTGGCATCAATCCTGATTCACCTGAAAACCAGCAATCGCCCAGACACCGGGTGCACTTCATTTGACATTACCCTCTCGTCCTGCCCCCTGGGTATAAATCCAGACAAGGATTTAATTACTTCAGAGGCAGGGACTCCAAAGCTTCTGATTTCAGCCATCTGAGTTATCTCTTGTCTGCACTCATGGGGGTGCCCAGACCAAGTCCAGGGCTTGCCAGAGCAGAAGCACTTGGAGCAAGAAGTTAATGCACAGTCTAAAATAGAGTTCTTGCAAATCCGAGTCTTCAGCAGTGCTGCCTGACGGCGGCATGCCAAAATGACTTTATGCATAACCACAGTGACTGAGACTGTAAGCCAAGTAACTCCATTTCAGAACAGGGTTTGGTAATGTGCAGGAAATCAGGACGACACACTAAATTATCAACTGTCACAACACAACCTCCTCACACACAGCTTTTGGACTGGCAGGAGTAAAAAAGAAGAATATCCAAAAGGAAGTAAAAGGTAATAGGCTAAAAGGATAGGGATGCAGCTACAGCTGCTTAAAAATTCTGCATGTCAACGTTGTTTACTTCTCTTGCTGTGCAAAGACAGCTGTACCACCAGACCATCTTTTCCACCACTACGGGAGGATTCATGTCAAAGGAGGTGTTCACCTTACCTATACTTCTACAGTAACCATTACAACTGGGGCACAAATTAAACCCATGGGTTTGCTGCCTTTTTAATCCAAGTTGTCCCATCCTGTTCCCATAATTCAATCCTGAAGCACCTACGTGTGTTATTAACACAGATCACAAGATTTACCAACAGCGAAAAAAAAGAAAGAGTAGAAATTTATCCAGCTAATTTGGGTTGTACCAATAATTTCCAATAAAAGACAGATGACTAGAAATTAAAATTACACCAGCTATAATGTCACGTGTAACCCTGCATTTAGTGAAAAGGTCACTCATTCCAGAGAAGTGTGCAGTACAGTACCTGGATACGAGTTGTCACTCGTACGACGGCTGCTTAGAGCAAGGATCTGCTTACTGCTGCTCTTCAGAATCAAGGCCAACACCACCTGCTCTGATCTGAACACCACCCTGAATATTTTTATTTTCAACAGTCGCTAACACCGACAGTGCTAACAGCAGAGACGGTAATGCCGATCTAACCGGTGCACACGTGAAGCGATGCGAGTGACGCGTTGTACCCAGCTCGTGGCAGGTGTGGCTGCAGGTACAGCCAGAGCTCAGCTGCAGGCACCCAGCAGACCTTTCACCCCAGCACCATTCACCGGTAAGAAGTCACCACCGGAACAAGAGGTGGTACCGTAACCACCCGTGGAGACTGCTTCTACTCTGCCCGGCAAGCGGTACCACGGGTGCTGCATTTCACAGGAACAGGCGCGCAGAGGGTTTACAGGTTACGGATCAAAATTACCATCAGATCAACTCCCGTTAATCGTTGGGCACATCCTTCCTGAGGACAAACCAACTTAGGTTTCTCTTCTTCGCTGTCAAAATCCCCTGCTGCAAAGGGGAAAACCATGATACAATGATTCTACTGCTAGAAACTAAAACTGCTCAAATCAGAAAATAAATAAAAGGGCTTTAATGCTGAATGACATATTACAGCAAAATGTCTCTCTACTAAATCTGTCTGGTGACATGAAAGTTAAGTCTCATTCACAACAGATTGCATACGGCTTTGTTATTACTCACAATAACTTCTTCAGACTGGAATATGTAGGAAGAGCTGTGTTTCTTAACCAGCTTGAAAACTTTTAGACACACAGAAAAATCTGCAACGATTTTTCTCATTGAACACAGCATTTTGTCTGGCACTAAATCATGAAATAAATCACAAAAAACTGCTTGAGTTGACAAATATCTCCTGTCACCCCTGAGTTAGTTTGCTATTTGCATGAATAAACTTCTCCAACAGGTGCTTCCAGTCTCTGGGTGTCTGCGGGTTTCTCCAGGCTGGCTTTCTGGACCTCCCACCGGCTGTGCCACTGCCTTTGCTCACACGCCAGCAGTGACACCCATCCGTGTGTCAAAGACTCCTTTGCGCTGTGCTCTCCCTGGTCTGCAGCACCCACGATCTTTGTTTTCACTGCACAATACTCAGAGTCTCCCAGGCGACAGCTCAGGGACCACAGGCTTGGAGCAGCTCTTCCCCCGAGGCCGCGCTGGAGGCTCAGCTTGCGGCCCTGGGGCAGGCAGGCAGCTGGCACCCTTCCCCTTGTCGGGTTGCCCAAGGATGATGCTCTCTCACCCCACAACCCCAACCAGCAGCCTCAGACCCCCTCCTGGGATTGAGAAGTCAAAAGACAGATACAATCCACGCATGCTAATGACTGAAAGTGCCCGTGTTTAGCAAAGGCTGGTACGAACAAGCGTGCCACCCCGTGTTTTCCAAGGCCACGCCAGTACCACACTGAAGGATTTTATCCCTTTTTTCAGACAGACGCATACACAGAGGGTGGACTTCTTCCTTTGGGAATGAAGTTAGGAGTAGTTTAGTTTTGCGCTTAAGAAAACGGCAGTTTATAAACTATTCAGATCATCTCTGTCAAGACTTTCCTCTTTTTCTGTGGGGAAGTTGCACACATAAAACTTACATTACTTAAGGAGTCCTGTGAGTTTTCACATTGCATTAATAAAATCCTCCCAGAACATCTTCAATAAATTTGTACTTATATTCCTTCTCATCTTCATTTGTTAAAAGCAATCTCCCTTTTATTTTCTATACTTTTATTAATTTCTATATTTCTAAAAGATACAACTGACTTTGTCAGATAAACTTCTCATATTTATACTCTGAAAAATGGTTTTGTCAAATTGTAAACAGGGAAGACTAGAAAGGAAAGAAGAGGGCGAAAAAAATACACCATGCAGATGAAAAAGGAAGATGTGTGCAAGGTTGTTCCTTTATAAGGTACTAGACCTGGGCTGTCCTGTGCCCCTGCACACTAGGACGAGTGGTAAGCAACATCTTTGCTTTTATCTAATGAAAAATTTCGAAAGATCACCGAGATTCACATGTATCCCTCCACCAGCACGAAAATGTAAATTTCTAAGCGGCGCTCAGGGTGAAGCCAGATTTAGGACCACTGTTCAGTGTGCATTCAAGCCTTTCCCTCTTTCATTCCAGAAAGGGAAAGGAGGGGAGGAGGGAGAATGAGGAGGACCAGCAGTCAAAACCCAAAATTGCCCGGAGGAACAATCCGTTTCCACAGAACAAAAAACGGCCTTAGAATGAACAATAAACTGTTCAGAAGATTTCCTTATCTGCCATAGCACCGATGATCCCAGAGGCCAAGCAGACAGGGCACAACTGGGCACAGATTCTGAGCCCACCAAAACTCATACTTGTGTTTCACTCATCAGCGCTGAGAGTAAACACGACCCTGCTCTCTGTGCAAGTTCAGTCCGACCCACAAAGGATTATTTCATTACCTCGTTGAAGGTCGCAGAGAAACTGTGGAGCGTGGACAATCTGCTTTGAAAATAAACCACCGAGTTTTCCGGAAGGGGAAGACAAGCGGTGTCCATACCCCCCCGCCAATGGGAAAACGCATGCAGACATGAATTGTGTTTAGTTTACTTTGTGACCAGTTCAGTGAAACAGGCTGCTTCAAG
This sequence comes from Chloroceryle aenea, assembly GCA_013399075.1. Classification (NCBI taxonomy): domain Eukaryota; kingdom Metazoa; phylum Chordata; class Aves; order Coraciiformes; family Cerylidae; genus Chloroceryle; species Chloroceryle aenea. Next base: position 21,092 of record VWZY01006727.1, on the reverse strand, counting down.
CTGTGACGGTACGATATGTGGCCTGAAGGGCAAATATGTTTCAAAGCTGGGCTTTAAAAATTGGATTTTGACTGCTAATTAATATAGCACACTGCAGACTAGAGAACCCTAATTACATTCTACTGTAAGACCTCCGTGGCGAGGACTGTTCCAGACGTACCTCTGAACAATATTCAGCACGTCAGGATGCAGCTTATGCTGCTACTGGAGGAACAGATAACATGATAAATTATAAGCCTTAAAACCCTAAAAATATTGAGATTTGTAAGAATTTCACACTGTGACATTTTAAAACATAGGAAAATTTCTTTTTGTGTTTGAGCCGGAGTGATTCAAGTCATACTGCAATGTAATATGACAGGTTTCACATTTTTTGTGTTCCAGTGGCCCTTCTTCCAAAAACACAGAGTGGAGGCATGAGGGGCTAACACCCGGGGGGTGCCCCAAAGCAGAAAGTGAGATTGCCTCCCTGCACCAGATTTTGCAAAGCAGAGGAGTTCAGGTTTGTCCGCACTCGGACTGCACCCTGTTCACCTCCTCCTTCGAGGAAGATGCATTCCAAGTACCCACGTTATGTCTACCTATGTGTGCTTGTGAACATGCAGACAAATAGATCATGGGAAGCTATTCCAGTAACCCAGGTCTGCTCTACAGCTACTGAAGACTAAACTGTGAGCTGAGAAGGCAGACGGTCCTCCTCACACTGCCTGAAGTTCCTGCGGAGGCTGCGCCAGGCACAGCTCCAGGTGCTCCAAAACATTGCCCTTTGGAGGGAGGGAGCCGCAGGTCTGCTCGGCTCCTTGCGCAGACCTGGATCTGGGTCTGGACGTCTCACTGTAGGGACCGACCAGCTGCGGACCCACATTGCAGGCTGCCAGCTTCTCACGGTTCCCGCTCCATCCCAACGAGGACACGTCCCTGCAGGATACCAGGGCAGCCACAGCTCTCTCTGCATCACCCAGTTACTCACACCAGCCCCTGTGCAGGAGGAGTGCAATAAGCTGTGGTGTTTTCCTTAGTCACTTCTGGGGATTTCTTGACTTTGCTTTGATAAGAAGAAGGTGATTTACTTAAACACCAGACACCTGCTTTTATAATGCATTACATGTCAGTAACTCTTTAACACAACTTTCAGGGGATCCGTACACTACCACAGGGAAATAAGCTGTGACCATTGACAGAACTTCAATCTGAGAAGTGTTCTCACGGCACAGAGGACTCTGGCCTCTCCCCTTGCTGCCTGTATGCACACATGAACAGTAATACGCACAGGTTTTGCTCGTGAGAAAATACCCGTGATATTTTATTTTTAGCAACATGGTTCAGCGTGATGTTTTTGAAAAGCATCACAAAACCAGAAAGAAAACAGTGAGCAAACCACAGAACCCAACTGTTTTGAAATTAATTAAAATGCATCAAGTTTATTGAAGCAAACGAGGCACCGGCCAAAGGCGATCACAGTTAAAAAACCAAACAACCACACCTCGAACAGTCCTGCGTAAGTAAAAAAAAACAACAAACAACCCAAGACCTATTAAGTAACTTGAAGCAAACTTAAGCAGCCATCACCCCTGGGAGAAGACTTAACCGCCACTGCCAGAGAAGGAAAGCCTGACGGCTGGGGCCTGCGACACGGTTCTTCTAATCCCCGGGCGGCACATTTGGCCAGGGACGTGGCGGGGCTGGAGCCGCAGCTCTCAGAGACTCAGCAGTTGTGAAGTTTAATACCCATGAATTCAGAGCGCTGCAACAAGCCAAGGTGTGTGCCTTGGATACTGAAAGCAAGACGCTACAAAAAACCCAAATCTCCCGGGCGCCAGGACACCCTGCTTCCTCCTGAGGCCTCTCAGGCACCTTGGCCGTGTGTCTCCTCTCTGTGTGGCCGAGCCGCTGGACAGCTTCTCCAGCGCTAAGTCCTTCCTGGACCTTCTTCCAAGCACACACCCTTCTGCCCTACCTCAGCTCCACACATTCTTACGGCTACGCATGAGTAAGATGTTTCACAGACCAAGCGGGAATAAAACTGCAGTGAAGGAAGCGAAGGACGATGTCATTCCCAAAGCCGCGTTCCTGAGGAATACGTATGCTACCAACGTGCTAAAACACACACGTGTGTTAAACCACAAGCACGTAGTGTGCCCTCGCCATTATGCGAGTACGCATAATTTTCTGTCTGTTTTCTGTCTCTTGCTATAAACTGCTTCCTTCAGTCTTGACCACTGCTAGTAACGTTGATTCACAAAACTCAGCGGCTCATGATTTTCAAAGCTTAGCGCAACATTTGCAGAACAAAGTAGGTTTTTCTCTCTTTTTGGTGGGTACAAGTATGGGGACCACAGGAACAGTTAAATTCATGGCATGGTTGGTCTACCACACAGTCGGGGGAATTCTTTAAATAGAGCCTGTCACTCTCTTTGCCCATCAATGGGATTTCCTTCTCAAACTGCTGATTCGTTCAGGTACACAACAGAGGAAATTTCAGTTAACCTTTGTTTCACCCCGGGGAAAAATCTGTCTGAAAAGTATAAAATGAATAGATTAAAAAAAAAAAAAAAGAAAAAAAGAAAGAAAAGCTGCAGGGTTATTCTTCCTAGTGTTCACAGCAGTCAAAGTTAAACAGAGAAAAGGAGGCAAACATGAGCATTTTATTCCCACCAGAGAATAAGGTATAATATATGATTTAGAAATTCCATTGTCTATACCGTGATTTCTAATTTAGAGAAAGGAAAGACTGAACACAAATCTATTGTTCTCATCGGGTGCACCAGGAATTCACTTTTTGACTATTTCCTATATGGCTGAAAAAGGAATAATAGGTTATTTTGAAGAGAAAGCCTTTTTAGCTATTTGATTAAGTTGTCTTAAATACCTTTTAGACTCCAGCAATCCTTGGTGAAGAGAAAAAATAATAAATGCTAAGAATTACATGTGAAAAAAATGCATGCAGAGATAAAATCAAAAGTACAGCCATAAAATAAAGGGAAGTTTCAGGATCGATTACTGCCAAACATGGCATGTTCTAAGTTATTCATTAAAAAAAATAATAGAAATGTTTTGAGGTACAATTATAATTTCAAAGTAGGAATAACAGTTTTCATTTTCTAACGTCATTCATCGGACAGCACGCCTGCGGTACTGCCTCTCGCATCAAACCGCGTTACCATGAACCTCCCCCCAGGCAGTCTCCACAGGACCAACTGCCAGCAGAGCCCGGCCAAGGTCCTGGTGTGGAGGCCTGGAAGGTCTGCACGGGCTCAGCTCCAGTGGAAGTGGTGTTCTGAATTCCCACAGAATCAATAGGATGCCACCAGCGAATTACGCAGTACTGACTTCACCAGCGCCGAGACTGCTGCTGTGTTTAAGTGCTCATTAACGTACGGCAGGTTTTGCCAGCAGCGAGACAACGCTTCATCGGAGGAGGCATGAGGGATGACGGAGGCTTCGGCAGCTCTATATCCATGCAGAATCCCTGTCTCTTAACCAGACTGGAAGTGTGGTGCCTGTGGCTATCAGAGTTCAGAGAACCAGCCACCACCTGGGAGGTTTGTACAGATCCCTTCACAAAGTCACCTGAACGCTACTTGATTCGTGGCTGAAGCCAGAGGCTGAAAAGTTCTGTGGCTTCACTTCTCCAGTGCCATTTCAAAGAAATCTACAGTTGTGTCTTGGGAATCTATTCTGCAACATACGGCAACATTTTCCCACCAGTACAGAATGAGGGAGATACAAGAGAGGGAACAAAGTCCATGGAGCCTTGTGGTGTCTGATCTGGCAAAGTCACTGTGCCTAAAAGAAGCCGTGTAAGAGATGTGGCAACAATATTATGCTTCTCTCCACAATGGAGAATCCAGATTTAAAGCTCCTTGGAAATGATTCATTAACACTTCAACTGAATCGCAAACCCAAACCCATGAACCATCAACTGTATCCGAGAAAAGCAGCATGGCTCCCTTGGTACACAACTGAATTCCTGAGTTTGAAGAATACTGATGTAGACAAATATCAGAAACTTCTATAACTTAACTGGTGCTCTTACTTGCTGCTACTTTTGCCCCGAAATTCCAAATATCTTTAACCTGTGGGGAAAAAAAATCACATTTCAACACAGGCTAACCACCAGTCTTTGGGTATGGGATAGAATTCTGTTTCAACTTTCTAACCTGGCCCAACAGACAAAGGCAAGGTAAGTCATCCCAGTTCCGATGATTCGTTCCCACTCTGAAGGTCAGACCAGGCTGCCACACTTGGATATGGGCACTGAACAGACCCTGGAACACAGGAAGAACCACTGTGGGGTATCCAGGCTGAGGCAGACCCAGGACGCTCGTGGCAGAAAAGCTCTGAAGGTGAAAGCTCTCAGTGCTCTCACATTCTTTTCCTGGGAGCATTCAAAGGGACTACGCAGGGACTAACGTCTCTCCAGAGAGCAAACTGGGTATTGTGGCTTGATGCTGAGCTGGCAGGTTTGCTGTTCTTAAGAGAAGGGATTTACAGACTGTTGCCTAAACAGACTTAGCCCGTTGTGATAGCTTTTCAAGGCACTGAGATACCACACGTGACGTGGTAGCTTCACAGACATGAAGGAGGGAAGCCTCCAACACTTCTGAAGACACAAAGGTGCAACACTAGCAACGAGGTTTACAGATTTAAAGTGGGTACAGAGCTCTAACTGATGGAGAGCAGCCCACGGTGACACCGGAGCACGAGAGGCGTTCTTACGGTCTTTACGTCCCGATGAAAGGAGTCCCCAAAAGCCTGATCGAAACCAGGAGGCAGCAGATTGCACTGCTGAGAGCAGAACTGAAGTTGGAGCTCAAGCTTATAATGAGACCTGGAGTGGGTAAAATCCTTTAGCATGTATCTCTCATTCCTCTTTTGATCCTGCTAAGGACAATAGTAAAGGCAGAATAGGAAACACATGCAGGAGGCTCCTGAAAAATACTCATACTGAAAGCAATTCTTCCACAGTTCAGGTCAGAAACCAATGTTGCTTCACGGATTCCCCACGGATGAAAAAGCCTACCCAGGGAATCCCTCCGTTTGCAGATGTGAGGAATACAAACAGCACCCTGGGCACTAGCTTGCCCTCCACGTTAAATCTCCTTCAGACTCTCGTTCTGCAGGAGAACGGAGACGGGAGGAGTGATCCGGTACCAGCAGCGATGCAGCACTAGCAGTGTGTAGTTATTTCACGAGAAGAAAACTCTGCAGTGCTCACATTCTGCTCTCATTCTGGCCTTCCTGAGAGCTTCTGACCTCACTATCAGACAGGCAGATTCTTTATTCCCCGTTGGAAGGCATGTACCACAAACACCTCTCACAGCAGGAAGATCTCAACACCTTCTTCACAGTTTGTAAGCAGGCATCAAAACGGCGTCGTGGTTCTTCTGAGAGCCACTGTCACGGAAGACTGTTGTTTGTCCCGGCAAAGATGACACCCGCTCCCAACCCGTCCTGCGGAACTCTGTAGAGGCAGCAGACACATAACCAACAACAGCACGGCGTGGGGACCCCGAGCGTGGCTCCTCTTCAGAATGATCTTACAACAGGCTCCGAGGGGCACAGCTCGCAACGCAGCAAAGAGCTCAGCACATTGTGCTGCTCAGTTCCAGTCCCTGTTTTTCAGTGCACTTTGTTCCACGGGACATGGACATCCTTTTCTGGGGAATGGGGAACAACCAGGATGGTCTTCTTCACAGTATCTGCCTTGTGCTCACAACAGAAAACAGAGTTTTCCAGAAAGACAGGATTTCCATTCTCAGAGTCACAACTGTAAGGTGATGAAGAACGAAGTGGCCTTGCTGAAGGCCTCCTAATTCTCACTGGCCAGAATGGCTTTGTCCTTGCAAAGACGGCCATGGCTGAGAAGTGTCACTCCTTCCTCTTCTTTCCAAAGAAGGGAAAGTGGGAAAAAGGGAATGTGGTCTGTATTCATAATCAGCTAATAACAATTCTCAATGAAAGAATTCAATATTTGTTCATTTAAAAGAGTTTCAGTGGTGCAAGGAAAAAATATAATTTGAGACCCCCTACCCTCATCTCTGCTTCCCGGGCGCAGCGGCCTCCACAGCGGGGCGCAGGGAACCCAGGGGCTGTGGAAGATGTTCCACTGCAGCATTTTTTTAACCACTAATAAGTAAAATAAAAAATATTTTAAAAATAGTACTTACTTAATTTTGTTCTCATCCTTTTTTACTTCCTACTTTGACAATGTTCATAACACATTAGTACAGTACTATGTGTACATAATTTATAGATAAATAAACACACATATATTGGCAGGGTGTCGTCAAAAGTGTTTCTCTCGACAGGGGTGTGTGAGCAGAAACGTGCGGACACCACTGCAACAGGGCATGGATTTTACACTAGTGGACAAAGAATTTCCAAAGGGACAGAGGGAAGCCAATTTTCCCTGACAAAAGTCTGCAATGGATCAAAAAACTAGAAGTCCTCACACTGCATTTTTTGCACAGCCTCAGATCCCACGTTTGAAGTGCCGCGTGTGTTTAGGACACACACCAGCTTCATCCCTTCGGAGGAGAAGCTGGAGTCCTTTGACTCTGGAGGAGGGTGCAGTGCAACCACAACTGACCCTCGCACAGCTGGGTCACGGTGCCTCATGCAACACAGGAGGTACCTACTGACCTTCAGCACCTGCTCTCTGTGGCTTCTTGCCTTTGGATTTTTTTTTGGTTTTGTGGTTTGTTTTTGTTTTTTTTTTTTGTTAGTTTGTTTGTGGGTGGTTTTTTTTTGTGTGTGTGTTTTTTTTTATTTGTTTGTTTTTTTTTCTTTTGTTTTGTGGTTCGTTTTTTGTTTGTTTGTGGTTTGTTTTTTTGTTTGTTTGCTTGCTTGCTTTTGGTGGGTTTTTTGTTTGTGTTTTGTTTTGTTTTGTCTTTCTCCTTAAACAGATACCACAGCAACAGGACAAACCTTCTCACTTCTACCAGAAACAATGCACCTCTTAACCATGCTATTGTCATAAACAACAACTTTCTTCCAAATCTACTAGATTTAAGTTAAATTTAAGTGTTTTTCAAACACTTGAGGTCCTTCCTACCTTCACCCCTTTCCAAAGCTCTGTGCCACATCCAAGTGAAGCACGTTGGAAACAAGGGACCAGCACCCTCGAGCTCTCTGGTGCAGAGGATGTGCAGAACGATTCTGCCCTGACCCGTGGGCCCTTGGCCCAGGGGTTCGGCTTCGGAGAGCCGGGACCAGCTGGCCCAGCTCCAGTTGCCAGACTTATCTAGGCAATAATTCAGCAGCTGCCCAGTACAGAGAGGAGACTGCTCTGCGTTCTTCATCCAGGAAGGTAAAATGTTGACCAGCCCAGGATCACTGGAGACACCAAACCTGTGTTAAGATCTTGAGGACTGGTTAAAGCATTTTACTGGGATTTACTCCAAAGCACCGACACCAGAAATGAAGGCGACTGGTGCTGAGCTTGCACATCTCTGGTAACAGCAGGGGTGCACAAGAGGAGTCGGAGGAAAGCCAGCCCTGTCTGGCCGAGCTGCAACAAGACAATAGCAATAGCTCTGAACGCACTGCTGACCAGGTTTCAGTAGCCAACCACCACTGAGCTAGAGCCACGGTGCTTTTAGGCACAGATTTGTATCCTCTGCTCTACCATCCGCCTAGAGAGAAATTAACCACGAACACGGTTTGTGCTGGACGTGGTTACTGCCCCGGGAACTGTACAGCAACAGTCTGTGCTCAAATCCAGAAGTCCCGCTCTACAGAAAAATCAATGAAATAAAAGCAAGGTGCCCACTTTGGATAAATCACCAAGAGTGAATAAACATGAGAGCGAGGAAGAAGTGCCCAAATGGCTCAGCGACCCATTAAGCCTGGTGGGTGCTGCTCAAGTGTTTTCACAGCCTGTGCTGTGCGCGAGATATAAATCAGTTACGGGGGGACAAGGGGACAAGTGGAGCTCACAAGCCTCTGTTTGATTTTAAGTGTTTAAATTCTGAGAGTTTAAGAAGCCTTTGCTGTAAGTGAATCAGACAATGGAAGTACTGAATATTTAAGGTGCATATAATTATTTTTTAAGATGCACTTTAAGACATTTAATAGCACTTTTTTCCCTTGTTAACAGAACTGGAAGGTTCACAAAGGACACGAACTCCTCCTGCCCGAATTTAAGAACTGCAGCTCTCCGCTGTCTTCTGTTCCTGTAGGATGCTGTCATAGCTTTGTATTTATAAGTCATAAATGTAATCTGTAATGCTTCATTTCAGCATTTCTGGTTGGCTTCAGTGTTGATTTTTAAACAGTAATAATCTTTAAAGTATGAGTTATTTCATTCATCTCAGTAATTCCATGTGTGGGACTGAAACATTTGTATTAACCTGAGAAAGCAGAAACTTCTCTGAAGTTGTGATTCAAGTCATTCTTTTCTGATAAAGAGTGAATAATCAGATCAGCCTGCACTCCTCAGGTGAAAGTCCTTCGCACTGGACACTGACGCAGAGTTATGATTCTACTGTGTGCACTTACTGAACTTATTTTCCATATTTCTTTCCATATTACTTTCCATATTTCAAGTCAAGGCAATAAATTCTGAAATCTTTGTTTTGGGTTTTCCCCCTTTGCCTGGAGAAGAGCGAGGGAACTCTGAACTGATGATTAAAGGGCTGGATGCAAAGCGACTTCTGCTTCTACCCAGCAACACTCGGAAAAAAACAACTTGCCCTGTTGCTGAAAAAATACATCAATGCCTCATTTAAAATGTGCAACCAGCCACATTTCCTGTGGTGTGGTAGCTCATCACTACTTTAAAAACAGATAATACAGAGACTCTCTCTCATGCCCAGCATCCTTCAGCAGGCTGTAAGCACAAAGGGGACAAAGGCAGTAAAATGGCACCGTGGATGCCCTGAACCTGTCACTGGGGTACAGATTTGCACCAGGAAGAGGAGACGACAGAGAGCTGATGAAGACCAGTCCCATTTCTAACAGTCTAGCGGTGCTGGGATGTGGAAACACACTGCAAGTGTTACCAGAGACACCCCTGAGCGGAGACGGCAGCATTTACCGTGCAGTGTTGGAGGAGACAACTGGGCTTTAGAGGAGGAGACAGCAGACGGATGACTCAAGTCTCCCCTCATGTCTTTGGCTGGTCACTGAGGCACTGGGGCACTGCACCAGTGGCCGTTCTGGTGTTTGCAGAAGCTTCCCCAGACAACCCCTGACTTATTTGTCGTATCTTCAGGGTGGAGTAACACCCGCAACAGGCAGGTTTAATGTGGGGTGGGTTTGTCAGCATGGTACCACCAGCAGCCCTTGGCACAGAATGGCTTTTCTGGCAGCTCTGTTGGGTTTGGCACCGGACCAAGCCCCAGATGTCTTCAGCTGAGCCTCCAAGAACCCATGGCTGCAGATGTGGAAGAACTCCCCGTGGTGGGGGCTGTGGTCAGCGCTGACCGCAAGGGTGAGAAACTGCCTTTCAGTGCGTCACTAACAGAAACATGCTGGTGGCACAGGCGTGTGACACGGTCCAACACACCCCGAGTATGTGACCGGGCACGGTGGCCACGTCACACACGCGCCCCGTCCTGACGGCTGTGAACTGTCACAAGGTTTGGCTTTGAGGCTGAGTGTATGTGGCTTAGAAACCTCAGTCCAAACCTGTATCTTTAGCCAATGAGCAGATGTACAATATTCCTCCTGCATACTCCATGCTCAAAATGAGCTCAAGGCCAGAGGGAAGACAGTGCTAGAACATCACCTCTTCTGGGTGGCAGCTAGGACCTCTGATGAGAATGACCTCAAATAATTTTATTTCAAGTCCATGAGATATTAGCCATAAAGAAATGTGGGGATGCTGGAGTTTGCCCCTCCTTTTACTGTAATCCATGGTTCAGAGAAGACAGAAGGACTGAATTCAGACACATATTCTGCATCTGCTGCACAAGCTGGAAAATCCTATTTTCATTTTCAAAAGGAAAAGTGAAGGCCGTGTACTTGAAATACATTATTTGTACCCGTGCTTTAGTTTGCTCCTATGAAATCCATGTAATCAATAGTTGCTATGAAATCGATAGCTTGATGACGCAGTAGGGGAAATATCATCACATTGTTATTGAACAGCAGTGCAGAGGGAAGTGTAAGGGCAGGGCAGTCTGCGATTCGCCACCCAGCAAGACTCTTCGAATTATTTTAGAAAGTGAAAGTCCAGTAGGGAAGCAGAAAGCCATCTGCTCAACATAAGTGCATTCAGGTAAACTATTTTAACACAGCAGGTGACATCACGCAGCAGCCACACTCAGAATCTCAGCAGAGGAGCGGGCCAGCCACCGGCTGCTGGTCTGAGAGGGGAGGCACAACGCGCCTCCCCTCGCGGAAATAAACAGCACGATAAATTAACTGGTCACTCGAAAGGACATATCTGAGGGGATGTAGCAGCACTCGCTTCCTTTTTCGCCATTGTCTCCAATGACATGCTCTCTGAATTACATACCTGCCTCCAGCCTTCATTATTTCTGTGTTTCATTACAATGAAGATTACACTTGGACTTTGAAGGCTGCTTGCATTTTAAAATCCTGCAGAACCTCCTTCCTCTCGCGGACTCGCCGCAGTGAAAACGACGTGATTCTGATTCTTCTGCGTGGCTTTTTTACCCGTGACACCACTCCCACACCCCACGCAACACCAAACGCTGGGGAGAACCCGGGGCCTTGAAGGCCGCACCGATGCCACCACCGTTACTGATTTCAAAGGGAACGATTAGATTGGAATATCTTGGTGACCTGCAGCAGATGGAAAATACAGACAAGTGGAAAATACCAGTTTCTTAATCACAGCCAATGTTTGCGCTGCTGAAAATGTACAAAAGTGATGAAATATTCAAGATGGCCTCTTTTTTAGTTAAACCTGCAACTCTTTTAAGCACAAGGAACTGCCATTTAAACGCCCCCAAATTGTGAGCTGTGCAGTAACTCGTGTGAAGACGCCCTGACATCACATCAGCGTAGGGCTGTGACACTCGGACATGGCACGGCGGGGGATGGTGCTCTCACGATGACTGACTGTGAGAAAAGGAAAATGACAAAGCAAAGGCTGGACCGTCACCTCCTGTCTCTGCCCGTCACTCCTCCGGCAGAACAGACCAGCCCCAGCGCCACCCGCCAGCAGAGACACCCCGGGTGTGTCAGGTGGCACAGCTGGCTCTCCACTCAGTGCCACGTGGCACCTTGGTGGCACAGCTGGCTCTGTGCCCCAATGCCAGGCAGCACAGCTGGCTCTGCACTCCAATGCTGGGTGGCACAGCTGGCTCTGTGGCCATTGCCAGGCTGGCACCCACCCCTTCCAGACCTGTGCCAGGCACCACGTCCCACCCGGGCAGCAGCAGGGCTGACTCCCGGCTTGTGGAGCTGCAGCAGCATCTGGGGAGCACTTTCCTGGGCAGCGGAGCACAGGTCCACCCCTGGCACCCCCCTGGTGTGCACACCCTGGGACATGCCTGCATGGTCCCAGCTTGCCCCTGGCACATGCAGGCGGGCGGCTGCTGGGTCACCAGCTGGTTTTCTGCACTGACTTCCTCACACTTTCTCTCGCTCAAGTTCAAGTTTGTACTCGTGTTCGAACAGCGCTTCACATGAGATTTAAGGCACGGTCACCATCTTGAACATCTATGGCTTCAACCAAAAAACACCAGCAGGGTTTCTGTTTAAAGGGTAAAGCAGCAGTCAGCTATTTTCCAAGGAACACCTTTCACCTGCCACCATACATGACTTCTTTAGACCACAGAGGTAATGTATCAATCCCCCTGGGTTATTTTGGGCACAGTTGCCAGAGCTTTTGCACACGCTGCAGGCTTTATTCGTGTTGAATAATATAACCTCTCTTTTATCTTCTTTTTTTTCAAATTCAGCTATTCTCACACTCAGACAAATTTTAAAAAATTAAGTTTCTGTAAACACAGTGTTATCTTAATAGGTTCAAATATTATTAGACTGTTCCCCAGGGGAAGAAAAGCAATATGTTCTAAAGCAAGTGGCTGTACATTCTGCAGAAGGTGGCTACTCTGAAATTAAGAAATGCAAATGATTCTACAGTTCATGTGCCTCAAAGTAAAAATAATGATATTAAATTTTAAAAAGGTAGCATAAGATATTGCTGCCTACACAGGAGCGTGAGGATGCCAAGGGACCCAGAGCGATCCCCGGTCTAAGGTTTTCAATGGCACAGACTAGTGATCACAGGATGCTGGTGATACTCTCCAGTTACCCCTGGCAACCCTTCTCAACTGTAACGATGCTGCCCTACAATAGCTTTCACTGGGCAGCTTTCTCTTCACTTAGCTGAATGCTTTGGGACCATCTGCGTCGGAAAGCATAAAAGGCCAGCCTGCCTGTGGGCCCGTCACTCTGAACACCACCTCTCTGACCCCGATTAAATACAACTTTCAATCCCTTTTGTCCTCCCTGTTGACTTCTCCTATTAAGGGAGCCCTTTGACAAAGAAAGCGGAAGAGTGGACTAAGTGCCCCCAAGAAAGGTGATGTCTGATACTGCTCAACACAAGGATTAGCAAGCCAATACATAACAAAAGCAAGTTTGGGGGAGGGGGAAAGAGGAAAAGAAAAAAATGGTTTTAGCCAGGTCTTTGACTAATTCAGTAGGTACACAGTTCAACAAATAGCTATACAAGAGGCCTGCTCTGAAAGAAACAACTATTGGAGAACAATAATTTGAGGAGATACCTCTCAGCATCATGACACAGGGCCGTGACATTGGCAAGAATGGTGGATATATAATTTGTTACCTATGGTTTTTTTAAGCTGTATTTCCTGGAGAGGAAAGGCACCCAGAATACTCGAGAAGTTACCTTAAAGACAGACTGCTTCCTACAGAAGGGTCTTGAAAAATATCTTAACTTCAGTCATTGAAGCTAACTCTAAAGAGAGTAAACTACAAAAAGGGGAATGACAAGGACATCGTCTGGAGAAAACCCAAATTCCTTGCCACGTGAGAAGTGATTGTTTCCGATGGCACGTACAGACACACTATCTGCTTTCCGGAATGTGCAAAGCATCTTTGTCAAACAGAATAAACAGTTCTAATTTGCCACCTTTTTTTGCTCAGAAAGACTTGCAGTAGCACGGGGGTACCCTAACGTCACACGGCCTCTGAGCCCGAAACCAACCATCAGCACCTGGGAGCGTCCGAGTGGCTCCAGGAGCGTGGAGGCATTGGGAGCAGGAGTGCAAAGGACTCCCACTGCCTGTGCTCAACATCAACAGAGGAGACCAGGCTCTTGGCCATCACTCCAAGCAACACAGAGGGACAGCTGGGACAGTGGGAACCCAGTTGTGCTCCCCTTGGACAGAAAATAACAGCACTCCGGGAGTGTTTGGTCCAGGTACAGGGAAGTAACGATGACGGGGTTATCACCAGGGAAGTCAGGAAGAGCCTTGGTGCAGAAGATGAAGAACCTGAAGCCAAACAATAGGGACTTCTACAGAGTGAAACAGCAGAAGGTATGATCAGGAACTTCATTTCCAGGGGAAAAAAAATAAATCTTGAAACAGTAGAAGTGACCAGAAGAGAGAAACAATAGTCCTGATATCCACGCAGAAAACAAACCTTTAAAAAACTCCATGATTTCTTCTAGCAGATCTTATTTCTAATCCCAAAATCAGCAGTAATTAAGCTGGGGAAGCAAGCAGATCAGATTGGCCCCATGAAAATGTGAAAATACGGCAGATCTACCCGCTAGCATGTTATAAAGGATTACAGCTCAACCGCTTGCCAGCAGAGGTTTTTTTCACGCTGCAGCTTAACAACGTTTTTCCTTTCTTTACAACAGCTCTGCCTCCCAAAGCTCTGAAGTTACATCCATGACCCTTCCAGCTGAGAACCAGGGAAGACTTCCTCCAGAGCGTGTCAGGAACACTTAATCTAGCAGTGTTTGTACAAAGCACCACGGTGTAAACCCTCTTCCCTCAGTCCTCTTGGTGGGACGAATCATTGCCAGGAGCAAATCTTCTCAGGGAGTAAAAGCAAACTGGGCACATCACCAGAGGTGTGCTCACTCCCCTGCCCTCAGAAAGCCTGTTTCTTTATTTACAGCAATGTAAACTATTGGCAAAGTCGTTACCTATATACGTGCTCGAAGATGTCCTCACTGAAGCTTGATCTGCTGAGGCACCAGCGCTGCTGCCCCTGCCCGATTCCCCTCACCCAGCCCGCTTCCACTGGTTCCAATCCTGCTGTTGTACTTCATCTTGCTAGAGAAGCAGCTAATCTCCAGGTTCCACTATGTCACCCAACTGTTCTTACACTGCCTTTGACACTGTCTGTCTGTACAGCATCACTGTCTGTCTCTAAGGCATCCCGTGCACAAACGACCCTTGCCAAGATCAGGCAGCACCCTCAGAACTGGTTCTGCATTACAAGACAGAAATGGGACAAAAGCACAAGGCATGAGCAAAAGTCTTCGGCTGCGAGAGAAGGAGATATAAAACTGTCAGGTTTGGGGATGGAATTATGAGAGGAGACGTGCCCCTGGGGTTGTTCCAGGCCACAGGATAACGGGGCTCCCATCAGAGGAGGCTGCTTGCCCCTCTGGTGATGAGCAGCATGTTCACACCCCCTGTAACTGGGACTGCACCAAGAAGAAGCTGGGCAGCAGAGACGTTGAAACGGTGAATGTGAGGAGGGAAGAAATGGGGACACATCAGCCAGAGCAGCTACCAGAACAGGTCGCTTTAGTCAAAACCTAAATCTTCTGCCATTCATGATGGCATGTGGCGGGATCTCGCACAGAAAAACAGATGGGACAAGCCCGTGGCAGTGCGGACAGAAAATCTGGATTCTTCACTCAGGATATGGCACCCATGCCATTACAGCACGACAACCCCTCTTGAAATAAACAGTTAAAATTGTGCTTGTGCCAGTGAAAAGCCTCCTAGCGTGCAGCAGGGATGGGGCTTCACCAGCTGCCAGCTCACATGGGCCCCAATCTCCGGCCAAGCTCTCTGCTGCCCAAACCCACCCCCCTAACAGCATCCCCTGCAGCTCCCGGCTTTCACCCCACGCCGTACAGAGAACCGCAGGGTGATCGCAGCCGGCGCGCCTGGGACACTCCACGCCAGACCCGATGGCCACGCCAACCCCCACCCAGCGGGTGAGGCTGCCTCCGGACACCCCCAGCACACTGTGGCAGGGGTTACAGCCACCGCTCGGGCACAGCTCTCGCAGCAACGCGGATTTCACCGACAGCAACCATGTGCCTTTTACATGTTTCCAATGAAATGTAATGTTTTATTTGGCACAGGCAATTTAGACTACAGAGGTATTTCCTTCTTCCTCTTTCTGTCTTTTTTTAAAAGGGAGGCAAAAAACGTCCGTGAAGTCCCCGAATGGGTGCCACTGGAAATTAGTATTTCTCTATGCACTCAAGAAAG
>VWZY01006723.1:61903-75536 GCA_013399075.1 Chloroceryle aenea | reverse complement strand
GGTTTTGATCCAGGCCAGAAGGCCACTGGCCTTCTTGGCCACTTGGGCACATGCTGACTCATGTTCAGCTGGGTGTCCACCAGCACCCCCAGGTCCTTCTCCATAAACCTGCTTCCCAGCAGGTCCCCCCTCCCCTGTACTGGTGCAGGGGGCTATTCTCCCCCAGAAGCAGGACCCCACACTTGCCCTTGTTGAACTTCATGAGGTTCTTCTCTGCCCACCTCTCCAGCCTGCCCAGATCTCTACAAATGGCAGCACAGCTCTGGTTTGTCAGCCACTCCTCCCAGTTCTGTATCATGATGACTCGATGATCTCCAGAGGTTCCTTCCAACTCCTAACAGTCTATGATCATCATCGGTCATTTGTTTGATGTTTTGGAGCCCAGCTGTATTTCTGAAGCAGATGCTTTAAATGGTAGTAATTTTTTTTCTTTCTCTATAAGAATAAAGGATTCAAAATAAAGCTTTTTGAAGAGCCAGCTGTTGGTTAGAAAAGACACTGCAATGTTCAGAGTTTTACCCCTTAAATTTCAGCTGCAGAATATTTTTCCTGGCAGAAAAGAAAGCCAGCTAATGGTGAAATACAATTTAGAGAGTCAATTTACTGATTTTACTAGCATAGACAGAACTGAGAGACAGCAGGGTGACAACTGATAAGAAACAGTAGAACTTACTGTTTCCTCTCTTTCTGCCTATCAGCCAAACACAACTTGCAGCACATTTTGCTGCTGCTGGATATACAATGAGAGGAAGTGTCAACGAACTCAAGTTTGATCCCTTCAGGCTTCTTTATCCTACAATACTTAGAAATCCACTTTCCCACAATATTTCAGAAGGTAAAGTGCTTAAGGGTATTGGGTTTAAGAGTTCTTTCTTCATCAGTGTGGGGGTTGGATGAGCTGATCTCCAAAGGTCCCAACTCCAACGATTCTGTGAGTTTTAAATGGAGACCAAGTGGTAGCAAAATGTTGAGTCCCTGATTCTGGGATGCAGTTTGACTCTGATTTTGGGATGAAATCCTCCAATTAAGACTATTCTTACAGAGTCTTGATTTTACCTCCAGAACAATACTGAGCTCTGGGGAAGAAAATGACACTGCCCTATTTGAGCAAAAGATTCTTTTTTGGGCGAGCAGAAACAGTCTCTTTAAAACAAAACCCCTGAATACGTCAGAAAAAAAATGTGAAGGAGCAGACACAGTCCAAAGCCTAAACTTGTGTAGCTAAAAGGAACAAAAGTAATCGCTGTTATTTGGAAAATTCCTTCACTGCTCCAAGGCATTCCAGGCATAGTTGGTGGTTACTTAGTTTCTACTGACAAAACTCATTTTTGCCAGCTCATTCAAAGGAAAGCAAAAAAAAATAGCCCCAAAAAAACAAGAACTGGGGCTAACCAGCAGCTCTGTGGGTTCGGGGTGTTTTCCATTTGGAGCTAAGGTTTCAGTATTGTTAGGGGGATCATCTGCTTCGTCCTGACCACATTCGAGTGGTGCATGCATCCCATAAAGCTGGTGTTATGACAAGGGGATTACAACTTTATCCTTTTGTTTGTAAACACTTAGATAACCAGATACTACTGTGCTCTCCAGAATGTCTGCTGAACAGTCAGGACCCAACTTCCAATGACTATTGTGAATTCCAGTATTTTTTAACCGAGCCTGATGGACCTATCTTGNGGTGCAGCCCAGGCTGCCAGTGGCCATCTAACTGGCAGCCTATTCACTCCACCAATCAATCTCCAGATGAAAACACAACAGTCCTAGACCTGGGATTTGGCAGAAACCTTGTTCTGCCTCTGGGACATTTCCATAACTTGCTCGAGTCAAAGGTGATCTTCAGCCAGCTCAGAACAAGTCGCTGTTACACAGGATTAATCCCAGAACGATCTCCTGCACACTATAGGAAGCAGCAGCTGCCCAGAGAGGCTGTGGAGTCTCCTTGTCTGGAGAGATTCCCAAGGTGCCTGGAGCCTGCGCTGCTGGGCTCNGTGTTATGACAAGGGGATTACAACTTTATCCTTTTGTTTGTAAACACTTAGATAACCAGATACTACTGTGCTCTCCAGAATGTCTGCTGAACAGTCAGGACCCAACTTCCAATGACTATTGTGAATTCCAGTATTTTTTAACCGAGCCTGATGGACCTATCTTGGTGTAGCCATGGCAAGGAGGAGAAAAAACCCTCTTCTGATTTATCATAGACTGGTTTGGGCTGGAAGGGAACTTTCAAGGTCATCTAGACCGAGCCCCCTGCGCTGAGCAGGGCCATCTGCAGCCAGGGCAGGGTGCTCAGAGCCCCAGTCACCTCCCCTGCAATGGGGACAGGGATGGGGCAGCCACCACCTCTCGGGGCAAACCGGGACAGTCACAAGATNGGGTGGCACCAGAGCATCTCCAGGATGATTGAAGACACCCAGTTCCTGGGTTTGTTCACACCTTAGTTCCCAGCAATGACCAGAATTAACCTGCAGTTAATGCAGAAACCAAGTTAAGAAGCCCCAGTATCAGAACAGTTGCCATTCTGAAGTAGTTTTTAGGTTTCTGAGAGCCAGTGGACAATTCATTGTGCACCACACAGCACACAGTAACTCAAAGGTAAGGTGCAGAGAGAGGACAGTGTTTAGACCTCCTGAACTCCACCTTCTTCATCCTAAGATTTTTAAATGCCTGGGTTTCTTACATTATATTTCCTGGGCAGCAGGTGGGATTTAGAGGAGGTGAAGAAGCCAACCATGAATGATTCAATTCTTTATTAGCAACTTGCTTCAGCTCTTTGTGATTCAATCCTCCAAGTGCATTGACTAAACAAAGAGAAAATTCTTTCAAACACCAACTGAAGTTTCACTTTAATACTGATTTTTTTCTTTGTGAGGCTTTTCCAGTATCACCAGATCTTCTTGGCATCATAAAAATTCTTTCAAAACAGCTTTTTTTTCTATGTTTTCAGTCAGCTAGAGCAGTATTTTTGGAAGATTTGTCTCAGATCAAAATGGTCACAAGCCTTGCTGCAATTCCTTGTTGCAAGAAGATTTTCCTTACAGACTCGGCCAAAGGGTACAAGCTGAGAAGAAGCCAAATGATGCCAGTACCTCCTCCACCAATAGAAACTGTCCCAGACAACCTCCCCAAACCTCTCCCTGCTCATTCCCCTTGTGCAGGGTTTGAGAACTGTCAACACTTCCTCACTTTGGAAAGGAAATCATGCTGACGTCCACAGAAATTCCTAAGGGGAGTCTACTGGCAGCTACAAAAAGTGGAAAAGAGGGTTGGGGGCAGAGAGAAGTCCTTTATGAGCACCTAGGAATGAGGATAACATTTTTTAATCCATGATAGGGTATTTTAAGAACTCTTTGTCTGATCTCAAGCCTGGTATTTCCTCCTTTTGTAGGTCAGCCAGTTGTATCATTCAGTTCACAAACTCTACCTTAACCCAGTTTGAGTTTCTTTTCCCTGAAAACACAATTACATCATCTAGAATTATTTTGGAAAATAATTATTTTGGTTTTTTTTTCCCACAGACTCAGTTATATTTGCACACACACCCCCATATGCCCACATCTATGCACACAAACGTGTGCATCCAATATCCTTTGACAAGAAGAACCTATGTCAACACTTCTCTGCTTCAACCTACCCTCCTTCCACTGAAAGATCATGTCCCCAAAGAACTCAATGCTTCTTTATCTCATGATTATCCATTTGAGCAACCTGCTCTAGTGGAGGTGTCCCTGCCCATGGCAGGGGGGTTGGAAGGAGAAGATCTTTAAGGTCCCTTCCAATCCAAAGCATAAAATTGTTGTCTCAAAGAAATTAAGACTAGAAAAAGCCATTAAGAAAAGCAGCCCAGACCCCTCCACAGCCCCTCTGACTGCTGCTTTTCAGGGTAACATCTTTGCACCAAGCTGCTCTTCTGCCTGACCTAGAAAAGAAAGCCTTATCCTCAGTGCACCATCAAATCAGCTGCTCTCTTCCCAGCACGAGGATGGGCAATAAGCTATAATTGACCTGTTTGCTGAAAAGCAAAGGGAAAATACAGCATATTATGAAAATTACAGCCAAGCCTTCACCGTGACAGCTCAGCTCCCATGTCCCGTAGATGCCCTACTAATGGATCCAGACTGCTGAGAGAAAAAAAAAGTCACGATGCTCGAGGCAGAATTAAATATTTGCTTAAACTTGAATAGCACGAAAGCGCACAGACCTGCATCAAGAACTGGACACACACAAAAAAAAACATCTTTGGAGTGTAAAGGAAAGACAGATGCCAGGCTCGTGGGCACAGAGTAAAGCCAAGATGCAGCTGAATGTACAGCTACAAGGTACAAGACTCAGCATTTCTATTTCTTTCTCTCTGCAAGATATCAGTTTCTTCAGTGTTTGGGAGTAAAAGCCCAATTATGTCTTCCTAAATCAGTGCTGCTGATTCACTGTCACATTCCTCTGTGCCCTTCCATTTCCTAAATTCATCTTTTGTCCACATGATGAACTTAGCACATCTGCTTTGTCTATTCTCCTCCCTCCCACCTCAGCAAATCCCTGTGGTCATTTTTAAGCATAGGAAATACTTTGTGAAGTATGGAGTCAAGAACACACCACGTAACTATTTGAAAGCCCTGCAGTTCTTTCATGCCCATTGTGTTCCAACTGAAAGCTTTCATTTGGGGAATCCAATAAACCCAAAATATTTAATGGGGAAGACCATTTGGAGTAAGCTTTTTTTCCTTACTTCTTGTTCCAATGATCTTTAATTATTTAATTACCAAAAAAATCTTTCACGAGTCACTTGTACCAACACCCATCCTCTCCAAAACCAAATCTGGTAGTTGCTTAAGGGCTTGTACATTACTCTCAGTAATTTGTTCTTGCTGGAGAAAAAAAAAAAAGAATCAGTTACAGGCATTAGCAGAGAAGTACAAGTAATGGAACCAACTGTAGAAGCTACAACGTAGAGAGTGTGAAAAGATCCAGCCACAAATGAATTCAGAAGTTAGGTAGCTGGAATAGGCATTGTAAATGGGGTTAGGAAAGCTATAGATAATTTTTGGCTGACAAAACGTTCTTCCAGAGACAGCCTGCAGCGCTGTAAGAAGCAATCAAGGATTAAGTTATCATTCCCCAGCTCTGGCAAGAGAGTTCAGATATTTAGCAAGGTGAAACATGCACCGTGCACCATCAGTTATCCCTTTTATCCAAATAAATTGTGTCAGACTAAATCCCACCATCTACTTCCCTGCCAACCAATCTCCTGGGCTCTGGACTCCGGCCAACGACTCGTTTGCTCTTGCCAACTCTCCTGTTGTCCCACGGCGGGCAAAGAAGGGTTTGTAAGGAGGATACAATTCCCACCCTGGGGCAGACCGCTGGGAGACTGCTCCTAGAACACTTACTAGGCACCTAAAAAGTGCAAAACATGAGTCCTGCAATCTATCACCCAACTTACATCACGCATAGGAAGGTTGAATAAGGGATGCAGGGACTCTGGCCAACGACTCGCTCGCTGTTGCCAACTCTCCTGTTGTCCCATGGCAGGGCAAAATACAACACCCACCCTAGGGTAGAACAACAGGAGGCTGCTCCTAGAGCTGTTACCAGGCACCTAAAAAGTACAAATATGAGTCTTCCAGTCTATCACCCAACTTATGTCACATATAGGAAGGTTAAATAAGGGATATGGGGCTTTTAGACACATGACGAGAAGTTTTCAGCAGATTTCACTCTTCCAAAGGGACTTCAGGTAAATCCAGCAGCTCTGGCAGCAAACTGGTCCCCAGCAGCCTTCAAAGCACCTCCAGGGCAAGGTCAGAGGCGCTGCTGAATGTGCAGCAGCTGCCAACCAGATTTCCTCCTTCCTCACTCTTATCACTAATTACTTCTAAGAGCTTCCCACAAGCAACGCCATCTATTCGCTTCCTGCACAGCTCTTAAACACAGAGCTGCTTATCTCCCAGGCAAGCCTTTGCTTTTGAAATCCCTTTCAACACCTCTCCCTCCAAAATAAAACCAAAAGGCAACCCCAGTGTTTGAAACAACACTATTTCTGGAGCAAAAACAGTTTGTGACTGTAGATATTACAGTATCTGCTCCTCTATTCTGCCCTACCNTGGAGAGATTCCCAAGGCACCTGGACCCTGTGCTGCTGGGCCCCCTGCCCTGGGTGACCCTGCTGGAGCAAGGGGGTTGGACCAGATGATCTCCAGATCTCCCTTCCAACCCCTAACATTCTGTGATACTAAAAAAAGTCCTTTTCATGACATCACACATGTGCTGCTTTACATGTGATTCAGGCCAATTAAAAGTTCATTCTATGGTCAAGTGTCCTGTGCTGCAAGAATGCAGCTATCCTGCTATTTAAGTACCTACCCCCCCACACTTAAACAATATAAAGAACCTCAAAATGAATTTGGGAAAGAATTTAGGAGGTAGAACAGGGAACCAGAGCTGGCTAACAAGGAATATTACACCAAAGGCTACGTACAAGTGAGTCTTCACATGGGTGCAGTGAATAAATGCAGAAGAACCAGAGGCCAGATCCTATGTTAGTTGTAAATTCAAAGCTCAGAACCCTTCTTCTGCACTGAAGCATCTCCAATGTCCATCCTGGACAATGACAACAGTTGTTTGGCTGCTCTGAACTGAACCATGAACTGGCTTTTTGGAATGTCCTAGTGAACGGAGCAATTGCTCACCCTGAACTGAGACCTGGTTCCCACTGCCAGCAATGATTAATAAAAATTGCAGACTTGGGCATGGCAGAAAATGCAGAAATAGCCCCGTTCTCATCCCTGGCCATGTGCTGTAGCTCTATAAAATATTAACTTGTTAAAGCTGTGCCAGTGCTCTGAAAGAATTTGCTCTTGGAATCGTTCGTGGGCTGGTGGTACCCAGGTGGCTTTGGCCTTCATAAAAGTGATGAAGCAAAAGTTTCTGGAAAGTGCCCTCAGCCAGGTCTGCTGTAAAACATTGTAATTAAAGAGGGAGAAAACCCTAATGACCCCGAAAAGCAATCTCATTTCCTTGTTGTATTTTCTTGCTCTCAATTCTGAATTCTTCGCCTAAATATGCAACTTCTACAAATTATTCTGCCATCACCAGAAGACCACAGTGACAGGGAAATGCTGTGTGATTTCTTTACGAAGCAAAGGCAGAGGATTCCTCTGCTCAGTGTGGGTTCTGTTACATTTTGGGTGCAATACCCTCTGCAAAAAGTTGAAATGCTGCAAGTGTAAAGCCCTAGAACAAAAACTAAGTCGACTCCAACCTAAAATGTGAACTCATGTTTACCCCTTCACGCTGTTCTTTTGTTCCACGGTAGCCACCAGCATCAGATAGCAGCCAGCAGCTGGTTTCACTTAAACTTCTCTTTTCTCAGTGATCTATTTGGGAGACAAAGCGTGGTACGTGCCATGTGGAAAAGTGTTTCATATTTTGTGGTCTCAGTGACTATTTCCGTGATAAGTTGGATAGTTCACATACACAGTTTAGGAGCCATTCATCTGCCTCAAATAAACCCCAAAACACATAAAGGTGATAGCAAATAAACTTGTCAGCTCCTGATGCTGAGCTTGCATTGCAGAGAAGCTATTTGAAGTCTGCAAGCGTAGGCTACGCAGCTAGTTGCTGGTATTCATAAGCAGTAATGAGATGTAAGGCTTTCATGTGTACTGAAAGGAGCCAAGGGAGGGTTTCTGCTGAATTCTGACTTTGAACTTCCAGATTGCCTGCTGGTTGCCTCTTCTAACCAAAGCATCTTGGTTTTAGATGCAACTTGTGGCCTGCTTGACTGCGATTCGTACGGGGCAGCACATGAAGAAGCACTTGATGTGACACGGTCGTGATTTAGCACTGCACACAGCGGTGCCCTTACCACTGAAAAAAGCAGATGTTTCTACATGTATCTCGAGAACTCCTTCTAATTATTTGAAGCATACACATCAGCAAGAAAAACCCTCATTTTTGCTAATGCTAAACCAAATTTAGAGGTTGGAAATGCACCAAACGATACCTGAATTCTGAGTATCTGTGCTGAGGAATTTCAGCAGATGAACAGGACTGACTCTCAAACAGTTTGAGGTAACTGCCCTTAATAATCACCCAGGCTTTGTTTCTCTAAATCCAAAAGACATCAGATCATTCTGAGAAGCTGAAAGTCTAAATTGTCCACTAGTACAGACTATACATCTAATGCTTGGCACACAACCCTTCATATGGGATGACAAAGCAAGAATCATTAATCACAGGTACTCTTCTAAAAATGTCACTGCTGGATTCCCTGGTTACTGCATCATCCACTCAAATCACAGCATTGTTTCAGTTGGCAAAGACCTTTGAGATCATTGAGCCCAACCATCAACCTAACACTGCCAATCCTGTCCCTCAGAACCTCATCCATGCATCTTTTAAACACCTCCAGGGACTGTGCCTCCACCACCTCCCCGGGCAGCCTGTTAAACTGTTTGACAACCCTTGTTAATGAAGATTTTCCTCACGTCCAACCTCAATCTTCCCTGGTGCAACCTGAGGCCATTTCTTCTTGTCTTATCCCTTGTTGGAAGCAGAGCCCAACTCCCCGTGGCTCCAGCCTCCTGTCAGGAGCTGTGAGAGCCAGAAGGGCTCCCCTGAGCCTCCTGCTCTCCAGGCTCCACAAGCCCAGGGCCCTCAGCTGCTCCTCACCCCCCTTGTGCTCCAGCCCCTTCCCCAGCTCCCTTGCCCTTCTCTGGCCACGCTCCAGCCCCTCCAGCTCCTGCTGGGAGTGAGGGGCCCAAAACTGCACACAATACTCAAGGTGTCAAAAAGCAGCATCACAGTCACACTGAAAAAACCCAACAATCCAACTGCGAGCCCAACTCAAAATGGAACTGGAAAGCCAGCTGTTGTATCTTTATCGTATACAATATTTTGCAATAAGAAACAACCAGGTTGGGACCAAGAAGAGGACATTCCTTCCTAGTGAAGTAGAGGCACGACACTGAAGCTTCAACACTACATGGTGCAAGCAGAGAAACTCAAGTGGGCAGCAGCTGCAATTCTTTACAGTTAGACCACATACATCAGTTACACTCAACCAGCTTCATTTCCACGTAGCCGTCTTCCTGACTAATTCCCCCAAACAGTGCAGACTTTTGGACTCAGTTGTGTGTTACTTCCTTACAAAACAAAAAACAACAACCAACCCAACCCACGAGTACGAGTTGCTTAGGCAAACATTAACCTCTAACCTCTGTTCCATTGGGGGTTAAGAGTGAGAATGGGAAGGAGGGCTCTGTGTTTGAGAGGAAGAAAAGTTATTGTATAAAATTGTACTAAAGACCTGTTAAAAATAAACCATGCTGTGCTTGTGGATTAGCTGCTTTGCAGAGCTCCCACTTTGCCCACCATTATAAACCATTGCATATTCCTAAAAGTAACCACTGAGGGGATAAAAGAAAATTAACCCCCCAAACTGATTAGTTTATGGAGAAATAAGTTGTTATACACCACCAGGTAGAATATATTTCAAGAGACAGACTGAAAATAGGCAGCATATGAGAAAAGACAAACACAGAGCTACTATTTCCTCAACATGAGGAAGAGCTTCTGTACTGTAAGAGTTGTACATCATTGGAACAGACTCCCCAGAGAAGCTGTGGAGTCTCCTGCTCTGGAGACTTTCAAGCCCTGTCTGGGTGCATTTCTGAGGGATCTGCTCTAGTTCTGCCCTGCTCTGGCAGGGGGGTTGACTTGATCTTTGGTGGTTCCTTCCAACCTCTAGCATTGTGATTCTGTGACCTCCTGTCCTGGTTTGAGTAAGAACAAAACTAATTCTGTTCAGTGATTTTACTTTTCAGCTCAGTTCTTCTAACTCCCTGCACTGGCTGCAGTCAGCAGAGTGTTTTTGCAAGCAGTGGCTGCTCCCAGCAGTGGACACCCCATGGTCAGAGTTACTCCCAAGGGTTGGGGTGCAGACCAAGGCCACTGCTGGATCTTGTGCACCACACTGGGGGGGGCAGAAAGTGAAAGGTGGCACCTGCAGGGAGGACTGGACAGGGCAGGTGACCCCAAACTGACCAGCAAGGTATTCCAGCCCATACACATCGTATTTGGTATAAAACTGAGGGATTTGGAGGGTCTATAGCTCTCTCTACAGGCTCTACCTCTCTTCTCCCCTCTTGAACTGNCTTGGGGAGGGAGGGGGTAACAGAGAGAGGCTGTTCTAGGCATAAGGGGCCACCCTGACCCTAAACTGTGACACCTCCAGAGGTCATTTAGTCCAACCCTCACAGTAAGCAGGGACATCCTCAGCTAGACCAATTACCCTCCTCCTCCTCCTCCTGCCAACAGGAAAGGAGAAGGGAGCAGTTGTTCAGTTTGCAGGCAGGATGGGAGATAGGCCAAGGTCAGCAGCTCTAGGATGAAGCCTGTGTTTGCAAAAGAAACAATTTGTGAACAGTTGTTTTCCCCAAAACACAGCCCTGAAAGTGGTGGGGAAAACAAGTCTCTCTCTCCCAGCAATTTGATTTCTTTTATTTTCTTTCAAAAGGAAAAGACCTCATAAAATACCACTTAACACGTGTGAAATTAATATCAGACTTTCAGATAAAAGCCCGTGGGCATCATGTGAACTAAACATAACAGCTGACAAAGTACATAAGAGGAAAAAGAAGCAGAGGGATATTCACAAAAAGATCAGATCACATGTTCCAGCTGAGCAAGTTCCTCAAACGTCAGCACACTGCTTCTTGTCCTCTACTACTGCTACCAGTTCTTTTTGGACACAGGATGGATTTTCACATACGAGCTCATTTATCCAATTTTTGGGGTTATTCAACCGTTTCCTTTTTGGTGGGGGAGGGCAGCTCTTAATTATGAGCATCAGATTCTCAGCCATGTAAACACCATTAGTTTTCTTTGCAGAAAAATAATCTTATGGCAGTTGTGCACCCATATAAAAGACGACGGTGTTCATGAGCAGCAATGCCCTACAGCAGGTATTCATTTCTCTGCTGCATTGTTTTCTGTAATATCAGTTCCAACTTTGCCATACCCAGCAGAATGAGAGGTGATGAGTTTCTAGAAGCATTACTTGTGGTCTGTTGTATAAAATGAACTTTAGCAATTGGCAGCTTAGAATGNGTTGGACTCGATCTCCAGAGCTCCCTTCCAACCCCATCCATTCTACCTATGATCCTCTGATTCTATCACAGAATATTCATGATTGGAAGGGACCTCCTAGATCACTGAGTCCACCCACAACCAAAAACCCACCTGAACACCTACAGGACTATATACGTGGTACAATTACAAATCACAAAGCAGTGGAGGGGAAGCATCTGTATAGTTCTCTTCCTCCACCCTCAACATAGGATCCTTGCACTTAGGGAAGGCTGGAGCAGCACCTAGCAATGGTGCTTCCCCTTCTCAGCTGCTAGGGCTCTCCAGGCACATAGTGCAACACTGCTTCGGGTTGAACCACGAGACCAAAAAGGAGATGGGCTTCATACTCTTGAGATTCAGAGCTGGAAAGAATTCAGACAGACACTTGGCCCACACAGGAGAGCTTCAAAACACAGTTTGTGTTGGCTGTATGTTAAAAGCAAGTACCTGAGGAAAACCCTTCCTTGCTTCTATCTCTCTCCTTATATCTCTATTATTTTCCCCCTTGAACTTTGATTTTCCCAGCAGCTATTTAACAACTGAATGCTCCCAGAGGAAGAGTTGGGTTGTGCAATTCCAAACATGCAAGTTTCCATTTATTGTTCCACAGAATGAGAGGAAAATCCAGCCTCTCCAAGTACAACACGGCGTTGCAAACATTACAGTTGCCTTCCAGAGTTGAAAGGGAAATAAATCTGGTTAAAACATGACTTGCAAAAAAGAAAGGAAGAGAAAATACGTTACAGGCATAAAGCTGGATCGTAAGAGGTTGCTTGAAAGGCTGCCAAGGCTGCACTTCCCCACAGCTTCTTTTATCAACTTGAGGAGTACCTAATATGAATTTTTTTAGCTGACATCCAGTTTCAAACAGGGTTCTGATACCCAAAGAGAGATTTTAAAACTTTTAAGCTCTTTTCCAAGACGTTCAGAGGTCCCAGCTTATGGCCAAATCTAATGCTCAGAATCAGGCAATTGACTTTGCCTGCCTAAAAATCACTGAGCAAACCCAATAGAAATTAGCAGGAAAACAAATCAGATCCCTTAGTGTCCTCCCCAAGCTCTTTATTCCTCTCAAATGGAATGTTCAGGGTTTTTTCATTCGACTGCTAAATGTTTTTTTTTTCCTAATGACTTAGGAGAGCTTGAAAGGAAGATTCAGTGCTACACTGGGGTTTGGACTCGATGATCTCCAGAGGTCCCTTCCAACCCCTACCATTCTCTGATTAAAACCTTTCAAATAACACCCATCCCTTCATGCGTTGCGTTGGTTAGAAAGAAAACCATGGCCAAGCACACATCAAAACATTCCTACACCTGATGCAAAGAAAACCTTCATTAAAAATAATCCTGCTCACTTTAATTCATGAGCCTAGAGATTGTGTTTATCAATCAGCAATATACAGGGAAGCAGGAAATTTTCAAGCCCAGTAGGCTCACTCGTTTTGTGCTCTTGAACACATCTTACTGAGGTAGTACAGCCCAGAGTATATGATTAAAAATAATAATAATAATAACATGATTAAAAATAAAATATCAAGAGTGTCTTGAAGCTTCTTGGATTGTTCCCACAGTGTGGACATGATAAAGGGGAAGAGCACTTGGCCAAGGCTGTACGTGTTGGCAGCAGAGGCAGAGCTCTGGGTCTTCTTTATCCCCCCACATGTTTTATTACCTGTTGTGCCAAATGAAGGAAGAGAATTTTCACAACCACAAGTCATTTTCTCCAGCATCTAAGAGCTTTAGAAAGAAGTCAAGAGGAGGGAGGTGGTATTTCTTCAGAGCTCAGAGCAAAGCATTGCCCTGCCTTTTGCCAGCTGAAGCCTTCCTTTCGGCCACCAAATTATCTGAGGTTTCTTCATGGAGGTCCTCATGCCAACATAACCAGCTTTTTCATTTGAATACAGATAAACAAACACTTCAGGGCAGTCATCAGACATTGTCACACAGCTCGTGTAAAATCCAGTGCAAAAAAGGGCAAGTGCAAACAATTTAGTGTGTAGTAAAACTGAATAAATTCAACACATCACTAACGCTTCACATCTGTACTTCAACCATGCACCATACTTGGGAGTCTTACCATCCTGTCCTCGCTATATTGAGAGATATAAGAGTTGAAAAGAACCATCTGACAGTTAATCTGACCTTGTAGCACCAGCTACACAAGAACACCATTCAACCTGTGGCTGGCCATCACAGCTCCTTCTGAGAGACGTTGTTAGAGTTGCAAACAAGAGCCCACCGCTGCCTGTCGTAGTTTGCTCCAATCACCCATAATCTTTGCTGTTAATGCTACACATAAATTCATAGAATACCAGACTGGTTAGGGTGGGAGGGACTTTTCAAGGTCATCCAGTCCAACCCCCTGCAGGGAGCAGGGCCATCTGCAACCAGAGCAGGGTGCTCAGAGCCCCGGCCACCTCCCCTGCAATGGGGACAGGGATGGGGCAGCCACCACCTCTCGGGGCAGCCTGGGCCAGGCTCTCCCCACCCTCAGCACCAACAATTT
>VWZY01006723.1:26140-47321 GCA_013399075.1 Chloroceryle aenea | reverse complement strand
TCCCTTCCAACCCCATCCATTCTATGAGGCTATAATGAGGGACTCAGTCAGATCCACAACAAGATCAAAAAAAGGCTTCTCTCATGTTCAGCTTAGGAATATAAGGTGGCCAAAGATGATTCCTAGTAGTGACGTGGCCACCCAGTTCTCATTTCAAGAGGATGTGGCTCATATTAAAAGCAGATATGGGCATGGAATTTCCAAGTAAGAGATAATCCTCCCTTGCCCTGTCTATGTCAGCTGTAGAAGAGGTTAAAGTAAACAGGTGTGACCTGACTGGTGGAAAGGAATTGTCCATAAAAACACCTTGTCAACGTGGTCTCACCATTTCCTTAAGCAATACAAAAGAGGACACAGATCTTTTTTAAGCACATTGAGGTGCACAAGCACACTTCAACGTTTTGTTAACTTTTTTATCCATAAGAATTCATGGAGGGTTTCCATTTCACATTTTCACCTTTAGACAACTCAAAGCACGCGAGAGGTACCAAATGCACGCCCTCAAAAGCACAACTTGAGGTGCTGCAAACCCCTTCTCTCCCAGCAGATCTCCTACTTCTGATTTTTTCAGAGGATAAGTTGTTTATATGGCAAATATCCACTTCTTTGTCCAGTATAACCCTTTACTCATTCAACCAAAGACTCAGGAGGTACACAGTAACAGAGCCTTGAGTGCTGATCCTGCTGTCCTTGAGACATCATCTCCATCCTTTGTCTGACCTCTGATTTAAGACCTTTCCAGGACAAACAGATGACCTACAAACTTCTAAGAAAGAAGAGGATTTCTAGGTGCTGCAGTAACTCATCAGAAGTATTTAGACATGTAATTTTTAAACCAGATGATGTTTTTCAGTAAAACATAGGAGAGTGGCAGCTGGATGAAGTCCATCTCTAATGCACATGTACAGAGGGGCAGTGGGCACCAACTGGACCCCAGGAGGTGCCCCCTGAGCAGGAGGAGCAAGTTGTTTGGTGTGAGGGGGTGGGAGGCTGTGCCAGGCTGCCCAGAGAGGCTGGGGAGTCTCCTTGTCTGGAGAGATTCCCAAGGTGCCTGGAGCCTGCGCTGCTGGGCCCCCTGCTCTGGGTGACCCTGCTGGACCATGGGGGGTAACATCATCACCAGATGATCTCCAGAGGTTCCTTCCAACCCTCACCACACTGTGATTTGCATATTACAGAGATGCAACAGACCTCTATGAAGTCAGCAATACAGCAAAATCTCACAGCCTTATTTTTGCAAAGATGAATTTCCTGTGAGCTGTTTTGTGCCCACAAACCACCAGCCTGGCTGCTGAGAGGCAGCCCTCCCGCTCTTCTGGACCTCTCAGGACTGTCTCCCTCCCTTCACAACTTACTGGAACATTTCTGCATTGGGAAACACTGCATCAATCTGTTCCCTGCAAGACAAAGCTGACCTAACATCTAACCCAGAAAGAAATTCCATTCTCCCTTTTTTATACACCCCTGTGACCCCCAACTCTCACAGCAAGCCCTTCCCCCTTGGTGGGAGGAGGTGACACAGCCAACTGTGCAGTCACTGCTGTTTCCACACACTCACATCCCAACCTGAACTGTTCCTACCCCAAGCAGTTTCAAAGTAGCAGGAATTAATAAAACACCAGGAAAGACACAGAGAAGCAAAGGCACAGGCAATGCAATCCCTTTTCACCCATCTTCAAAGACAGTAAGATCTCTTCCTTTAGATGGCTTTGGTGACAAACAGCAACTGTACCACATCTGCAAATGGCCCACCAAGCTCAATATTCAGTTGCTGGCTGATCCTTCTAAGTAAAATGTGTGACCAACTGGGGACACTGACAGAAAACACTGCTGAAGATGAGGCAGCTCTTCAAGAGGTTCTCACCAAACGTTGGGCAGGGTCCTGGTGTATTTTCAGCAAAATGTGTTTATTTTTTAAATGTTTAATACCAGGAATTGCCTCTCACCGTTTTCTTGGAGCAGGGAGTTCTGCAGATCAATTCCATATGTATTATGGCCTTCCTATCTTTTCCTCATTTCCTGATTCTGCCCATTCTTTCCTAAGGTGTAAGAAGTGAGGGCTGCACCCCTACGTGTTCCTGCTGTCCTGTATTCATTTCAAAAGACAAAGTCTTCCTGGTTCCTCCTCCCAGCCAGCTTTTCCAGTTCCTGTTGATATACACACAAGGACATCTGTAGAATCACATCAGCCTTTCCTCTCTAGGCACCCTGACTGGCTGCAAGCTGTTCTGCAAGATAGGGAGGAGAATTGATTAATTGGGAAAAAATTGTAAGATATTGTTCACTAGATAAACAGGATTGGGGTATTTGCAGTGTTTGCTAAACCTTCCTTTACCTGACTGGGATTTTTGCTGCCTGTTCCTCCTATTTCATGTATTTTAATGAATTGTACAAGTAATATCCACAGGGGAGGGGTAGAGCCACTGGAAAGCAGCCCCATGGAGAGGGATCTTGGAGTCCTGGGAGTCAATAAGTTGNGAATGTTTAAAAATATCTGAAGGGGGAATGTCAAGGAGAAGAGGACAATCTCTTGTCAGTGATGCCCTGGGATAGGACAAAAGATAATGGCCACAAACTGNCCACAGCTGGAGTGTTGTGTCCAGTTCAGGCTCCACAGTTCAAGAGGGACAAGGTAATAGAAGAGAGAGTCCCATGGAGGCTGTGAGGATGCTGAAGGGACTGGAACATCTCTGTGCTGAGGAAAGGCTGAGAGCCCTGGGGCTGTTTAGCCCCAAGACAGAGAAGAGATCTTATGAATGTTTAAAAATATCTGAAGGGGGAATGTCAAGGAGAAGAGGATAATCTCTTGTCAGTGATGCCCTGGGATAGGACAAAAGATAATGGCCACAAACTGGCACCTCAACATGAGGAGGAACTTCTTCCCTGTGAGGGTGACAGAGCCTGGCCCAGGCTGCCCAGAGAGGCTGTGGAGTCTCCTTCTCTGGAGACTTTCCAGCCCCCCCTGGCTCTGTTCCTGTGTGGGCTGCCCTGGGTGACCCTGCTCTGGCAGGGGAGTTGGACTCGATCTCCAGAGCTCCCTTCCAACCCCATCCCTTCTATGATTCTATGTTTCTTGATGTCAAAAAGAGATTATTTATTTATCCAAAATCGGTCAATTCACGTTTCTCACTGGTTAGTGTACGTTCTTCCCAACCAACACACTCCGTATTTTGGCAAAAGAAATTGATTGATGTGCAAGTTTCACCACCTCACTCTTCAGGCATTTCCCATGTAGTCAGCTCTGCTCAGATCAGCTTTTTCCATTTTTATCAAGCGAGCCTGAGATCTGTAACAGTCCACACGGTGAGAACTGATAAGTGGTGACTTCTTTCCAGCCTTCAGCCAGAGTTAAGGGAAGTTCTCAAGTCACAAGCTCATCACGTCCAGACGAAAGCCAGCTTCACCCGTGCTCTGGGCAGACCAAATACCTTAGAACCTCAACTATCGCACTGACCTCATGAATGTTTATAAATGTGGAAGAGGAGAGTGACAGGATGGAGCCAGGCTCTGCTCAGTGACATCCAGTGATAGATAAGGGCAATGGGTGCAAGCTGGAACACAGAAGGGTCCATGTAAACATAAGGACAAGCTTTTTCACGGTGACCAAGCCTGGCCCAGGATGCCCAGGGAGGTTGTGGAGTCTCCTGCTCTGGAGACATTCCAAACCCACCTGGATCTGTTCCTGTGTGACCTGATCTAGGTGCTCCTGCTCTGGCAGGGGAATTAGACTGGATGATCTTTTGAGGTCCCTTCCAATCCCTACCATCCTGTGATTCTGAGGTAACTGCAACAGCTGCACCATGCAGGAGCTTACCCAGCTTCCCAACCTGCTCACTGGTGCTGCCTCCACGCTGGGCAACACCACCACAAGATCCCCAGCTAACCTAGAGCAAGAGGATGGAGCTGGTGTGGGTTGGCACAAACACCACATTCCACTTTTAGTAACTGAGCCAAAAAAATAGGTGAAAACAGAATCTGGCAGGATCATATTTAGTTCTAAACATGCTTTCTGCTTGGCAAAAGCTCTGAGCACTTCACCTCTTATTTAACACGGTATCCAGGCACTTTGTAAACTTTCATGTTAAGAAAGAATACAAAGCTTGGCTCAATACCTGCATTTTACTCCCCAGGATAGCAGCAGCAGTGTTTAACAGTTGGTAAGCCCTCCCAATCCTATATTTCTTTATGTTTACAAGTCACATGTGTTTGTTACCATTCACCCACTTTGCACTTAACCCTTTGAAACAAGTGAACCAACATCACATGGTTGTTGAAAGTCCCTGATATTTGTCTTCTGGTACCATTTTTTCAATAGCTACATGATTGAGCAGCATTCTTTGTGTCTTGGTCCTCACCTTCATCCAGCAAATTATTTCTCCCCCACAGCCTTTTTCAGGGTTGCCATTGAAAGAAAATGGGAATTAGAAGGGTAGCAGAATGTTAGCAAAATATTCTTTTATAAGTAAAATATACCTGGGCTTCAGCCAGTTCCTCATCAAAGCAGAAAACATCACACTCAGATGCTGCAAGGCTACAAAGATCCTCAAGTCTAAGATAAGAGTACGACCCTCCTCAGTTTCCACAACTCCTCAGAAAGCAATCCAGTTGAGTTTAACTATCACAACTTCACGAGCAAAAAATGATGCCCGTGTGGATATACCAAAGGAAACTGGTTTATATCCAGGAATTGAGGTCTTAAAAGCAAACTCCTTTAAAGGAAAACAAATTATAAAGTTACTCAATTATTGCAGTCTCTATTACAAAGAACTAATTATAAAGATAGTAGCTGGAAAGGAAAACTCCAGCCTGGTTCAACACACTTAGCACACTCAGCCCTTGGAATAGTTTTTTTTACACTGTTCCAGTCTTTGGAATCTCTCTGTTCTGCAAAACAAGACAGAAAGCATCTATAAAGCAGAAACTGCAACAAAAGCACACAGAGTCAGCTCTCCCTTCATTTTTAAGTGGTTGAATCCCCATCCCTGGGTGTATTTAAAAGCTGTCTAGATAGGGTGCTTAAGGATATGGTGGTGTAGTGGCCCTGGCAGAGTTAGATAATGGTTGGCCTTGATGAATCAAAGTGATTCTGGGTTCATTCATTCAGGAAAGACTAACACACAATTGATTTCTGAGCCTGTATCAGTGACACATCAATTATGGTTATGTCTGCAGCATGTAACAAAACTCTTTTGTCTCACCTGCCCAAAATAATAATTTTTCAAGTCTTTTTACTAGGTTTTGTTTGGGAAATGTCAAATAACAGCACAAGCAAATTGATAGTAAAAAAAACAAAAGAAAGAAAAGGCTGTAAGGGAGCCTATCTGGAGGTTTTCCAAAGAAATAATTCCTATAAACACTCCAATTGTTGCCTAGGACTTATCTCTTCACTTCGCCCAAAATGAGTTCACACCCTCTTCAAGTAATCTTTGCAGCCCACAGTAAAGCCCCAGTGTTGATAAAGGAACTTCAGCCTTGACCTTTGCAATGGAGAGAAGGGACAACTGGGAAAGGCAAACAAAGAAGTCCCCAAGTCCTGCAAATGATGCTACTCATTTACAGCAAACCCCCAGAGGCTCACACATCCTTGAGATTTGGATTTTGAGAGGGGAAATGCTTGACAAAACTCCAGGCTCTGTAGCAACTCAAGGAAAGGTTGCCCATTTCCTCACGGTAGAATTTTCATATGACAAACCACCACTCAAACAAACCCATCCCCCCAGTAGCCCAAGGTTAGTAACAAAGCCTACCCAGCCTGGAGGTCATCTGATTGATTTTTAAATCAATCTTTCCTACGTCATCAGATCACTGAAACCTGCACAGTGCTATTAGGGAATGGTCAATAAAATAACTGCTGTGTTTTGTCTGTCTGGGGAAAGGTCATTTCTTGGTTAAGGAGTCTCTGAGAGGAGGATGCTTGTTGAAAAGAGATTTCTTTTCTTGGAGAGCAACTGACTTTTTCTGTACACTTTCATACTCAGACCTTGTGGGAAACCAGAAGTGGCTGTTCCCCTTTGGAACTCCAAAGTCTGCTTCTCCTCTTTAACTCAGGAAACAATATGTCAGGGATTTGCTATTTGCCCTGATCTGAAAGGCTGAGACTTTCTGTAGCTGGATAAATACATTATGTAGATCTCTGGCCTGTGAGGTCCACCTTGGGAAACCAGGACAAACATGTACCTGTCACAAACGTTAATTCACCCATTAAACTACTTATTTCCACCTACTCATCTCCTAGACTTGGTTTCTTCCAGCAGGGCTGGAAGTGGGAAAACACGAGTATTTCCAAAAGTCATTAGTGCTTTTCCAAATGTCACTCTGGGCCGGAGCACGACTGAGTCACACCAAGTGGGGATGTGACAGCACAGCCTGCTGTTTCTCAAAAGTCTTTCCCCAATTCCTAAACTGAGCCTGGCATCTTAATGAGAAATGCAGCAAAGCTCTTTGGATTTTCAAACTTGCCCTGCTTTGCAAGTGCCTAAAGAATGCATTTACAATATTATTTATTTTTCTTTTCTCCATTCGATCAAAAGCATTCGTGGTTTGCCAGAATTCCTTCACTTTAGACACTAGACAAGTCTGAAATCAAGACAATTGATTTTATAGCACAAGGCAAAGTTGTTGAGGGTGGATTGGGAAAGAGAAGCACAACCTGAGTATAAATTAACCCCCAAACGTAGAACTGTATCTAAAACTGACCTTTTTCCTTGGGCTGGTAGTTAAGATTCCTCTGATGGAGCTGCAGCAGCCCAGACAATTTAGTGGCAGCCTCTCTCAAGGGTATTACACATGTAACATAGGACCTTGCTCCAAATCCTCACTGCTCCAACCATGTTTCTGAGGTATGTCTTTCTGAGATCGAGAATCATAGAATGGATGGGGTTGGAAGGGACCTCCGGAGATCACTGAGTCCAATCCCCCTGCCAGAGCAGGATCACGGTGAGGGTAACACAGCACTGGAACAGGCTTCCCGGAGAGGTTGTGGGGTCTCCTTCTCTGGAGATATTCCAAACCCACCTGGATGTATTCTAGTGTGACCTGATCTAGGTGAACCTGCTCTGGCAGGGGAATTAGATTAGATGATCTTTGGAGGTCCCTTCTAATCCCTAACAGTCTGTGATTCTGTAATTCTGCTAGTCTTGAAAGTCTCCAGAGCAGGGGACTCCACAGCCTCTCTGGGCAGCCTGGACCAGGCTCTGTCACTCTCACCCTGGAAAAGTTTCTCCTCATGTTGAGGTGGAACTTCCTGTGTTCCAGTTTGTGACCATTGCCCCTTGTCCTGTCCCAGGGCAGCACTGACAAGAGCCTGGCCCCTTCTCCTTGACCCCCACCCTACAAAGATTTATTAAGATCCCTTCTCAGTCTTCTCTTTTCCAGCCTAAACAGCCCCAGGGCTCTCAGCCTTTCCTCAGCACAGAGATGTCCCAGGCCCTTCACCTTCTCTCCGAGCTCCATCGTCCCACTGTTTGCAGGCAAACCCTTTAGTGCTGTCAATGGGCCTCCACTTTTTCCTCTCCAGCTAAATCACCCCATATAAATGTCCAGTCTTTCCTGCCCAGATTAGCAATGGGTATTTGTGGGAATGCAAATGAAGCATTCTTCAGGCTGGCCCGCTGGTTTCTCACCATCTTCTCTGGGCCGTCAACGCAACTGCCAACCCATTCCTCCCTTGCCAGGAGGCACGATTTGCATGATGTGTTCTCTCATGGCCGTGGTATGAAGGGGGTTTGTTGGGTTTTTTTTTGGAATGTATATTAGGGAGTATAAACTGTGCAGCAATTTGATCAGTTGCCATGTTTTAGAGGGACGATGAATAGCATTCTTAACGCAGCTCGGGCCGACTCGCCTTCTGCAAATCTCAATTTCCTGCCATTTTGAGCAGTTTTCAAAGCTCAGATGGACGCAGGCATTTGGCAGCTAAACAATACACGTGCTTCTGGAGGAGGCGGATATTGGTCCAAACAAAACCACCCCACCACACACAGCCTGTTTGATTTTAAAGAACTTATTAAAGCTCGGGTTCCATTGTCCGTAATAAGTCGTTCAGCTGATGACAACAGAAAAACCAGATTGCACCTGATGATCTTTTGGCTCCTCCATTTACTGCCACTTGGGTTTGAGAAGTTTAAATAATCAAAGATGGGGTAAAAAGTCCTTGGACTGAGCACTTTACATGAACAAGCTATGATATATTGCATTTAAACAAAGCTCTATTCTATGTTAAACTGATTTCTTTCTCATTGCCATCACCCTTACGACCACTTCATTTCCCCCCCCAGAAAAGAGATCATGATTGACCACAGATGTCCAGCAACAGGTTTTGCCTTTTTCTGCACCTGTTATTTGGTTTCACACGTCTATTTTTTTCATTCTTCCCCTTGCAAACGAGCACTAAATAAATAGTCACAACTGACCCATTATTACAGGACTTTTCAGCTTCACGGTAGCGTAACAACTTTGTGCCAGCTCCAACATAAATCAAGACTCTACCCTTAACCACCTCCCCAAGTATTTTTGATGCATGTAATGCCCTGATGCCAAGACACTCCTGGAGCTACACCTCTCCAGCACGTTCCCATTCCCCTTCTTGCACAACGAATACAAGCCCGTTATGAGAAATTAATTGTGAGAATTCATTTCATTCCAAAGTGACAAACTGTGCCCTGCTCGAATTCTTTTGGACATTTAAATTTCTCCGAGAAGAAATGAAACAGTTCAGAGCCCTGTGAATTGCTAACACATTGTTTAGAGCAGGAAGCAAATGCAATAAGCACTAGATTTTCAAAGCATCTTCCCAGCATGGTAAAATCAGCTTTCTTTTATGGATGATGGGAGAAAGAATATATATTATTTTTTAAACTAAAAGCCCTCTCCCAAGGCCAACATTTCCTCCTTGTTAGACTCCCATTTAATTAATGGAACATGACCTTCCTAATTCAAAAATCTTACCTGGCATCTCCTTTTGAAAGGTTGGTGTTTACAGGATGAAGAATAACCTTGTTTGCATCCACATCCACCACGCATTTTGTATGCAGATCAAGCTCTATAAAGAAATAAGAAAGTGTCAAGTGCTGCTCCTAAAGCACGAGGATTATATACAGCATTACTTCCTCCAGACACCAACTTTATTCATGCTGTCTGACAGCCACCCATCAGCGAGAGAATAGCAGCAGGACTATTGCCAAATTCCACTGCTAGAGAGATTCTGATGGGATGGATCCTGTCCAGCTTTAAAGCACGCACCCCTTTCCAAGCAAGAAAAAGCATTTCTGGTTTTCCTGGAGGACTTACGACCACTTCAAAGCAGGATGAAATTTCTTCTGGGGAAAGAACCAGTAGGCAGAGCACCACTTGGACAGCTCTTGTGTGCTCAGAGGGAAAGCTGCCCCTGCCCATCTGCAGAGCATCTTCCCCGGCCACTGCTGTGATGCCGCAGCGTGCCACGGCAGCTGTCAGTCCTGGGGCACCTGCTTGGAGAAATTCAAGTCCCATCAAAAAGAATTTAGGTGTGAGCACGTAGGAAAGGGCTTATCCTTGCCCACAGGCTCCCAGTCAGCTGGGCCAGCCCAGCTCTTCCACATGATGCTAAGCAATGGGATATACACTATGAGTAATAGGTGGGATATACACTATGAGTAATAGGAGTGTTTGGAATGTTTGAGAATTCTCAGCCATAGAGGCGGGGGAAACAAAATAAAAGCTTCAGATAACACTGACAACAGTCCAAGGTATCCACCCGATGACAAATAGAGTTAAATATATATAACAGCAACAACAACAAAATAAAAGCAAACAGTCACTTGCAATCAAAGTCCCAGCCTGGACATAACCACCTTCTCTGGAGACTTTCCAGCCCCCCCTGGCTCTGTTCCTGTGTGGGCTGCCCTGGGTGACCCTGCTCTGGCAGGGGGGGTGGACTCTGATCTGCAGAGCCCCCTTCCAACCCCATCCTCTCTATGATTCCATGTGCAGCTCTATGCTCTCNNNATGCTCTCCCAAGTGCTTATCCCAGTAGACATGACAAACCCAGACCCTCCCAGGCTGTGACACCAAGGGGCCGAGCAACCTCTGTACGGGGCTCAACGCCTCGGCTGAATCACCAAAATATGCTCCTGTCTAATCATGTTAGTTATAATCCTCATCCTCCTTCAGCTCCCCTCTTCCCTTCCTTGTCACCTGTACTTGCTCTTTCACCTCACGGCACCTTCTAAACTCAGGCTGAAAATCTCTCCGGCACAACCCGCAGATCTTAATTACCGCTCGACACCGGCACCTTGCAGACCTCTTGCTACTGTTAAATGACATTAGCAGAGGAACTTTCTTTCCTTGATGGTTTTTTTTCCCCTACTGTTACAGCCTTTTGCTTCTTGAACCCCCACAACGAAAGCCAAAGCTCCAGAGTACTGGTCGCAGTGGGCGGTCGCGTGAAACTTTGCAACAGAACTATTCCTCTGTTATTAAACTGTGCTTCTGGAGAAGGAAGAGACAGACAAGTTTCAGAAGCTGGTGTTTATTTTAATTTCTCTCCACACCCTGAAAGCCAATTTACCTATCATTAATATGCAATACGTGCTTGCTTAGATGAAATTATATTCTTCAAACATCCCATATCCAACGAGCTACTTTATCTTGGGCTGGCTGGGTAGTGATTAATGTTCTGTATTGCAGTGACCTGCTTTTCCTCAGCTCCCAAAGGAGGTTTTTACATACTACCTCTCTTATGCAAAGCATCAGGTATGGGCACACTATATAGAAGCAGAAAGGTCTCCATCATGGTTTTTAATCTCTCTCTTGAGGGAGAATGCTGATGGCAGTTTTGCGTCCAGGGCTGCCTGGTGAACTTGAGGTAGTATTCATGAAACCTTCATTAAAATTTGTGAAAAACCTTTTAAAAACCAGAGCTCCTTAAAGTCACCTGGCCTCATGAGAAAAGAAGAAAGATTCCAAGCTAATTTGTCACGTACAACACCCCTTGTCTGATGACCATCACCACAAAGATCATGGTAAAATCCCTCAGCCAGGCAGCCTGCAGCCAGAGGACAGCTCTGTTTGGGAAGACGTGGTAAGCCAACCTAACAGGGAGGTCTTGGTCCTTCCTTCTGGCTACCTCTGCCTGTTTCTCACCTTCCACCACTAAAATGCTCAGCAGATTGCTCTGTGACTTAAAGTGACTCCACTTTAAGTTATTTCAACAGCAGAAAACTACCCAGTGTGAAAAATGGATATATTTAGAGATGGAGAACATTACATCAACCCAAGGGAAGCTCTGAAGACCCCCAAAAGCCATGCAAACCAGTGGGTAGACCTGTACTGAGGGGAAGAGCCAGAGCTTCACCCAGCAGAGATGAGCTGCTCCATCAGGTGTCCCATGAAGTAAACCCCTAAGAAACAGTTATATTCAGCCTCTAAGCTGGGTTATGTAGCCAGACAACCTTAAGGCTGCTTATCCCAGTTACCTTGGCCAAAGACTCACACGGGAGCCCTCCTTTCAGCTGAAGAAAGAGTTGAAATTCTGTTTTAATAGCACATTGTGTGCTTCTACAAACTCTGGCTCCATCACAGAGC
Organism: Chloroceryle aenea; assembly: GCA_013399075.1. Lineage (NCBI taxonomy): Eukaryota > Metazoa > Chordata > Aves > Coraciiformes > Cerylidae > Chloroceryle > Chloroceryle aenea. The sequence continues at coordinate 35,759 of VWZY01006723.1, read as the reverse complement.
ACGTTCTTTGACTGATTTCCAACTTCTTGAACGCTTCTGGAAGGCTGAGAGATGAATCTTCTACCAGCCACTACTAAAAACCCTATCGTCATAATTTCCACCTCATTAAGTTCTTAATAGTAATTACTAAAGCCTTAGAGATAAATTTTCTTCCTGCTCTTTTGGATATGATCACAGGCTGACTCCACCCTCACTTTTACTAGTTTCAGTGGCTCCTCGGTACGCAGGGCACTTGCTGCCCCTGAACAACAAGCAGAATTAGGGTGCATCAGATAAGATGATGAAGATGCACATGCAAACACGCCGATTAGTTCCCCTTGTAGTAAAGACTCCATTGTCCAGGCTTGGTATTATTATTTCTTTTAACTATGGAGTGTTTTGATACACAGANGCAGGGTGGGGGTCAAGGAGAAGGGGCCAGGCTCTTGTCAGTGGTGCCCTGGGATGGGATGAGGGGTGATGATCAAAAATTGGAACACAGGAAGATACACGTCACCATGAGGAGAAACTTCTCCACTGTGAGAGTGACAGAGCCTGTCCCAGGCTGCCCAGAGAGGCTGTGGAGTCTCCTTCTCTGGAGACTTTTAAGCCCTGTCTGGATGCATTTCTGAGGGATCTGCTCTGGTTCTGTCCTGCTCTGGCAGGGGGGTTGGACTCATGATCTCCAGAGGTCCCTTCCAACCCCAAACATTCTATGAGTCTGTGACTTTTTTTCAGGTGGCACAAGTTTTAGGAGAAGTTAAAAGATGACAGAAGTAGATCATTGTTAAATTATTTTTTTTTTCAATCTCAGGTCTTGCAGCTCAACAAGATTCAAAATCTCCCCCCTTATTACTGCTAATCTGCTTCTACCTTCAGTCATCACCAAACACACACAATCTACTACTCATTTACTCCATCAAATCAAGAACTAATCAGCTAATTGCTTTCTGAAAAATTATAACTCAAAATCTCAGCATCTCAAGAAACATTTACTGCAAGGAATGAAAGCCTCTTTCAGAGCGTCGGAGTAAGAGAGAGGTAATGTCCATAACAAAAGGGTGACAAATATCTTAGTCACTTTTCCACACTTGCATGTCACAGCCATAGAAAGGTTCAGTGAGGATAATTGGTAAGTCATGTGCATCCAAGCTACTCACAGAGAGCCTCTTGGATGACTTAAGTTGTGAAACTGGAAGGTGAGGCGTGAAGGAGGCCACTCTCCACCCCATTTCTTGTGATTTTTTGACTCCTCACAAAGGTTCTCTAAGACAATAAAACATGAGATTCGAGAGATGCAGATCTCAGCTGAAACCACACACGTCTGTGTGCCTTTGATAAGCCTTATGGGTGTTGTAAGAATTCACATCACTTGCACGCTGGAGCAAGTTCAGAGAAGGGCAACGAGGCTGGTGAAGGGTCTGGAGAACAAGTCCTATAAGGAGAGGCTGAGGGAATTGGAATTGTTTAGTTTGGAGAAGAGGAGGCTGAGGGGAGACCTTCTCATTCTCTACAGCTACCTGAAAGGACATTGTAGTGAAGTAGGTGCAGCCTCTTCTCTCAAGTAAATAACAACAGGAGTAGAGAAAATGGCCTGAAGTTGCACCAGGGGAGGTTTAGATGAGATATGAGGAAGAATTTCTTTACTGGAAGAGTAGTCAGGTGCTGGAACAGGCTGACCAGGGAGGTTGTGGAGTCACCATCCCTAGAGGTGCTCAAAATATGTGTAGATGAGGCACTTGAGGACAGGCTCTAGTGGGATGGTGAGGTGGGTTTTGGTTTGTTTTTTCTTTTTGGAGGTGACAGTTGGACACGGTGATCTTAGAGGTCTTTTCCAACCACAACTGTGATTCTGTTTACACTTTGGATTTCCTCACTAGCCTAAGAAATTTGGTGCATTTCAAACAGGGTGGAAAAATCAGTAAGCAAGAGAGAGAGCAGGAAAAGCAACCCCAGGAGCAGTGTTACCAGCACACAGAACACTGGATTCAGCAGGCACTGCTCTCTCCCCAACAACAGGTAGGAGTTTACATTCCCTCTCTAATAGTGGTCACACCTCTGGGTAATCATCAACTCAGGGCAGCAGGTTTTCCACAACAGCATTAGGAAACACCAGCAAAGGTGCAGCTTCAAAATGGGCTAAACAGGTCTGGGGCAGAGACTACGTGAATCCCAGAGAAAGAGGAATGGGACACATTGGGTGTTTGCACCTCTGGGAAACACCCCTCTTCATTCCCTCCGGGAGAGAATGGTCTTTATGGATCAACCACAACTAATGACATCACTGGTTGGCTAATGATGTACCCAACTCACTCACTCTAGTAGGGTATGGAATCACATACAGAGGAAACATCTGAACTCCCAGTGATCCTGGAGCTTTTTCAGCCACTACCCTAAAAAGCCATCCCACCTTTCAGGTTACTGCATTTCACAACAAAACCAATGGATCCCAGTGGAGCTTTCACAGGGCAGGTTGAAATAATCTTAACATGGAAGGTGACACAGTAAGTAAGTTTGTCTGAAGTTTATTAAACTAGTGGTTGGGACTGTAGCATTGTAACAACTTCAGGACAACAGCCACAGTAACTGAAAAGTCTGTTACAGCTTACTTGACCTTCCACATTCTCCTCTTTATCTACTCTATTTTTTTAAACATTGGGATGAATTGAGGGAAAGCATTTTCCAATTCACAAAGGGCCTTTATTTCCATACAAAGTTTTCATAGAACCCCAGCATGGTGGGGGTTGGAAGGGACCTCTTCAGATCATCTTGTCCAACCCCCTTCCTAACATCGATNGACACAATACTCCAGTGTCAGCCTCACTAGGGTAGACTAGAGTATGAGGAGAACCTCCCTCATCCTGCTGGCCACACTCCTCTTAATGCACCCCAAGACACCATTGGCCTTCTTCACCACGAGAGCCCATAGCTGGCTCATGGTGAACCATGGCAGGGGGGTTGGAACCAGGTATCTTTAAGGTCCCTCCAACCCTGACAACTCTGATTCTGTCCTGCTGAATGGTAGCTCAGATCTGGCATGTCGGCCACTCCTCCCAGTTTGGCATCATCACCAAACTGGCTGATGGTCCCCTCTGCCCCTTTATCCACATCACTGACGAATGTGTTGAACAAAACAGGACACAGGAGTGACCCCCGTGGGACACCATGAGCTACAGGCCTTTTCCATCAGATTCCAATTTAAGAAATTAGTTTCTGATGGTTGACAATTTTTCAGTGTTTGCAAACACCACTTGATCCTAAACCCCACCAAAAGAGAGATGTGAAGCTGGTGGTCAAATAAATTTGCAACAGATTCCTCCTGGTCCCACCACCAGGTTTAAGGTGACATTGACACCCCAGGACCCCTTGGAGACAGGACATGAAGCTCGACAGTGTCACTGGAAACCATCACGGCTGCTCCCACAGTTTCAGAAAAGCTAACTGAAGTATAAAAAATAAAATGTGAAAGGTTTAAAGTGCATGTACTAAGCTCATAAGCCAAAATTGGCCCCAAATACAAAAGCTCAAAATAATCTCCAGTAAAGCCTGAGACGATAGAAATTTTATATTTTAAATTGCCAGTAGATTTTCAGGAGATTAACATTCCCTTGAAGGTTAGAACTGGAATGTTGTGGCCTGAGCCTTCAATTTGCATGGAATAGGACATCATAGTTGGTTTCTTCTATCTTCCTTAGTCCAAAAAAGCAAATGGCAGTATCACTGAGAAACATTTCAATAGTAACTTGGAAATCTTGAAAATTTTACTTTATCACACAAATTAAATGAAAGCTCACTAAAAAAAGAAAAAACCCAAACCCAAAACCATACCCTGAAGCTGTTATTTGTGGGATTTTTTTGTTTTCTTTGTTTGAAAAAGAACTTTCAAAGCAAATTCAAACACAACAGGTCCTGAAGTTTCCCTGCCAGTATCCGTTGCCTTAGAGTGACTCTTCCCTTTGCCCTTTGCCTTGTAGAAGCCAACACAAACAAAAAACTGACTATATGAGTGAGAAAATAACTTGCATCTAAATGTCAAATCTCAGAGCTTAGATGGAAAAAAAAGAAATGAGTAATAGCACTTCTAAGGCATTATTTACAAGACAAGGTGCCTGAGACATTCTGGACAAAACAAGCAGGAATTTGACGTGTCCCTGAAGTCTACCAACATGAAGTCTACACGGGCACCTTTCAAGCTTCTCTGCTACACATATACATGAACTCTGCAAACATAGTTCATTAATTTTTCAGTTTGCAGCAATTAAGGACCATTAAATATGTATGAGTGCATCTGGAGGAGTACACACCACTAGCTCGTCTTGGTGACGGGGAGTAAGTCAACTCACACTCATGGCCACACTGAAGGCAAGTGATCTCTCCTCTTGTCTTCACCCTACATCTTCCAAAGGGCAAGAAAAATTCATTCTGTCCTCTGCTGTTCCATTTTCTGCCAGAAGAGAGCTGCCAACTGGCTTTAGTACAGGCACTGGGTGTAACTGGGCATTAACCTCACTCATGGCCAGTTCTGCTGCTGCGGGTGCTGCTCAGCTCATGGTGACTGAGTAAATAAATCAGCCTGGTGACTTTCTGAAGCAGCAAAGAGCTCTGAGGAAGTTCAACACACCACTGCTTTGTGGTGCCACTGCTTTGTTTGAGGTTTCAGAGTTAACAGGAACGAAGGCAGTGGTGTTTGCTCTGCTGCCAAACACCCACAAGCCAAGGCAGAACTATTCACAGAATATCTGGTCTTCTGTTGACTTCAGGAGCAGCAAGTGAATGTGAAACCAGAGCAGCGAGGTAACCTCACACCACACTTGAGGCTGGCTCTAGAGATGTCATTAGCACCAAGAATCATCTTTGGGGCATCCCCACTGGGCTGAGCAGTAGTCTCAAAGACTCTGGCTGGGGGGAGTAAGCTTGTAACACCTTTAGGAGCCCTTAAAATGCATCTGCCTTACCAAGGAAGGCAAGATGACACCCTAACCCTACGAGCTTTACCCCTTTGTCACCAGCTATCTCCAGGTTAATCCTGCTTCTACCACAAATGCTGGTTTATAGGTTAGCAGCCATCACCAGAAAACATGAACAACTCTCAGAACTCATCCGTGACGAGGATCATGGTAAAGAAGAGTTTTGTGGGTTGCCTATCACCATCAGGATACAACAGGTGCCACTTCATTTAATACCATAATGAATCTTGTCAGACTGCTTGCACAAACTCCAATTTAGAGATAAATTGGTTCTGTTGTAATCTCCAGCAGAAAAAAAAAAAAACAACAAACCAAACAAACACAACCACAAGAACAACCCCCGCCTCCTTCCCCCAAACCAAAAACGTTTCAAGTGACTGGAAATGCAACCACCTCCCAAGAGTAGGAGGACATAAAATTGGCACTTAACACCCTGGTCAGAAGCCTGCAGAGATACAGAAGCAAATTGCTTCCTTGCAAGCACCAGAGAGAAAATATTTATCATCCCGAGCACAGAAAGATCCCCGTTTGAACACAAAAACCAGTCTGGGGCAACAGAAGCATTACTACAATAGATAACTGAATGCAGATTTACAGGCAAGGAGCTCTTTCAGCTGGGAGCTATAGGTCTTACACCACAAGCCTGCACACAGGGTAATATGACAGCGTTGCCAGACTGCAGGCTGTGGTCCCACGCTGTGTCAACTGGCACACCCACAGCACCACTCCCCACCCGAGCTGTGCATCACCACCACCCACCCTTCTGCCAGCACCAACTGGTACTTCTGTTGCTCTGCAAGAAATTCCTTCAAAGCATGAAATACCTAAATTTACACAGCTTAGTTTCCTGCCTTTCTTATTCTAACAGAAAAGTATTAACCCAAGGGAGATGCAGCAACACAAAGAGTGGGTGTCTTCAGTTGTACTCGAGCTGGAATCATGCTATAATACTGATAAAAAGATAATATATTTGAATTAACACTACACTAAATCAATCCAAAGGCACAAGGGAACACAAGGACTTAAATGTACTTATGGGATGCCCGTATACCAACATCACCTGAAACCAAAATGTTCAGCAAGACACATTTTGATTTGAAAGACTCCAACTGTCTGCTGCTTTGCTTCGTGGTATGGTTTGAGCTTCACACAGCATTTACCCAAAATATAGACTCACAGGATGGTTTGGGTTGGAAGAGCATCCAAAGGTCAAGTCCAACCCCCCTGCAGTGGGCAGGGACATCTGCAACTAGAGCAGGGTGCTCAGAGCCTCACCAAGCCTGAGCTTGAATGTCTCCAGGGATGGAGCCTCCACCATCACCACCCTGGGCAACCTGTTCAGTGTTCCACCACCCTCAGAATAAAGAGCTTAACATCCAATCTAAACCTGCCCTTCTCTAGTTTAAAGTCATTGCCCCTCATCCTCTTGCTACTTGCCCTTGCAAGCAGCCCCTCTCCAGCCTTCTCTAGCTCCCCTTCAGGTACTGGAAATCAAATGAGTATCTGCTAAGTGAAGTCAAACACTGACAATACTCATCAAAGGAAATCCACTGCAGCTCTAAAATACAGCAGCAAAAGAACTTAGTGCTCAGTCTTAATTTAAAGCAAGATGAAGAAAAATAATTGGGATGAACAAAAAAAAAACCACACCAAGAAAGCCAAGTATGATTACAAATGCTTCCCCTCACTGCTAAAAGTGACTATCACAAGCTTAGATGAGAGATTCTCTCTTCACCTAACGAAGCAGGACCCTCAACACTGTCCCTTTGAAAGGTGGGTGCTGTGGATGCTCCACTGTTTGATACACAAATCCCTTCAACGTGTGCACAGGGAACCTATTAGGCTTTTATGAGCTGTATAAATTAGTAATAAACACACCACTTTTATTAACCTAATAAACCCTCGCCTTAAGAAATTCATAATTCAAGCACAAGGAAACAGAGGGAATGTTTCTGAGCTTGAACTTCAACGGCTGCAACCCTCTGAAGGGTTTGCAATTTTAAGCCCTTTGGTGCAGAGGGAAAGAAAGAGCATTACTCGTGATCCTGAAGAAAACAAATACTTGCTTCAGGTCCAAAGCCCCAAAACTTCATACAAATACTACTTAGAACAAAGAGCACGTTAGAGAGCTTCCAGGAAAGCTGCCTCTTGCCTCAAAGCCTATTAAAAAAGCAAAACCAGCAGAAGTCTTACAACTGGATAACTCTTCACAATTTAAAGTCTTTAAATTTAACATTAAATAGGCAAGAAAAAGGCCAGGCTTCAGATCACCATTTGGTTCTGGAAAGTCTAAGAGGATCAGAAGCACTGCGTGGAGGTATCAGTTGCTTAAAACTGGCCAAAACATCTGGACTGTGACAAATAATCTGCTCAAAAAAAAAACCCAAAAATCATAAAACACCAATTCCAGGACATTATTGTTTCAGGGAGGAAAACCAAATAATAAATAGGATCTTCTAGGAAAGATTTAGATGGATTTAGGTATCACTCACAAAATAAGAGGATGCTTTAACAGCTGCAAAGCAGTTTTTAGAGAGCAGAGGTATGCCCCAGCTGCCAGGCTACCTGCCAAGAGCATGGGGTTCAGGTCTCTCTTCTCCTTGATGAGCAGCAAGGACTGCTGATGCTGATATTCAAACGTTCCTCACTCCTGGATGATCCTCCTACCAGCCAGGCTACAGCTGTCCTCTCTAATCTGTAAGATTGTTAAATTTCTACAGAATAAAGCAGCTCTGCTAAAAAGATTCACTCTTCTACTCTCTTAGATTTGTGCAGCCCTGGTAAGGCAGAAGCTTGAAACAGATCACAGAGTGGTTTGGGTTGGAAGAGACCTCAGCACCTTGTTCCAACCCCCCTGCCATGGGGAGGGACACCTCCCACCAGAGCAGGCTGCTCAAAGCCCCATCCAGCCTGACCTTGAGCACTTCCAGGGATGGAGCATCCACAGCTTCCCTGGGCAACCTGTGCCAGGGCCTCACCACCCTCAGAGTGAAGAACTTCTTCCTAATTTCTCATCTAAATCTCCCCTCTTCCAGTTGGAAGCCACTGCTCCTCATCCTACCACTACAAGCGCTTCTAGTCCCTCCCCAGTATTTTTGTAGGGCCCCTTCACATACTGGAAGACCACAATAAGGTCTTCCCAGAGCCTTCTCTTCTCCAGGCTGAACAACCCCAACAGCCTGAAGACGACTACACGTGCACAAACCTGGGGCTGAATGAACATCAAATATACACCAGGAGGGAGAGGTGCATTATTCATCCTCAGAGAGTCAACACTCGACTGAATGAGGCCCTGTGCACCCTTATCTAATGTGACCTGCCCTTGAGCAGCTCAGACTGGAGACCTCCAGAGGTCCCTTCCAGCCTGAATTATTGTATAATCCCGGGGGTAAAGAGCACTACACAGTCAGGGGATGTCTGGGTGACAGCCAAGGAAATGACCTATGCCAGGAAAGGGACATGAGCAAGAGGAAAGCCTGTGTCTGTCACTGAAACAAGGCACCACCTTCAGCTCCCACCAGCTCCTCCACACTGTCCCTCAAGCTCCTCCCAGCAATTCTGCACAGGGATGGGTCCCTCCTCAGTTCTGAGAGCAAAAATAAAGCTTTTGGTCAAGCTGTCCTCGATTGCCCCTAAGCCAGATGACTGTAAAGACATCAACTTCTTCTCCAGAGGATATGGGACTCGAGAACTCTTGTCAACAAAGGCTGACATTGCCCTGCTTTTGATTTAAAAGGTATGGAAATACTGCATTCAATATTTTAAGCTTTCCCCCCTCCCTGTTAATTAATTGAAAGGAATGACTCCGTTTCAGATGACGTAGAAGATAAAGGGCATCCCATCCACTCTCCTTCTGCTTCAGCTATTAAACCGACTTCCCTCAATTCCCTTTCCCCACGAGGAATTATTGGCATACTGTGAGAATGTGGGGGTAAAAAAAACCCAACCAAAGCACCCTACGTGTTTCTTGGATTTTTGCCTTCTGATTCCTCAGCCAGAGTTGCCTTTTCGTACTTGTTTCCTTATCATGTAGAGCAAGTTCTTCTAATTAAGACAAGTACTAAACATTTAAACAGATACCCAGACCACGGTCTGATTAACATAACCCTCAGGCAAGTTTCGTTGAAGGGGAAAAAAAAACCCCAAACCCAAAACAAAACCAAGAGACACCAAATCCCAACAACAACAAAAATCTTCCCTTGCCAATTCTCGCTTCCTCTTCCAGGTTTTCTTGTTTGTTTTTCTTTCTTTTGTCTTTCTGGTGCCTCTGTCAGCTGGTTAACTCCATCCCACTTCATCACCAAGGGGTAACAAGAGGGGTTAGGGAGCCGAGGGTTGATTAGCACAGGAAAAATTATAGAAAGAGAGGCATTTTCCCCCCAAACTCCAGAAAGCAGGAAGAAGGAAGAGCCGTCCCAGCAGGGAAGGGGGCACAGCCCGGCTGGGAAGCAGGTGCAAGAGGTGGGGAAAGGGCTGGACGCCGGGGGCTGGGGGGTGACAGCAAACGAAAAAAGCCATCAACCAGGGTGAGTTTGGGAAAAAGCTGTCAGGAGAAGGCGAGGGGAAGCAGCTGCTTGGAGAGAGCGGTTGGCTTCGCTCCCAAACCTACCTGCACCTACCGAAGTAAATAAATACGCTTATAAAGCACCCCTAAGGGAAAATACAGCGCTAAT
>VWZY01006723.1:11274-25863 GCA_013399075.1 Chloroceryle aenea | reverse complement strand
GGCTGCCCCATCCCTGTCCCCATTGCAGGGGAGGTGGCTGGGGCTCTGAGCACCCTGATCAAATTGAAGATGTCATAGAATCATTGAACCACAGAATGGTTTGGGCTAGAAGGGATCTGGAAAGGATCATCCAGTTCCAACCCCCCACCCTGGACACCTCCCACTAGACCACGTTGCTCAATGCCCCATCCAACCTCGTCTTGAGCACTTCCAGGGGTGGAGCATCCACAGCTTCCCTGGGCACCCTGTGCCAGTGTCTCACCACCCTCAGAGGGAAGAACATCTTCCTTACATCTAATATAAACCCTGTTTCAGTTTAAAGCCATTACCTGGGGTTTGGGCTAAATAACCTTTAAAGGTCCCTTCCCACCCAAACTGTTCTCTGGTTCTGTTTCTATGGTTGCTTTGCTACTTTGGGGGGGTTCTGTCTGTTAGAAATCTCATCACGTTGAACATCACGAACCGTAAACCATCATATAGATCATGGGTTTAGATGCTGACTGGATCTGGCTTCACAGAACAACCCCTGAGACCCTGTTAATAACCCCCCGTTCTTAACAGGCTCACTGTGATTTGCTTAACGAAGGCAGCTCGCTAAAAGACCTCAAAAAGAATAATAGGAGATGTTTTGAACATCACAATTTGTCCCTGTTAGACGGCTCGACTGCTCAACCGCAGCTACCGGCTGCAAAGACAGAGAACAAAACCATAATGCAAAGATTTAAAAGAAAAAAACAACCAAAACCTCATTTAAATGATCACGGTTGAAAGCCCTTTGTAGCTGCAATTTTACCTCAAACCAAGGATTCTCTCTGCCTTAGTTTGAAAGGGCAAAATTCAGCAAGGAGAACAGACAAAGAAATTCAAACCCAAATTCAGACTCGTAATCCTTTGGCCCTTCTGACATCGACTGATCTGTTTATCACAGAAATAAATAAGAAACACATTTCCAAGTGGTTTTGAGATAAGATTTCAGGAGGCAGCACTTTTTTGCCCAGAGAACTGCGTTCAATATCTGTCCTTTCACGCCTGCCTGACCTGCAGAATATCTTGCCAAAGCAGAGAGAAAACGAATATGAAGCTGGCATTTAAGTAACACCAGGATTATTGTCCATGTCCTTAAGAGCATCCCAAGTTAGCAGGAGTGTTAAGATGTCTTGAAGTTAACAAAAAAAATAAAATAAAATAAAATAATAGAAGCTCAGACTGAGCAGGGCAGCAAAAGCTTGAAACAAAAATCGAGTTTTTGTCTGTAGGAGCAGAAAGAGTCATCTCCTGAGGACACCGTGCCCGTGGTTCAGCCCTGCAGCTCGGGAGGGTTTGTGTTGGGAGCGGGGACTTCCCTCTTTCAGCCTGCACAGTTGGTTCTTGCACTTGTGAACTTGAGGCTCCAGTTACAGGATGAAACCAGGCTTTGAACTTCTTGTGGTATTTTCCAGCTGGGGCCTCAGCAAACCACCCCAACGTTTGCTGAAACCGAGTACTCGCGACGGAGATAAATATAATCCCTGCTTTACAGCTGGGCACCGTGAGCAGAAAGCAGAGGATGGAGGGGTTTCTTTTTTACGTCAGGTTGAGTCATCTGGAATCTGAGGTAAATAAATGGAGTGAAACCAACCGAATGTGCACGCTGTTGGGAGTAGCAGGTGTCAGCCAGATCCTCTCCTTCCTCCTGCGTTTTCTCCTCGGATATTTGTTATCGTTGGTCTCTCTGCTACACGTAAAGTTAAACAGTAAGTCTGTTGGGGAAAGGATTGCATGCAGCTTTTAAATGTTGGAAAGAGGTGCCAGTGATTTTTAAATGGCATGGCACATACGATCATGGAACCATGGAATCATGAAATCATGGGATCAGAATCATAGAATCAGGGAATCGCGGAACAATAGAATCATGGAATACTAGAATCATAGACCTGTGAAATCATAGAGTCATGGAACTATGAAATCATGTGACTCCTGCGTTCACATGGAATCATAGGATAATAGAATTATAGAATAATGGAATCACAGAATCATGGAATTATGGAACCATAGAATTACAGAATGGGTTGGGTTGGGAGGGACCTCCAAGATCCTCTAGTTCCAAACACATGCATATGATTCTTCCAAGTTTTGCTCCAGTTATCTATTCAGAAGAATTTAAGATCTGAAAAAGCACCCTTTTAGCCTTCCTTCAGTTCTAGTTACCAGAGAGAAAACAGATTCACCTGTAATCCCTGCTGCAAACTTCCTTGATGACAGAGACACCCTCACAGCCTGAAGACCCATCCCCAGCTCTGACACCAGGTTTTATTGGGGTTCTGGGAAGGCACGAAGGACCCAGAACTTCTCGTGGCTCTCCACAGTCCTGCCTCTGGATGTTTCCTTTTTGCCAGCCCCTGCCTCCTGTCATGAATTACAGTAAAGCAACTTCTCTCTCCCTGGCACAAGCTACCTCAGCGTAATTACCCCACTGTGAATTCCTCGACAAGCCCTTTCCCTGGCTCAGTGTTTCACAGTCTGTGGGAAGCATCTCCCTGGAGGGGCACAGCTCGGAGGGAGGATATTGTTTCCATTCACAGCACTGGAACAGGCTAATTATGCTGGGAGGGAAGAAGGGGGGTGATGGCAGCTTTCACTTGGGAGGGACAGGCTGGGCAAATAGTTTGTGAAACGCCAACTTAACCCCATCTTGTAGGGAATTGTCTCCAGCTCTTTTCCCCCTTCCTAGTTACTGTAATGAGGGGCTGACTTCCCAGATTAGCTCTGGCTATTTAAATGCTAATTTAATTAACAAAACATCCTTGGGGGGAGAGGCATTACTTGTTCCTCCCATTCATTTATCGAGTTTCTGAATGCCACACTTTTTTTTTTTATCAGGCTGGGGAGCCACATTTATTTCCATACCCACCTGGGCATAGCCGGGATTGAAGCAGTGATGTGGAGGAGAGACAAACCGGTCCTTCGTCTGATCTGATTAGTTATTTATTTATTATTAGCACCTACATGTTTGATTGATTTCAGTTAGAAGTAACCAAATCAAAACGATTTCACGTGTCCCGCAGAAGTTCGATGCCTGGGGTGTCCATATCCCCAGGCTGCAGTGGAAGAAGTTGGGTTTTCTTTTTAACTAGATGAAGTTATGAAAGGTTTATGGCTCAGATCATCTAGATAGATTTATATCTCAGGGCAAGGCAGAAAACACGACAGTCTTTGGGATGTTTCTTCTTCCAAACCATAACAAGCACCAAATCAAGCATATTTTGAATCAGTTTTTCTTTTTAATTTGTTTGACTGTCTATCAAAAAAAGAGACTCATCAATTATGAATTTGCTGCAGACCTACTTTCTGCCCATAAATCATTCAGGTGCTGGAAAACTAAAGCAGAGGATCTTATCAGTGTGGTATGCAAACTCTGAAGTATTTCTGGTCTCCACCTTAACAAGAAGTTGAGCACCACTGGGACAGTCCCAGTCAGAGACTGGGAGGCATTCAGAGCATCCAGCAGCTTTTTAGCATCTTCAGTAATTGGGTCCTCAGCACAAAAGTGTCTGGTGAAACATTTAACGAATAAGACCTTTTGCTGTAGTACATTTGTCATTGGGTTTTGTTTTGTCCAGTCCCTGGGGTAATGAGGTTTATTCTGATATGCTAATTTTGCCTTTGGGTTTATCTTGCTTTTCAGTCTGGAGATAAGAATATTGAAACATAGAAGAAATTTATAGAGATTTGCATGCAAAACTCAGGTTAGTTATAAATTTCTTCCAGCTACAGTCGAGAAAGAAAACACCGAAGGAAATTGGTACTGAGGTCAGGAAATCTGGATAAAACAAAAATCTGGATAAAACAGAAAGCAAATTTCTCTAAATCAGTCGTGTCCAAATTCTGCTTGTTATAAAAATTTTGTCTGGGTTTGTTTTTCTTCTTTGTTTTTAAGGAACTGCTGAAATTTCTCCTGTAACACTCTGTACAATGTACAGTTTTAGGAGACTCGTGTTAAATTTTAGCAACATGCTTTCTACGCTCTGCTAGTTTGATGGGAACTTTCTAAAATCAAATGAGTGGTTGTGGAGTAATTCATAATCTTCCTGATCCTGGGATGGAGTTTTAGATATATTTGAGTGCAGCCTCCTTCCCTCACTGTTAACAGCATCCCTGGGTGAATAAATGAACTCTTGAAGTCTTCTTGCAATATCAGATTATAACAGATTAAAGCCTGAAACAAACTTTTTTATAGACAACCCCCACTTCTTCAAAGTTATTCTGAAGTTCAAAGTCTTGTTCATAAATTTCATGGCATTATAGGACATCATATTCTTTCCTATATTACCCAGAGGGAATCTCAAATCAATACCCAGGCTCTAATCTCACCATAAACCCCAGAGGTGCCCTGTTTATGGCAGTGAAATATCTTATAGCTATGCTTTGGCTGGGCATCCTCATGTTTAGATGGAACTTCCTATGCTTGAGTTTGTGTCCATCATCCCTTCTTCTGTCACTGGGCACCACTGAAAAAGGTCCCTGAGCTGTTCTTCACAAGACTGTGGGAATTTCAATACAAATTCACACCTCTGCTGGTAAGATGAGGCCTCTGATGAGAATTTGCTCACTGACTAAAAATTTTTATTGTTCTTAACCAGTTTTCCAGATTGCTGATACAACCTGTTTCAGAGTAACTGGTTTTACCAGCTCTGTTGCATTTTATTCGAGCAGTGCTTTCCTCGGGTCAAGATTCGACAGTGGGTTTCATTTGCTTGGAAATAAAATAGATTTTCTGTCTTTAGAGAAAATGGAGAATCTCTAGGGAACTGGGAAAATACAAAATTAGTGGGTGAGGATGTTCAGCGGTTGCAAGACAAGCTTGTAATATTGGAAGAGCAAAAAAAAAAGACCTCAAGAAAATGTCAATCGCCCAGACTCTGGGGAACACACATTTAGAGAGTTGGGTAATGTTTGCAGCATTTCTCTCTTAGAACTTCTGAGATACATCATCCGTGAGAGCTCAGCTGCCTTGACTTCAAAGGCTGGAATATGTTTATAGCTTCATCTACCCAATCATGTCGTTCTTGCTCCACTTCTGCAGAGCAGGTGCCTGCAAAAAACTCATTTTATTTTTGCTTTTCTGCCCATCCACACATTCTCTCTCCTTCACTTTCCCTCTCTCCAGAAGCTGTGCAGCTTCAAGGCACGTCCTGGTGATCTGGACACCACCAGACACAGGCTGAGCTCCTAATCTAAATCCAGATCTAAATTTTCCAGCTGCATTTACATTAATAATAACTTGGAAAAAAAAATATAATGTGTTTTGCCAATGTTTAGCAAACAGCACCGCAGGCTAAAATGCCAGCTCCAGATACCTCGAGATTTAATGAGCTGCTGATTTGATGTTGAAACCTGGGAAATGGTGATAAATAGAGATGCTGCTGTCACCGCTGCGAGCTACAGAATTTATTGCTGAAATAGGATTTTAACAATGACCAAGAATTCCTTTCTGACTCTGTAGACAAGAGTGACACCCGGTGGCTGAGGGGCAAAATCAGGTTTCAATGGGATTTCCCCTTCCCTGTCCTTACTGATTTTTCTCCTACTGCTTTTAAAGAAAGAGATGGGGACAGGGAAGTAGCTCTGCCCTCATAAAGCATTTGGTTGATAGGTGGCTAAAGGTGAGACAGCGTGAGCCCAGGTGGCCAAGAAGGCCACCAGCATCCTGGCTGTGTCACCACTGGGGTGACACCAGGAGCAGGGCAGGGATCGTCCCCCTGCTCTGGGCACTGGGGAGGCCACCCCTGGAATGCTGGGGTCAGGTTTGGGCCCCTCACTCCCAGCAGGAGCTGGAGGGGCTGGAGCGTGGCCAGAGAAGGGCAAGGAAGCTGGGGAAGGGGCTGGAGCACAAGGGGGGTGAGGAGCAGCTGAGGGACTCTTTTTCAATGGTGCCCACTGACAGGATAAGGGGTGATGGACACAAATTTGAACATAAGAAAGTTCCATCTAAACATAAGGAGGAACTTCTTTACTTTGAAGGTGGTGGAGCACTGGAACAGTTGCCCTGAGAGGTGGTGGAGTCTCCATCTCTGGAGACATTCCAAACCCACCTGGATGCAATCCTGTGCAACCTTCTCTAGGTTGAACCTGCCTTGGCAGAGGGGCTGGACAAGATGATCTCCAGAGTTCCCTTCCAACCCCCAGCAAGCACAAGGCTCCTGCAGCCAGCGCTAGGGCAGGAAAGTGGGAACCTTGCCTGGGCACAGAGATGCTCCAGGCCCCTCAACATCTTTGTAGCCTCTGCTGGACTCTTCCCCGGTAGCTTTTTGTCTCTCTTGAACTGGGAAGCCCAGAACTGGACAAAATACTCCACCTGTGGCCTCACAGTGGCAGAGCAGAGGGAGAGGACACAGTTCAGCTTACTGGGAAAATGAAGCCTGGCTCTGATACTTGCACCTTGCTGCTGACTCTGCTCCCTGACCTCCACTTCATTAGTGCTGCTGATACCTGTATTTAAGAGCTTGCTGATGCTGTTTGTAGTTGAAAATGTGGAGCAAGGGAAGATTGCTGGAGAGACAAGTCAATGTGCTTTGGTCCCTCATTCGTAGATGGCTGCAAAACTAAGAAAACACAAAGATATTTTCTCTTAATCTTTGAGAACTTCTCTCCTGGATAACTGGGATGGAAGGAGCATCGTTTTTGTGCGCATAATTTTCTAGAGTTTGCAAAAAAGCAAGGAACCACATTATTATGAGCAAAGGGCATGAAGGTTGTTGTGCAGCACAAGGTCATTGCAACTGGAGAAGCACGGAGCAGTGTGTAGCTGCCAGAAGGACCAAGCCACCTCTTCCACCACCCCTCAGCTCAAAGGCTCATCTCTTTGCAGAGACACCCCTCTTGCACGGAGTTGCATTGTACAGCATATGGCCTATTGCTTGCCTGGAGATATTGTCTCTTAAGAGGCTCTTCTGCAGTGAAACAGCTTCACAGCTTCAGTCTTGCTCCTGATATTCAGCAAATATTGGATCAAAAAATTGGTATCTGGAGAAAGTGGCTCCAGAATAAAAATATCTCCCTGGTTCTTCTGTGACAGGCTGCCCTGTGGCTTTTTCTTCTTAACTGTTCTCTTCTCTGCCTCCATCACTCTTTTCCCTTCATCAGGTCCAGTTGGTATTGAAGATGTAGCAAAATGTGAGTTTTCAGAGTCTTTCAGAAATACACAGCCCTGAGGTGATGCAGAAATCCCAGCTCAGACTCAACACAGAACCTTGTTTCTCAGAGTCTGTCTGTTTCCTTCTCTTCCTTGTGGAATAACAAATGATGAAAAGCCAAATAAAGGCATCAAAATGTACAGCATCAGGAAAAACCAACCAGTTAACAAGTCCCGAGGCTGATACAGGTATTTCCTGATAGCTGTGTTGGAGGACTTCCATGGAAATGGTGTGCTCAGGGCTTTGCCAGGTGCAGCCAGCCCTTTGCTGTCTCACATGATGCAAGTGATCTCATGTAGCATTAAACATCTCCCTGTACGTGCTCCGAGTGCTAAGTCACTGCTTGGGTCAAATAATGAATTGTCAGTATTAAAACAAGAAATCTTCTTGCTAATCAAGAAGTTAGTGAGATCTTCTCCCACTGCTATCCACGGGAACTCCTCTACTCTCATCTTTGCACATCCCTTTCTCCACCAGGTTTTAACTGCTCTGTTCTTGTTGGAAGTGACCATCCCTTACTTTTCTTCCTCATAAATCTTCTGAGATCACCCGAAGCTCACTGGAATGGGCTGCCCAGATTGGGGGTGGAGGCCCCATCCCTGAAGCCCTTCAAGGTCAGGCTTGATGGGGCTCTGAGCACCCTGCCCTAGGTAGAGATGTCCCTGCTTGTGTAGGGGGGTTGGACCAGATGACCTCTCGAGGTCCCTTCCAGCCTCAAACATTCTGTGATTCTATCATCAGTTCTGCTATACACATAGCTGAGGGCAGAGCCTGGATTGTAATAGGCACCTGCAAGTTGAATATTCACATGAATTAGCTTAACAAATTACCCAGCACAAGGAGCACGCTCTCATTAATTCACAGCAGAACCAGAAACACTGGAGTAGTTGCTTCTAGACTTGCCTGGGCACACCTGAATTTATGCCATCTCAAATTTGCCTTCAATGATATGTCCTACAGCCAGGGGAGACCGCTGAGGTTCCCTCTGTTTTACATAAACCATCAATTTGCACACTGGTTCCACTCCTAAATCTACAAATCCTTTCCATTATTAGTGCTCCTGGTGCTTTATTCTCCAGTTTGAATCAGCTTTGGGGTTTATTTCAGTCTTTGGATTGTTCTGCCCTCAAGATCTAAGTGATATTTGTAACTGATGGGATTGCTTCCCACTCTATGACCTTTTTTTCTACAGGGATACTCTGAAACATTCTAAAGGAAGGATAGGAACTGGAGAGCACCTTTCTCACTTGCTTCAAGTTCCTAAAAGTGTAGCATCTGATTGATGTTAGTTATCAATCCTGTCTCGACAGCTGGGAGAAAGGAGGAGAGAATCCCCAGAAGACAATTTTCCTTTCTTAAAGCAGATGTCAAAGATACATCAGATAAATCACCCTTTCACAGCATCACAGAATGGATGGAGTTGGAAGGGACCTCTGGAGATCGAGTCCAACCCCTCTGCCAGAGCAGGACAGAACAAGAGCAGATCCCTCAGAAATGCATCCAGACAGGGCTTGAAAGGCTGAGAGGGCTGGGGTTGTTCAGTCTGGAGAAGGCTCCAGGGAGGCCTTCTGGGGGCCTTGCAGCACTGCCAGGGGCCTGGCAGAAAGATGGGGGGGGGACTTTGGAGCAGGGCCTGTGGGGACAGGCCAAGGGCACATGGTTTGAAACTAAAAAAGGGAGATTCAGACTCAAGAGAAGGAAGAAATTGTTGGTGCTGAGGGTGGGGAGAGCCTGGCCCAGGCTGCCCCGAGAGGTGGTGGCTGCCCCATCCCTGTCCCCATTGCAGGGGAGGGGGCCGGGGCTCTGAGCACCCTGCTCTGGCTGCAGATGGCCCTGCTCCCTGCAGGGGGGTTGGACTGGATGACGTTGAAAGGTCCCTTCCCACCCAGACTATATCATTCTTTCAAAGCGCTGCAGAAATCACTGGAGCTGCTTTTCCCCCTCCCTGCCAACACCGATAGGCATGTCGTTCTGGGAACACGTTATTCCTGCACCTCAGAAATGTTTGATGAACCTCCTGGTGTATTTTCTAGCAACCAACACTTCAGAAAGTCATCCTGGCCCTTCTTTTTCATGCACTGATGTTCTCAGGCAGAAGGGGGAGCCCATACATTATTTTTTCCGTGTAATCATCTCAATAGAGATACAAAGCCATCAAATCAGTAGGTTTTCTTGAACATGAGAGCTTCTGCTTAGCTGGTGTTACAGACGCGTACAGCCAGGGGAAGGCAGGCTTGCAGAGCCCAGATTACTGTTATCTATTCCTTCCCAACAATGAGAAATCAAGGAAGATTTGAATTCTAAACAACTTTATCATGTGTCATCACATTAGTTCAAATGCTAGAAAGCAGAATTTAATTAAGGACTTGTTAAACAAACAAAAACACAGAGGGAAAACAGACCCTTTAGAAACAGAGTAAGTCATAGCTGCATGACATTTATTTTTGCTAATTTACTTACACACCCACTGGGAAACCAAGTCAGTCATCTGTACAATACCTCTGTGATTATTTGTATTGAACCAGTATGTCAGATGTTTTCTAAGGATGCACGTGAACGTTAAACTCTTAGCTAAGCTTTGGGCTTTTGTAGGGTGCTTCTATCAGGATGAGCAACTAAATAAAGGCACCATGCAGTGTTTTTTGTCACTGCCCAAACCTCCTTTCTCAGAAGTGCAGAAGCTCCCAGACATGACCACTCTCATGTCTTTCAGTCACAGCTCCTCCTCCATCTGATAACCAACAGTTTGGTCATGCCTGTGAATCCAGGGAAACCCATAAGTCTGGTTTAGCTCTGAGGACCACTGCAGTCCATCCCTTGGGATGGGTTTCTTGTTGCTTTTCCTCCAAGATTGCTCTTGATAAGTTTGAAAGCCAGCAGATACTTTTGGCTCATGGCATTACCCACCTGCTGCCTGACACGAATGCTTCTGAGAATGACACAAGCAAAGATTTTCACCCTAAAACTTGTGACCACATGAAGTTACACTGACAGGAACTCAGGTGTAGCTGCACAATGTGTACAAGTGTTGGGTTTTTTTTTTCAACAGGTGAATTGATGCTGTGTTGGATTTGGTATGAACCATGGAGTTTTACTAGATTAGATAAATTAGCCAGAACCGTGGCTTTAACCCATTCTCCTGGCCTTGTAAACAAAGCTGCATGGATGCAGGTGCTCATCTAGCTCCTTGTGTTGAAGGAACTGGCTAATGAACACCTAGTAAGTGTCAGGCTAACCTGGAGTGGAAGTGCTCACACAATCTGCTTGATATTGCTGAATTTCCATCAGCTTTGAAGGACATGACTTCATTACCACCTTCATCTTGTGCAGTCTCACACTGTGACCACATCTCATTTCCCCTTGCTGAAGGTAACATCCATCTTTTAGGAGTGATTATGTGGTCCTTGTAAGGAAGGAGCCTGGGTTATCTTCCCTTCTTCTTCTCAAGAAGAAGAGAAGGATGGAGAATCACCAGGACCATGCCCATGGACTGCTCTGAGTACGGTGTACAGCTCAGCCCTGGGTGGTTGCTCTGCCCCCTTCAATGGACAAGACAAGCAAGAGTTCACAGCAGTGTGGATGCAGCCAAAATCCCCAGAGGATTAGGACGCTGTGGGAAATGTCCAAGTAAGAATCTTGTGTTTTGCAGGGGGGAAATGGTGCTGCTGAAATGGCTGATGAGCAAACATTGCCACTAAAAAAAGTTAAAGTATAGGTCTGAGGAATTAAATTGGTTTCACAGCTTCCATTGAAATCACAGAATGGTTGGGGCTGGAAGAGATCTTAAAGCTCATCTGGTTCCAACCCTCTGCAATGAGCAGACACCTCCCCCTAGAGCAGGTTGCTCAAAGCCCCATCCAACCTGACCTTGAACACTTCCAGTGATGGGGCATTCACAAGCTCTCTGTACAACCTCCTCCAATGTCTCACCACCCTCAGAGTGAAGAACTTCTTCCTTACATCTAATCTAAATCTCCCCTTTTTCAGTGTAAAGTCATTCCCCCTTGTGCTATCACCACATGTCCTTGTAAAAAAATGAGGAGAACAAGTTGTGCTGCAGAAATGTAATGACAATGTACCTCTGGAAGGTGCAAAACTCCTAAGAGATATCAATTCTATGTCAGAAATCTGGTTCATGATAAGGAAGGCTCTGAGACTGTGGAATTAATTTGCAGGTTTGGAGGGTTAAAGGGATCTCAGGTCAGAGTGGGAACTGCAGCCAGAAATCTGAGCTAAAGGCTGGTAGGAGATCCCTCAAAACTAGATGGAGTGAGAATTGGGTGAAAAAAAATGTAATGAGCCCAAGAATACAAATAGAATTCTTATTACGTATGGCTTCGGGTATAAATTAACATTCATTTGAAACTGCAGAGCAAGCTTTGCCAAGAAAACCCTCATCCTGCAGACTACATGGTGGAGAATTTGTTCTTAGCATTGGTGTTTCTGCACCTGATGCAAAGATAAGCCCAGAAAGATAAACTGCAAATTGTTTCAGGAAATGATGTGTCTGCTCGAAGGCTGAAAAATCTGTCAGAGTCTCTTGCAGAGGAACTGGAAATTCGGGGAGATTAAAAGCAAAAAATATAAATAAATAAAAGGCAGCCCTACACGTAAGTATAGAAAGAGCAAAGGAAAGGCAAAATTTTGAAAAGAAAAATGCCACGAAGTAAAATTGAGGATAGAAAATTTTGATACTGAGGATCTTCATCTAACAACGAGACTGTGGTCCTGAAGAGGAGGTGGGTTAGTGGTTTGATGGGAAGGAGAACAAGTTTTCCTGTAAGAATTAATGTATTGGAGCAAATGAAACACACAAGGACATCATGCTGCAGCTTAAAATCAACCCCATCCAAAACCCATCCCTGAACAAAGGCACTACAAGGTGATGGTGTTGGTGTGGTACTTAAATAATATAATCTTGAGTTACTTAAAAAGTTGTCCTGCAAGACACTGTATCTTTGTAGGGATTTTAGCACAGGCAAATATAATACAACAAAATAAATAATAAAAATAATTGAAATAATTTGGTGGCAGGCAGGTGAAGGACAGAAAAACAGTCTAAGGACAGCAGTTAGCAGAGCAGGGTATCAAGTGATTGACACTGAATCCACAAATCACTTGGTACCTCTGTGATGGAGAGCAGGATATTACTGTGTTGTTAAAGTGATACCTCCTTCTTTCAAAAGGAACTGGAAAAATTATAACACAGGGAAAAAAAAAAACCAAACAGAGATGAAAGAGCAGAGGTTTGTGTTGTAAATATATTTTAAAATCAATAGGCTTTTGGTCTGAAGAGGCATCAGTTTGCTTAGGCTGTTAGGAAGTGCCAGTTAGTTCTGGGTTAGAAACACAGATGCTGGGGATTCACAGAAACAAGATGGAAAAAAATTTAAAGCATACTTTGAGAGGACTGCAGGATTTAGAGCCTTTGCAGCCTTAGAAGAATGTTTATATGATGTTAAATTGGAGGTAAAAAGAGCAGTGTCCCTTAGAGAAATTGCTTCTCACTCAGCCAGGCAGGTACAGGGGAAGTTTGCTTTAAATATTAGGAATAATTTCTTCCCCTTAAGAGTTACCAAGCCCTGTCCCAGGCTGCCCAGGGCAGTAGTGGAGTCCCCATCCCTGCAGGGGTTTCAAAGCTGTGCAGCTGTGGTGCTGAGGGATGTGGTTTGTTATGGTTGGACTTGAGGATCTTGAAGGTCTCTTGAGGTCTTGAAGGATCTCTTCCAACAAAAATGGTTCTAGGATTCTTCTAGGCAGGATTAGATCTCTGCCTCTGAAAAGTGGCTGTCTTGGAGGAGGCTGGAGGTCCATCTAGCCCAGGATCCTGTCTCCAAGCATGGTGATACGTGGTGTCTAGGGAAGAACAGAAGAAGAGAGTGCATGGATGTGATCCTGCTTCCCGCTCTGGAGATGGGATTTCCATGTGCAGTCTTCAGTTNAGGGGAAGTTTGCTTTAAATATTAGGAATAATTTCTTCCCCTTAAGAGTTACCAAGCCCTGTCCCAGGCTGCCCAGGGCAGTAGTGGAGTCCCCATCCCTGCAGGGGTTTCAAAGCTGTGCAGCTGTGGTGCTGAGGGATGTGGTTTGTTATGGTTGGACTTGAGGATCTTGAAGGTCTCTTGAGGTCTTGAAGGATCTCTTCCAACAAAAATGGTTCTAGGATTCTTCTAGGCAGGATTAGATCTCTGCCTCTGAAAAGTGGCTGTCTTGGAGGAGGCTGGAGGTCCATCTAGCCCAGGATCCTGTCTCCAAGCATGGTGATACGTGGTGTCTAGGGAAGAACAGAAGAAGAGAGTGCATGGATGTGATCCTGCTTCCCGCTCTGGAGATGGGATTTCCATGTGCAGACTTCAGTGGGTAGGAAAAGTGAGAGACACTTTCTACAGGAGAGGAAAGAAGAGGTGGATTTCCAGTACTGAAACAGAACCAGCAAAAAGCAGACTGTGGAGGACCTGGGGCAGCAGACAACATTCACAGCTGAGTATTTTTTGGATATGGAGACAGTTGTGTTTTTAGCTGTCCGAGCTGTATTGGAAGTTTTCTCCTGCCAAGAGCACTTGCAACAGGAGGTTACAGCAGCAAAGCTCTGTAGGACTAACTTCAGGAAACTCAGATTTGTGTTGGCAAACTGTAAACTCACCCAACAAAGTTTTACAGGTTGTTTTTAAGAGAGGCTCTAAGTGACTTAGAAGATTCCCTCCCCAGATATTCTTGTTTATCCAGGTGCTGCCGTAGAGCTGGAGTTTCCAACAGCACTTCCCAGCCAGGACTCTCCAGCTGGAACTGTACTTCCCTCTTACTCTGCTCCTGGGGCTGTCCCAGAACCTAGTTTCTTGTCTGACCTTGAATTGCACCCTCACAGCCTGTGTGTCCTAGAGCTGGTGTGCTGGGGACCAGTATGTCTTGGGCTACTGTCCCATGGAACAGTCGAGGTGTGTGGCTGAGCAGCCACACCAAAGCATCACTGGATGTGGATGCTGAAGCAAAGTAGCATGTTTCCTCTTGGGCTGTTGGGCAGCAGGACAACCTTCAAGACTGAATTGGTTGCCCCATCAGTGTCACGTGTCACTGGAGACCCATCATACAGCCTCACAAACCACAGTGTCAGTAGCACTCCCGTTTTCCCTGACCCCTCGGGTAGATAATGCTGCCTTTCTGCCAGCCCCGCTCCTATGTTTCCTCTCGAGTGCTAAGAAGTTGCTAAGCAACCTCAATCCATCTAGCAACCAGCAGCATCACCACCATGAGGATATGGTGGCATGGATGCTTGGGTACCATTTTGTTCTGCAGCACCTATTGCCCTTGGGAAAGCCCCAGCCTGGTCCTCACCCCAGCCAAGAGCAACCCCAGAGCTGTCCACGGATTTGGAGGTTTCTCCTCCCCCTCTGCTCTGCCCTGCTGAGGCCACATCTGG
>VWZY01006721.1:568-14949 GCA_013399075.1 Chloroceryle aenea | reverse complement strand
TTCACCCAAACCAGGACATTCATCTTCTTGCATTACCCAACAAGTATGTTCAGGGCCTTGAGCAGAAACAACTTCACAGATGGGTTTGTCCCCTCCTGAAGAAGGAGAGACCCACACCGTTTTCCCCTACAGACTCCTCTCACAGACAACAGGAACTCAATCCCCTCCTACTATATGCAACAGGTCTGACTGGGGAGGACTGTCTCACTTAACAGATCCTCTGGTGTTAACCAACCAGGTGGCTTGTGCCTAATGTTTCTCCCAATTTCGGAAAGTCCCACCACCTATTGCTTTCAGGGTGATTTTCAGCAAGTCATTGTAGCATTCAACTTGCCTAGAGCCTGGTGCATGGTAAGGGATATAATATATCCACTCAACACCATGCTTTATGGCCCAGTTGCCTATAAGGTTGTTACTGAATTGGGTTTCATTGTCTGATTCAGTCTTCTCTGGGATGCTGTATCACCACAAGATTTACCTCACAGGGCCCAGAACAGTGTTACTGGCAGTGGCATGAGGCACAGGATATGTCTCCAGCCATCCAGTGCTTGCTTCCACCATTGTCAGTACATAGCAGTTAGCCTGGTGAGTTTGAGGGAGTGTGATGTAAGCAATTTGCAAGACCTCTACATACTTGTATTTCAATGACTTCCCCCCCATACCACAGAGGTTTCATCCATTTAGCTTGCTTTATTGCAGTGCATATGTCACAATCGTGGATAACCTACACAATAACATCCACAGTTAAAACCACCTCTTGGTCACACGCCCATCAGTATCTGTCATCTCTTCCTTGTTGACCAGAAGTGTCATGGACCCACCAGGCTAGAAACAGTTTACCTCTGTGCTCCCAGTCCAAATCTGTTTGGAAGACTTTAGCCTTCTGGTCTACCTCATGGTTGTGTCGGTGTTCTTCACTGACCTGTCTTTTAGGTATGTGGGCAGCTGTGCGCTGTACCTTTACTCTTAGTGTATCTAGCCAGGCAAATAGGTTTCTCTCCATGCTGCTAGTTTTCCCATTTCTATCCTTTTAGCCACCCCAATAAGGCATTTGCTGCCATCCATGAGTCAGAGTAAGGGTAAAAGTCACAGCCATTTCTCCCATTCAGCAATGTCCAGGTCCAGCTGGGTGGCTTATATCTCTGCAAATTAGCTTGATTCACCTTCGCCCTTATCATCTGCAACTCACCATATAGGACTCCAAACAGTAGCTTTCCACCTCCACTGATTTCCTACAGAATGGCAAGATCAGTCAGTGAACAGAGCAAATTTCTTCTCAGATACTGAGAGTTCATTATATGGTGGGGCTTCCTTGGCATGAGTCACTGCCTTATCTGGTGGCATTCCAAAGTCTGTACCCTCTGGCCAGTTGTGATCACTTCCACTATGTCTGGGTGATTGAGGCTCCATAGTTGATCTTGCTGAGTTATCAGGGTGGTCTACTTACTCCAGGAGGCATCAGTGGCATCATGTGCAGATGAACACTTCCCTTTAAGTGTCCAGGTCAGGACTTGCAGTTAGAGTGCCAGGAGGAACTGTGCTCTGTATCAGTTACCTCTGAAGCAGCTCAAACACCTTCATAGGCAGCCAATATTTCCTTTTCTTCTGGAGTATAACTGGCCTCTGAGTCTTTATATCCCTGCCTCCAAAATCCAAGGGAGCGACCAGGACCTTGACAGAGACTCCAGGTAGGACCATTATCCCCAGCTGCAGTGTAGAGCATGTTCTTAATCTCTTGTCCTGTTTGGACAGGTCCCAAGGCCATGGGGAGTTCATGGAATGAACTATCTCTTGTTTTATTGTTCAAATGACATTTGTTGTTCAGGGTCCCATTTGAAACTGTTCTACTTTTGGGTCACTTCATAGAAGGGTCTCACAATCTGACTGTGTCCAGGAATGTGCATTCCCCCAAATCCCACCACACCTAAAAAGCTTTGTGTCTTTTTCTTGTTAGTGGGTTGCAACATACTTGCTGTGTTATTAACAATGTCCATAGGGATGTAGGGGCACCCATCTTGTCAATTTCCAGGAACATTATCTCTCTGACAGGTCCCTTTACTTTGCTTGTCTTTATGGCAAAGCCAGCTTTCAATAAAATATCAGTTATTCTCTTGCCTTTCTCAAATATTTCCTCTGCTGTACTACTGCATACAATGATGTCATCGATGTACTGCAGATGGTCCAGAGCTCCACCCTTCTCCAGTGCAGTCTAAATCCGTCCATGGCAGAGAGTCAGGCTGTGCTTCCACGCCTGGGTCACTCAATTCCAGGTGTACTAGATGCCCCTCCAGGTGAAAGCAAACTTCAGCCTGCACTCTAATTGTAGCATACCATTTAGCTACCTTGGACTCCAGTTCATACTGCAGCTTCAGCAAATCTGACACAGCAGCACTCAGTGGCATAACCACATTCAGGCCATGATAATCTCCATTCCCCATCACACATCCGCACTGCCTATATTTGGCTGTTAAAGGATGAGCTAGTCTTGACAATAACTCTTTGACTCTCTAACTGACAAATGATGTTATGTATGGGGAGCAAGGAGTCTCTGTTGGTCTGGTGTTGCCAACGATGAGAAGCAGTTGGTAGCTGCTGATCCTCTACCTTCATCAGGACCACTACATAAGGGTTATCTGAGAGGTCAGGTGAGGTCGACAGGTGGTTATTGCCTTCAGTCTCCACAGCTACTACACCAAAACCCCACTTAAGCCCTTTCAGATCCTTGAAGTACTCCTTCTGCAGAAAGTCTATGCCAAGGATGAAGGGAGCATCTGGGCCAGTCACTATAGTGTGTGTCTCCCAGTCATTCCCACTTAGCCTCATTTAAACCTCCAATGCAGTCAGTTCTTGAGACCCTCCTGTGACTCCAGAGATTGTGACACATCTGCCCCTCTATGATTCAATAGTATTCGGGTGCATTGTGCACCAGTGTCCAACAGGGCTCTCTGCTTTTAATGTGACAGACCACTGAATCCACACAGTCCAGCACAGTCAATTATCCCTTTCCTTGTCCTGGCTGAAGGCAGGGCCCCTCTAATTCTAAGCATAGTGCCTAGGACTGACAGAGGGGTTTGTATACTGTGCAGGACCATCTCTCCTACTCACATTTGGGTCAGAGAACCATCTGCTCAGGCCAGCGGAACTTTCTTGGGAGACTAGAGCAGCCATCTTCCTGGGAAAATTTTTTCTAGTGGTGTCACCTTGCAAATCCCATACTCTTGCACAAAGAGCACTGGTGGGCTTGCCATGCCATGTATCCATGTCCTCACCATAGTCACATGCTGTGCCACAGAGAACCTTATGTTGTATCCTGCCTGACTTCAGCAGGTCTCCTAGGAGGTTGTCTTTTCTAATGTCTGAAACATAGATCTGTTCAGGAGAAGTATGAATGTTATTTCCTCTCTCCATCCTGGACACCAAGTGCTTCAGCCCCTTTAACTCCTCAGTCATCTTCTATATGTCTGAGACCAAAACCCGTTGATACTATCTTCAAATTGCCCAAGTTGGTTAGAAAATGGCAGTCAGAGGGTTTTTACCCTCTCCTCCAATGATCCTTCCTCTCAAGGTGTGGTAGTATGTAGGAAGGGCACACTGTATGAACTCTTTCAACAGAGATTTCCATCATGGCATCTTATAAGGATCTGAAAGGGTTTGCCCATCACCATAGATTACTTCCCATACTGACATCTCTGTCAGACATTTGATGACCTGTTCCATGGTCTTCCATTTAGTAAGGTGCCATACCATATCATCTTCAGAAGGATATTGCTTTTTTTACAGCAGCTATCAGACATCCCCAGAGAGTGTGGGTGCCACCTGTTCTCCCTCTGTGTTTGTCAATGCCCCCATCTCTGACTAGTGATCTGCCTGGTCTATTTGTTCTCCAGCTTTACTGTAACAGCACCAGTGTCCCAGCACCACAACAAACAGGTCATCAGGCGTTCACCATCACCACAGCCATAATCCCTTCTTAGATTTCGTAGCACTTTCATAGGCACAGTACTAACAGTAACTTCAGGATCTAAGTCACTGCTGTCTGCTGGTTCTGGTTCAGGATGACTGTGCCATTCGGTTGAGTTTTCCCATATTTCTATATCTGAATCACCACCTCTTGCCAGTTGGTTTGACTTTTTTAAATACTTTCTGCATGGGGTGATTGGAGCAAGTTGGGCCAAACAGTGGTGCTTTTGTTTGCTTCAGGTGTTTCTGCCCTTGCCAAACCATGGACTGGGACTGGTGCAGGAGCAGTTGAGACTGGTGCAGGGGTGGCAGCAGGTCTACCAGTGACAGCATTCTCGTGCAAAACTAACAATGTTATGCATTCAGACAAAAAGATAGTAATGCAACATAATACCAGCCATTCCTGGGATATGCCAAGTCTGGGGGCAAGGCTCATAAGAGAAAGGTGCAGAGTGATTTCACATAGTAACAGTTTTCATGATGTAATACCGCAGGTGCACAGGCAGACTCTTAATCCATCTCAACCCAGCATTAATCACTGCCAAGAACACATGGTAGGACACCAGTGAAGCCAGAAAATTTTAAAAGAGAGATGCAGAAAAGCATAAGACATCATGCACCAGAGAAAAGACATTATGAAAACTTTTTTTGGTCTTAACTTTCAACTTTCCTGATGTTCTTCAAACAAAGAAAAATCTCTATATTCGAGCTCCACATTGGGTGCCAATTTTCATTTCTCCATTTTAATGCTTAGGGCAAGCCCACATGAAACATAGAGCAGGATTTCTCTCTGTTAGCCCCCTTCCCTCCTTCCTCCCAGGGGATGATAAAAAGGGGACTAAGGAAAAAGAAAAATGCCTCACACATGATTGGATGTTAAGACTACAAGAAATTTCATAAATAACAGGATAAAACCAGAAAAAAAGTATTAAGGGAAGAAGGATATAGAACTATATACAAAACCTGCTCTCAGATGGCTATGGATTGTGTGGCATACATGGAGTCAGGCCCAGCTGTACTGAGATGATGTCACAGCTCCCAGAGCCCAGGAAGGAAAAGCCCCCCGAACTCCCTGTCTCCTTGTTATATGGAGTGCAGCAGGAAAGGGAAGGGATAACAGCTGCCTTCTGACTCCTCAGCGTCTTGGGGTTACCACCTGTCCCCCCAACTCAATCTCTTCACCCTTAAACGGCAACACACGTGAAAATAAATGAGTGCCAGACAAACCACATGATCCCTTTCCAGATGTATGTCTGGTTAGACTTTATCTAGATATTAACTTAATAGGTTGTTATTGTTTTTTTCTTCACTTTTCTCAGCAGAAACCCAGAAAGGCAACTCCTCAGCCAGGAGAAGATATCCTGAATGGCCATCTTCCCCCCGGCTGGCAGAGCTATATGTCTTCCCAGGGCCGAAGGTACTATGTAAATATCTTCACAAATGGTAAGTGGAGTGAGGGCTCAATGTGTCACCCTAGCAGTACAGATCTGTTGCAGAAAATTGTCTCTGAAGTTGATTTTGATAGCAAAGATGACAAGGGGCCCAGAGTCAACAGGAATTAATATGACCCTGCCACCATGTGAAAGAAAATAATTATAAGAAGATTTAGTCTTCTGGTCTCCTGATGTCTTAATTCTGACCATAAGAAGACATCTGACACTTTTACAGACAGATAAGGTAAAGTAGAAACACCCCTGCCATAAATGTTTTAGAATATTGTGATGGTTTGACCTTGGCTGGACGCCACATGCCCACCAAGCTGCTCTGTCCTCCTGACCTCCTCTCAGCTGGACCAGGGGGAATAAAATAAGATGAAACTCACTGGTTAAGACTAAAGCAGTTTAATGAAAAGCAAAGCAAGGCTGCTTGCAGAAGCAAAATAAAATTAAGATTTATTACTTCCCATCAGGAGGTGATGTCTGGCCCCTTTTCTGGGAAGCAAGACTCTAAACACATACCAGTTTCTCTGGAGGATGAGTGGATGCCCCCCTCCTCTTTCTCCTTTTTCCAGCTTTTATTGTTAAACTGATGTCATATGTTATGGAATATCCCTTTGGTCGGTTTGGGTCACCTGTCCCAGTTGTATTCCCTCCCAAGATCTTGTTCACCCCATCCCACTGAAGGGGAATGTTGGAAAAACAGCCTTGGTGCTGTGCGAGCCCTGCCCAGCAGTAACCACAACACAGGTGTGTTGTCATCACCTTTCTAGCTCTTTGTAAAGTACAGCACTGGGGGGGCTGCTACAGGGAAAATTAACTCCAGCTCAGTCAGATCCAATACAAATATAAAACACTGTTAAGGATATAATTTTTACCTTGTTCCTTATTCCCTTTACCTTTATCTGAAGATAGGTCTATATACATATATTTATGTAAAGTAGTTTGGAGGGAACAAAAATAGTTAATTGAGACAGAGACAGCTTGCTCATGAAGACAAGGGAAGAAAAACACATGTAATGGGACATCGAAGACATAATTTTCAGTCTCTATTTTTGTGGTTTATTCACTATCATGATAGTAGAGAAGCAGACTTAACTCGTGATCTTATCAGCTGCTGTCAAACTTATACCTGTCAAACATGTAGCACCTAAGACTCTGTGTCTACCTGCTTTTCTAACATGAGCTCACAACTCTGTTGCAAAACAGGGACCAGCAAAAACAGATTTCTTTAGCAGAAAAAAATGACAGAATGACAAGGGAGAAAAGGACACAGCAGGAATTCACCCTGTTCACAACGGAGTCAAAGTCATCAGGAAAGACCACTGATGTTCCTTTCTGACTCACTGTGAGTGCAAGGAGAGCCATGGGCCGTCCCAATGCACCTCACAGTCCCTTCAGGGACTGATGTGGTTTATTCCAGAAGTCTCTGTTCTGGAACTTGGCCAGGTCATTTCCCCGAGCTTTATGCACTGGCATTTCATTGGACCCTCCAGAAGGCACATTATCATTTAACTGCCATCATTTTCAAGCACAGCCTGCTCCAGATCATGAGCAGCATCCCCTGCATCGCTGTGGAGATCAGTAGGATTTAGATACCCTGTCCCCACTACAGTTCAGAGGTGGATGAGGAGATGGTTAAACTCAGCCCTGAACCACCATGGTGATGGACCTTTACTCACATGCACTGTTTTGAGGTCACATAAAACCAGTTAGAGGTAGACCCTTGTTTTTTTGTGATAAAAGCTCTTGTCACAGGAACCCTACCCCAGAAAGGTAGATGACCTGGACTCAGTTTCTCCATGATGTCAGGTAGCTTTTTACTTTCCTTTTTTACCTTTTTCTTACAGAAAATATAACAAGGGCATGTAGCCACATCATGCTTGGTAGATTAGGTCAAAAATCAAGAAAGTGTGGTTTTCTCTAGCAAGGCAGGATAGACTTGGCACAGTCTGACGAGGGATGTGGTGCAATCTCCATCACTGAGAGATTTCAGAACCGGGCTAAACAAAGCTGTGGCTGACCTGATCTGTTGTTAGCAGTGATCCTACTCAGAGTAAATAACTGGGCTGGAGGCTTCCAGAGGTCACTTCCAACCAGTCCATCTCAGGAGAATGTCCAAACCACCTATGGTTGTGCTCTCAGCTACTGCAATGGAATTGCTATGCATCAAGAAATATAGTTCTCAGAATAACAGAGAATAAAGGAGAGGGTAGAAGTGGAATTTCTGTGTTCTGGTCCTTGCTTTAGAGACTGCTTATTCAAATTCCCTTAGATAAGAAAGCTTGTGCTGGACTCAAGAATTACACATTTCTGAGCCTCCCACACCTTCCATAAGGGCTGTAACCTTTTGTGAGACAACAGGATTCTCCTCCAGCATGTACAAGGACACACTCTGGACTTTCCACTCCTCCAGTTTAGCTGGTGCTCCTGGCAAGCTCAGTTTCCTCAGCCTGCTTGGTTAGAGTATTCTGCTGCCTTAAAATCTTCTAGTTGTGTAGATACTACTTCTTGCTAGTTTATTGGTTTGATGATACTGCTTGGGAGTACTTTTGCTCTAGCTGATCTATATTGCACTATCATATTCACATCCCAAATGCCTTTGTTTTCTTAAAGTGCATTATGTGCTACACAAGTGTCACCTGTGGTGTCTTCTAGGCCTCGGATGAAACCGAAACTGACTGCAACCTCCAGGCCTTTCTGTTGAAATGTCTGATGAAGCCTCATCCATCCCTGGCATGAGCAACTGTCTGGACACTGCTTTGATTTTATCTGATTAATTGCCTCTGACCTTTGTCCCTGAAAAACGGGTAGTGCAGGACTTTCTACAGGCAGATTGTCCAGTCTCATGGTGAATATGCACTTCCTTTCTTGACTGCTCTTCAAAGTTGGACCTGCAGAGCTATGTAGTCACCATGCAAGGCTTGCTGTCTAACAGTGGGATTGCATCTTGACACTCAGGAAATATTCTTTGGCTTGTATGATAAGTCAAAGACAGTATGTTATAAAACTGCAGTTCCCATATTTCCCATGGCAGAGATGCATTAGCATGGGTAATGTTTATTTTAAGTCTCATAGACTGGGCAGCTCAATGACTGCACCTGCTGACTTGTCTTAACTGCTTACTTGTCCTGTCATTGCTGCAGCTGCTGCTGGGAGTATCAGAACAAACACTGGCAATGTTTGCCATTTGGACATGGTGTCAGTATGCATTTCAGTCACAGGTTTTCATGGGCCTCTTTCCTGCTTTGCCTCCATAGCACCATTGTTTCTGCATAAGGAAATAGGTCTCTTTTCAAACAAGGCTTTAGATGTACTTCTAGGTTGCTCTCTATCATAGCTATCACCAGATGATGAAAGTGCACTGGAGTGTTTGGGAGAGATATCACTCTTTAGTGACCAAATATGATAACTCAGAGGTCAGTGGAAGCTAGTTGGCTGGCCTTCAGTCTGATCCATGTAGGTCTTCTGCTCACCATTGCCCATCAAAAGCAGTTGATACAAAACTCTTGATTTGTAAAGTCATAATAATTTCTCAGATCTCCCAGGGACCAGTCATCTCTTTACTGAGATGATCAGAAAGTGTTTCAAGACCTTCTCCACACTCTTCACAATTTCAATTGGTTTTTTTTCTACCACAGGGAATTCTGTGTGTTCAGCTCAGAGACTTACAAAGTGGCTAGCTAACTGCATGTTGACTTGCTGTAAAACCATTGTGGGGGTTACAGTCATTGCTAGAATGTACATCTGGTCTCAGCTGAAAGAGAAGGGACTTTGCTAACCCATCAGGACATCATGTAGACCCTGTGCACATTGCTTTCCCATCGTCTTTATCCTCTGATTTCACAGCTGAGATGGTCTGAAATTATGATTTTTCTTAAACCTCAAACAAGCAGCAGGAGACTGTGAGAGGTCAGGGAATACAGCTTTGGGTGGCAATGGCAATAGTGCCTCCCAGGAAGGACATCAGCACTTCACTTGTTAGAAAACTGCACATCCTGACAAACCATGTTGGTAACTTCTTTTTGCTGGACAGAGGTCCAGCTTCAGCAAGGTTGATGAAATGTAGGCTCTTTTAGAATATATCAGAGCATGGGAAGTAACATCTCTGGGATCTGTCTATGCAGCCCAGCAGAATTTGGATGTTGAGTCTGCCTGTGAGAGAAGGACGTTACAGATTACCCACCAAACTACTGCTGTGTCTGCTCTCAAGTGAAAGCCCATCGGTGTTCTACATGTACTAATCCCTTGTAGATGGGTGCAACAAATATACTTGTTGATGCACAGACCGTTACAAAATAAAGATTCTGTGTAAGTATATGTCATAGTTAAACATGCCAGTGGGTCACTAAAGAGAACAAAAGGCAACTTCTTGAGGCACCAAAGTGTTAACCAGTCAGTCAGAATAGCTCACACCCCTCTGAGGAAGAAACATTTGCATCTCCAAGGAGTTAACAGTGTTTATTTTAATGAAGACAAATGGCCAAACTGTCTCCTGGACAAGGAATAAGTACTGTAAGATTCAGAGTGAAAAATTAAATCTGTCTGAACCCCCTTCAAAGGGCTTGGGAAGGAGTCTTCCCTGAGCCAAAGAGCTTTCCAGATCTGTCCAGTGAGTGTGATGCAGACTATCTCATGGCAGGCTGTCCTTACCAGATGCAACCGGGCATAAGATAGGCCTGGAGAAAGAAGCTTGTAGCACCCTGTGAGGAGAGGATAGCACTTCAGAGAGGTAAGAGAATGAGAAAACTTTCTGGATATTTTTAGTCTAAGTGGTTTAATTGTGGGGTTTGGTTAGTGTTTTTTTGTTACGGGTTTTTTTTTTTTTTTCATTTCTGTCTTCCATAAGCATCTGTAATTGCTTTGCTGAAACCAGATGTTGTGAATAAAGTATTCTGTTAGAATTGCAGATTAATGTAGCTGTGCGGGTAGGTGTGTATTTGGATAATAGCAAAACAGTGTTCACTGAAGGTTATGGTAGAAGTTTCAGCTGGGGACCCTCAGCCAGTACATTGTCTACTCAGCCCTCCCAGGGCCTTCTGCTGCATGGAATAGTTGGAGAGCTGGCACCAAAGGGGATGGACTCTCTGACATGCATCAAAACACTGGAATATGTACTTGGGCTGTAAGGGTTTCCAAGAATCTTACTGCACTGGGCTACACTGAAGAATGAGGTTTTCTTCTTCTCCCTTTGGACCCTTCTGTCAGAGATGACTTCCATTTTCAGCCCCAAAGTGGAAGGAGGTCCAGACTTCAGAGCAGTTTAGGCATATCTTTAAGCATGTCTCATGTCTCTTGTTATCAGGATCTGTGAAGCTTCCTATTCAACAGGAAGAAACATGAAATTGTCCTGGAAAGGCTCTGTGCTTGTTATCTGTCTTTGAGGTAGGTTCCCTCCCAAGCTCCTCTAAAATGCTCTTCAGAGTTTCTTTTCTTTTTCAGGTGCAGAATCTGAAAGTTGATCAGAATCATCCTGCCAAATTAAGGGTGTCTTCTCCAGGTGATCAAGTACCAATTTGTCTAAAGGGACTGTACAGCTTCAGCTTTGTTACAGGGGCTTGTACTTTAGTGGTTTTTTTCCTTCCTTAAAATCTTTGTCTCCAAGAAGGTATTTCTTTATCTCAACCATGAGATCTCACTCATCTCACTCATCTGCTTAATGAGATGAGATAAATACATGGTTTCAGAGAGAATAAATATGACTGTCTAGTCTTCTAACTTACAGCAGGTCTCTGGTGTTTTTTTTTCTCTTATTTTTTATAGTTTAGAATACCCCTCATATCAAACTATGTTTGCATTATTTGATCTGTTCTTCTCCCACCCACCGAGACTGAGCCAGACAGTAGAGCTGAAGTAGAGACAAGAAGTCATCTACTTCTACTCAAGCATGCAGAAATTTGAGAGAAGAAGCTAATAATAGCTAGAAGAAGCACAGAGCTATTCAGTGGATAGAGTGGGAGATGTTAGTGCTCTTTCATAGGTAGTGATACAGGGGAAAACATAACCAGAGAGTGGAAGGAAGGACGGACTCCCCTTTATGACACAGAGTATCCAGGAGTATTCTCAGTTCTCCTCAGCTGTAGCACTGCCAGAAGTTCCTTATTGCTTTGCCTTGCCTGTGTGCTGTACACAGCCTGGAAAACCTGTTGTGTGTTTTAAGCCCAGCCAGAAAGAAAGCACCACGTGGCTATTTGCTCACTCCTTCTCCCCCTGCCATGGGATGGGGAGGAGAACCATAAGGAAAAAAAATCCTCATGAGTTGAGATACAGACAATTTAATAGGACAACCCAAGGAGAGAAGCAACAGTAGTAACACTAATAAAAGAATACATAAAGCAAGTGATGCACAATTCAACTGTTTTCCACATGGAACCTCGTGCTCAGCCCCTTCCCAATCCAGGGTCCCCCAGTTACATATTAAGCATGACATCACCTGTTATCAATAACCCTTGGCTACTTTGGGTCAGCTGTGCCCCCTCCCAATTTCTTAAGAAAATAAACCGTACACCAGCAAAACCCAGGACACCTATCCATCCACTTCCATCCAAGATACAGCTGCTGAGCTTCTGCCAGCAGTGTACTGCTGCAGGAGATGCCCTTGATCCCACCTTTTCTAGAGTCCAGAGTACAATCTGAGTACGGTTTGTGGGCTGCCACTAAATGCAACTAATTGCTAGAGTGCTATGTTGTGATTTTTCCTTCAGAGAAGATACTAGGTAGAAATGCAGCACTGCAGTTTTGCCCTGCAAGGTCTGCTGTATCCTGAAGACCACAAATCCATACTCTTGCTTTCTTCTTATACATATAACACATCCCTTAGGCATAGCTATCATGCATCCTCCTTTTAGTTGTCCCTTCCATCATATGTCTGTCATGCATGAGGTAGAAGATATTGTCTTATCGCAGCCGTATCTGAGAATATGTAAAAGCTCCAGGCACTGGGTTCACTATCTGTTCTTTTAATGTTGTTATTTGCACATCATCTGAGTGTCATGTCCTTCTTCTGCATCACTCCAGCTGCCCTGCAAGTCTAGCCAGTTGCCCTGCCAGTCAGTGGGAAGCATATCCCAGCGGATATTGGGGTATTCACTGAGCTCAGGTCTGTGGCTGAGCTCTGGGTCAGGTAAGAGCACAACAGAGCATCCCCCTGCCGCACTCTGAGGCCTTGCTAGCACCCACTGCCTTTCTGAAGGTGGGTAATAGCAAGAGCAGGCTTTCTTGGGAGGTTCATGACAGTTTTAGCACTTCCATCATTGACAAGCAATGGTGGAAGGATGTACATGCCCTCTCATATGGTAGGATTGTGACTAAATATTTATAAAGCTTCCAGGCAGGATATGTCTGTGAGCAGAGACCCTCTGTTCAGGAAAGACATCTGTTTTACAGGAGGACATGTCCGAAAAGCATCAGAGGTGATTTGTAATGTGGCTAGAGGGAAAACAAACTAAAAGGAAAGGAGACCATAGTTCAACTACAATACAGTAAGATGGTGCAAAACTACCTGGCAGACAGATCACACTCAGATCACAGTAATCAATGGTACCCTGTCAAAGGAAAATTTCCACTGAAGGAAATCTCCTGCAGGCATCTGCCCAAGGCTTCATTCTAGTCAATATTTCCAGTAATGAATGGCATATTGACACCGAGAGTACTCATTCAAACATTAACTTTAACTGAAGTTAGGAGAGAATATGCTGTGCTGCACAGAACAGGCTCAGAATTCACAGTCATCCCACAGCTGAGGGCAGGTGCTGGAAGATGAGGGTGCTGTTCAGTAAAGTTGCATTTAAGATTGGAGAATTCATCAGAAATAATTGACAAAAACAGGCAATGGAGAAGTTTGCAGAAAAAAAATGTAGGGCTCTGGAGGATCTAAAACTGAGTTTAAACCAGCAGTGTTGTGCTAGTACAAAACCAGCCAGCATTTTCCATTCTGTAAATAGCAATATTTTCTGCTAGGCATGAAGTAAGCCTCCAATTTTACAAGGAAATTATAAAGCCTCATTGGAATATTTTACCTTGTTTGGACTCTACACTTCAGAAAAGATGTGAGACAGTTGGATAAAGCTAGAAGAGAGTAGCAAGAATGATGGGAGATGTTGAATATATGGCCTATGGGCAAATGTTAAGAGATTGGGGCTGTCTGCCCTAAGAAAGCAAAGACATGGATAGGTACAGGAAAGTAGGCTTCAGGTGCATAAAGTGCTGTTGCAGAGAAGACTGTTTGCAATGACTGTCATCACTAGAAGACACAGTAAACCACTTAAGTTGCAACAAGGACAACTCAAACTTCCTAGCTCTCTAAGATAGTATAGTGTGGGAGTGGGGAGGAGTTGCTTGACAGTCTGTGTCACTGGAGGTCTCTAAAAGCTGGTTACACAAACCCCTGAAAAATCATGTTGTCCTTACTTTGGGGCACAGCAGGGACAAAATGACTTGCTGAAATCCCTGTC
Organism: Chloroceryle aenea; assembly: GCA_013399075.1. Lineage (NCBI taxonomy): Eukaryota > Metazoa > Chordata > Aves > Coraciiformes > Cerylidae > Chloroceryle > Chloroceryle aenea. The sequence goes on along the minus strand of VWZY01006721.1, from coordinate 1,100 downwards.
AGGCCTGTTTTCTCAGTCTGTAAATCCCATTCTTGTGGAGCGATGAGGGAAGACGCGGTCAATCAATGTGATTGGTAGGCGAAACTCCGTTTATTAGCTATCAGCGCAGTACTTTTATATGGTCACCTCATTAATAGTCACACTTGTCCATCCTCTATTGGTTCAATCCACAGGGTCTACTTAGCATAACCCAACCCCTCTCGCGGTAACACAAACCTGTTAGACCCTCATTCCACAATATTCTATTATTGTACAACTTATCAGCTCAAGGTCATGCTGTGTCTGTTCCTTGCAAGGATCGTTGCTGAGCCTAACAGCTTGCTTCAGATGATACTTCTCTTAAATGTACATGACCCTTGTCTTTTAGCCATTCTACAACAAGTTCCCCTTTTTCTTTTCGTATAAGCCATTCACTGCTGGTGACTTTGTCAGCTGTGCGGAGAATTATGGCATTCAAGCATTGCAATATACATGGAATAATCATCAATATTACAAAAATAACTATCAAAATACTAAAGCATTGTTTTATAAA
>VWZY01006718.1:55415-76902 GCA_013399075.1 Chloroceryle aenea | reverse complement strand
CAGGTGACCTCTGGGCAGCGCTTTCTTCCCAGCCCATCTGGGCAGCTGGTAGCGTAGTTACCCCGCGTCTTTCCCCAGGAGCAGCTCAGCTACGAAGAGAGGCAATGCGAGGGCGGGTGGTTTGCGGCAGTGGAGGTAGTGGGGAAGCCGTTCGACGAAGCCTCGAAGGAAGGTGTACTCAAGCTCCTCAAGTACGTCGGAGGAACCAACTACAAGGGTAAGAGATGTGCTCCCCGTCCTATGGGGCTTGGCAGATGTTTGTGGATGACCACTGCTAGCAGAACTTGGTGAAAGCCAGACGGATGGAGGCCACAGAATTGTGAGCCCACCTGGCCTGCAGCTCCTGGCACCAGAGGCTGTCATGGGGATGGATGGCCGCTCGCTGAGAAAACCAAACTTGGCACGGGTCAAAGTATGCCCAGCTAACTCATGCTGTGAGTCCACATCTCTGTTCCATCATAAAATATAGAAAATTATTTGTTTAATCAGGAATGAGTTACCTTGCAACTGGGATAATGTGAGGACAGGCACGTAGATGATGAAATCCAGGGTATCTAGGGCACTTCGGTTCTATGATGTGCCCTCATAGGCAGTGCAATAACTTTTATGACCTTGATATTTCATCATATAATCTAGCTATTCTTATTCATCAAAGGGTAATGAGCAATGTGCTGGACTTTTAGTGATGCTTTGTAGTGGTTTATAACGGTGTTTCCAGGTGATTGCTTCTAATTCTCAATTTACTAAAGTAAGAAGATTGTTAGTCATCCATAACAGTACAAGACCACTGAGTAGTTCTGAGGCATAAAAATTTGCTCGTATAACTTTCTCAAGCACTTGGTAGAGGAACTGTATGGGAGTAGTAGCTGGCTGCAGTGAGAAATGACACAACAGCATGTTTTGGAAAGGTGATGGTCTCTGTTGCTGTAGGAGAAAGGCTACCTTCTATAATGTGTGCTAAAGAGACAGGTATGATATCAGAACAAGTGAGAAGGATGGTTAGATCTCAGCTGGTTCTGTGGCTGCCTGATCCTGAGATTTGGAGGATCCCTGCTGCTCAAAGAGGAATAAGGAAGAAAAATGTGTAGTGCCATGTGGTATCTCTTGGCAGTAATGAGCAAAAAAGAAGCATGATGTTCCTGAAGTAGTGGACAGCATGGACAGTCCTGATGAAAGCTGTGAGTCTGGGGTCACTGAAACTTTTAGGATGTCTGGAAGGCTTTAAGGAGAAAGTTCCTGTCACCAAGCATTGGCTATGGGCTTACTGCTAAGTGCAGATGATAACAACTTAAATATTGATGTAGATCTACATGTGCCACTTACCTGCCCCAGAACTATAGATCCTGTTGTGATAGAGGTGATTTGTCAGAAGAACAGAGCATCTCAGTGGCATGGCCTAGATGGTCAAGAGCCAGAAAACCAGGACCTTTAATAAAAAGCCATCCAGAGTCTCCTGGAACCCTTATCTCCCAGGGTCCTTCCATAGTCAGTAGAGAGAGAAGTTTAGCCCAAGCATAGGCCTAATGTGGCTGTTCTGTGTGCTCCAGAGGACCCCACTCTTGACTGTACAAGGAGTTTAGTGTGAGGAGTTTTCCTAAACTAAAATTAGCTTTTGTGAATCCTCTGTTAATTCTGAGTTGCTGAGAATTTAGGGTTCTTTAGTAATGTCTGTGTGTCTCTTTCAGGGGTTGGAATGGGCATGACTGCTCCTGTCTCTATCACTGCTTTTCCTGCTGAAGATGGCTCCTTACAGCAGACAGTGAAGGTCTCTCTGCGGATCCCAAGCCAGTTTCAAGACAACCCTCCTTGCCCTAGTGATGAAAGCATTAAGATTGAAGAGAGACAGGGGATGACCATTTATTCCATGTAAGGAACTTACCCTGGGATTTCCAGTCCCAAGTGAAGAGGTTTCTAGCATGTTCTGAAGGGCAGTGTTTGGTTTTAACAGGTGACTTTCTGGACAAAGAGTGTATGTGGTAGGAGATGGAGGGGTCTTTCTAGTCTGAAGACAGATGGATCATGTAATTTCTTACTATTCATTATGCTGCACCATTTTGGAATATATTCATCAAGAATGTCTTTTGGTGTGGTGTGCATCAAACTACAGGTGTCAGCTGAAGCCTCGTTTAGAGGAATCATGCCAGATTCCATCATGAAAACAAGCAGCCATTGCATTGCTTCAAATCACCTTTGAATGTCTTTGGCTGTGTACTGACAACCTGGACTCAAACTAGCATCATAATAGCAATAAGCACTTATTTTTTTAATTAACCCCTTGGATGTTACCCTGTTTCCTTGCTTTGACTATTTTGGCTCACTCCAAACTGTCTTGCTTCTCCCTTGTCTGCAACTGCTGCCTTACCTTTGCCATGGGTGTGGGCCATTTCTTCAAGAATAGGCTGTTTTCTCTCAAACCTTGGCCCTGAGGCAGGGTGGTAAGGTTGATGTGAAAGCAGTTCCTACTGGTGGAAGATCAAGATAGACCAATTCCTGCTCACCCCTTTTAAATAGCATTGTGGGTTGTAATTGTTTACATCTCTGTTTCTACCACTTCTTTTCGTTTCTACCTCTTCTTTTCTTTGGGCTGCCTAAAGTTTCGTTTCCCTTCATGATCTGGCATTCAGCAGATGTTCATCTGCTGGCATCCAGTCTGTTCACACCACATGTCACAGTTTAGGGTCAGGGCGGCCCCTTAAACCTATAACAGACACTCTCTGTTAAGCCCCATCCCTCCCCAAAGGGGAATAGAAAGGGAATANCTGCTCAAAGAGGAATAAGGAAGAAAAATGTGTAGTGCCATGTGGTATCTCTTGGCAGTAATGAGCAAAAAAGAAGCATGATGTTCCTGAAGTAGTGGACAGCATGGACAGTCCTGATGAAAGCTGTGAGTCTGGGGTCACTGAAACTTTTAGGATGTCTGGAAGGCTTTAAGGAGAAAGTTCCTGTCACCAAGCATTGGCTATGGGCTTACTGCTAAGTGCAGATGATAACAACTTAAATATTGATGTAGATCTACATGTGCCACTTACCTGCCCCAGAACTATAGATCCTGTTGTGATAGAGGTGATTTGTCAGAAGAACAGAGCATCTCAGTGGCATGGCCTAGATGGTCAAGAGCCAGAAAACCAGGACCTTTAATAAAAAGCCATCCAGAGTCTCCTGGAACCCTTATCTCCCAGGGTCCTTCCATAGTCAGTAGAGAGAGAAGTTTAGCCCAAGCATAGGCCTAATGTGGCTGTTCTGTGTGCTCCAGAGGACCCCACTCTTGACTGTACAAGGAGTTTAGTGTGAGGAGTTTTCCTAAACTAAAATTAGCTTTTGTGAATCCTCTGTTAATTCTGAGTTGCTGAGAATTTAGGGTTCTTTAGTAATGTCTGTGTGTCTCTTTCAGGGGTTGGAATGGGCATGACTGCTCCTGTCTCTATCACTGCTTTTCCTGCTGAAGATGGCTCCTTACAGCAGACAGTGAAGGTCTCTCTGCGGATCCCAAGCCAGTTTCAAGACAACCCTCCTTGCCCTAGTGATGAAAGCATTAAGATTGAAGAGAGACAGGGGATGACCATTTATTCCATGTAAGGAACTTACCCTGGGATTTCCAGTCCCAAGTGAAGAGGTTTCTAGCATGTTCTGAAGGGCAGTGTTTGGTTTTAACAGGTGACTTTCTGGACAAAGAGTGTATGTGGTAGGAGATGGAGGGGTCTTTCTAGTCTGAAGACAGATGGATCATGTAATTTCTTACTATTCATTATGCTGCACCATTTTGGAATATATTCATCAAGAATGTCTTTTGGTGTGGTGTGCATCAAACTACAGGTGTCAGCTGAAGCCTCGTTTAGAGGAATCATGCCAGATTCCATCATGAAAACAAGCAGCCATTGCATTGCTTCAAATCACCTTTGAATGTCTTTGGCTGTGTACTGACAACCTGGACTCAAACTAGCATCATAATAGCAATAAGCACTTATTTTTTTAATTAACCCCTTGGATGTTACCCTGTTTCCTTGCTTTGACTATTTTGGCTCACTCCAAACTGTCTTGCTTCTCCCTTGTCTGCAACTGCTGCCTTACCTTTGCCATGGGTGTGGGCCATTTCTTCAAGAATAGGCTGTTTTCTCTCAAACCTTGGCCCTGAGGCAGGGTGGTAAGGTTGATGTGAAAGCAGTTCCTACTGGTGGAAGATCAAGATAGACCAATTCCTGCTCACCCCTTTTAAATAGCATTGTGGGTTGTAATTGTTTACATCTCTGTTTCTACCACTTCTTTTCGTTTCTACCTCTTCTTTTCTTTGGGCTGCCTAAAGTTTCGTTTCCCTTCATGATCTGGCATTCAGCAGATGTTCATCTGCTGGCATCCAGTCTGTTCACACCACATGTCACAGTTTAGGGTCAGGGCGGCCCCTTAAACCTATAACAGACACTCTCTGTTAAGCCCCATCCCTCCCCAAAGGGGAATAGAAAGGGAATAAGGGAGAGACAGTGATTACAAAAGGAAACTAGAACAGCTACAATGAAAATAATAATAATTAAAATAGAATATATACACATACATACAAAACCAGTATCACACCCAAACCCCATGATGGTAATTACATCACCAACACTGATGCTGTGGAACAGGCACTGGGGGAGCCCTACAGCAGACAGGAGCTGGATTCTGGTACCAGATTCAGGAACACATAGATTGGGATTGAAGGTAGAATGGACAGAGTCCTCTTTGGATGTTCCAAGGAAAGAGCCAAAAGAGGACCTGAGCTGACCTAAGCCAAGCAAAGCTGGCAAAGTGATCCAATAGGGGAGAAGAACCCAGGAGCTTCTAGAGAGAGCAAGCTGTAGACCCTGCAGATCCCTCAGCTTTATACCGAATATGATGTATATGGGCTGGAATCCCTCATTGGTCAGTTAGGGGTCACCTGCCCTGTCTGCTCCTCCCTGCAGGTGCAGCCTTTTACTTTTCCTGCACCCCCCAATGTGGTGCACAAGATCCAGAAGAGGCCTTGGTCTGCACACCAGTCCTTGGTAGTAACTCTAAAGAGGTGTTATCACTGCCAGCAGCAGATACTGCCTGTGAAAACAGGCTGCTGACTTCAGACAGTGCAGTTAGTTAGAAGAATTGTGCTGAAAAGTAAAATCACCAAATAGAATTAGTTCTGTTCTCACTCAAACCAGTGAACATGTTTGTTGACAGCATTGGTGTAAGGACTGGGACTGAGCAGACTTGTCAATAGCCTTGAGTTCTAGGAAGCTGTTCCTCTGATAGAGTGATGATTCAAAGAGCAGGGACATTCTGCTGACTGACAGATGAGGTCTACTGATGGATGACTGTTCCCTAGGTGGGTAACCTTTGAGACTTAATCCATCACAGATGAAGAGTACTGGTTCACAAAGAATACCCCCTACATTAATGCACGTTGGTGGGACCTGGACCAAAATGTGTGGCTACATATATTGTGGCTATATATTGTTTTCCCTTTTCCTTTCTGTGCTTTGCCAGGGCTGCTCAGCACCTCTCTGTTTGGTTTCTTTGCAGGCAGTTTGGTGGCTATGCTAAAGAGATGGATTATGTGAACTGTGCTGCCAAGCTGAAGTCTGCTCTGGGTAGTGAAGCTGCATACCACAAGGATTTCTACTTCTGCAATGGTTATGACCCCCCCATGAAGCCTTATGGGCGACGCAATGAGGTCTGGTTTGTGAAAGTGTGAGCACCTCCCTCCCCATGGTGCTGGCTTGCACTGATAACCTCCCTTTCAAAATAAAACTAATCATTTGGCAGAGGCAGAGGATCATAGTTTCCTTCCTTTTACATCTATACCTTGGTCTCTCATGGACCAACCACTTTAGAAGAACAGTGCAGACTCCCTTAACAGTCCTGCTCCTTTGTTCTGGATCATTCTTCATTTGGTCCTCAACCTCACAGACTCTTGTGGTTTCTCTGTGGCTTGATGTTATATCTGTTGTGCTCACAGAGTTCAGTACTGAGACAGCGAAAGTACTTAATTAGCAAGACTGGTGCCTGACGGGAATTGCATCCAAGTGCTGGCAGACTATTAGTCTCACCTAGGCAGGCAAGCAGGGGAACCTGTAGAAAATGCATACAGGGAGTCTTTATCTTCTTGAGCTTGCTGCAGCTGTAAAGTGCTGCTTTTATCTGTGCCATTGCAAACACAGCCTAAAGGGGCATAGCCATTGCTACCAACACAGCATGGTAAAAACAAGCATCCTTTACATTGATTTACAGTGTGTAGGAGAGCAAAACTTCTGTCATTTCACTGACAAATGTCAGAGGAAAATCCAGATTTCTGTTTGCAGCTATCCTTCTGTTGGAGGTGAGACATTTTGGGGTGCATTACATCCTGTGATCAGCTATCAGCTGGACAATGTGATGTGGAGACCCCAAGGTAATTTCCTCACCTTCCTTTTACTTCTGTGTAACATTTCTTTAAAACTAGGTTGTTTGTTTCTGAAGGGCCACTCAGAGCTTCTGTCTTCTTTAAAGGAGGAAAATCTTGCTGTTCTTGAAAACAGGGATTTGTGTCAAATAATGTGTACCTTTTCAGAAACTTCAGGTACAGTAGTAAGCTTGGGTCTTGTTTTAGGCAGGCTGGAAATGCTTAATCAAAACAGCATTTTTGCTGTCACCTCTGCCAGGGAAGCAGAAGGATGCCTGAGTAGGAACATGCTCACACACTATGCTACTGCGGGTGCCTGTATAACTTGCTAGCTCCACTGGAAGAGGTGTGCTTCTCTGATGCTTCAGTGCCCCAAGGTTCAGCCACTTTGCAAAAGTCATTTTCCCACTGGAGCTGAAAGAGGGATTTGGCAGGTGGCATCCCAGGTTCTGGCCAGTCAGGTTGTTTGATACACACCTGCATTTCTGAAAACAAATCTTGCCAGTAAAAGGAGAAAACCTGAGGTTCTGATGTACTTTCCTTTTCTCTCATGCTGAGTCATGTAAGAGCTTTGCTGTAGACATGAGAGTTTTAGTAACCTGTGTGCAAGAGGAGCCTTCTGTGTAGATTCTGGATACAGTCCTTTGTGGCTGCTAGTTGGTGACTGTTGTGCAATGATCAAAATCCTACAATTTCTGCTGTGAAATCTTAGGAAGACCAGTAATAAACCTAGTATGAGCAGAGCTGCATATCTCAGCAGCATGGGTATTTTCATAACATCCGTATTCTGAACAGAGAGAGCTTCTGACCCGATAGCGGGAGTAGTCATGTCTGTAGGCTCTGCCTACACAGCTCTGCTACTGGCTTTTTGCTTGCAGACAGCAGGGTGCAGTTTCATAAACAGAGTTAATTGACACCAAAAGCTTATGCAAGACTGAATTGCCCTTTCTGGACACACAAAAATGCCTGTGTTCTGTCTGCATGTTTTAGAGTTTTTAAGTAAATAAAAAATTATTAATGTGATTTAAAATTTCTATGCTGATCATTGACTTTGTGAGCTCAGTGGGAGTTGTTGATTTGAAAGACTTCAGGTTGCCAGTTTGTTTGGGGTACTAATCATCTTCAGTATCTGTAAAGAGCGATAATGCTTTTTTTCCCAGTAAATTACTTTTTTAGATATCCTGGTATGGCTCTGCATTATCTTACCATGAAAGATGGGAGCTGATGGAGTAATCTTCTTCATTGGTTCCAGCCACTGAGAGTCTTTACTGATGTATTTGTGTTAATGTACAAACTAGCCTGCTTACCTGAGGAAAATGGTGTGTTCACTTGTGTGTTCTGTAGCTGGGGTTCACCAACAGTGTTCAGGCAAATATTCCTGACTGATTTTCAACATGACCTGCTATCTGGACAAGTCAAGACATATTGTCACATTGAGGTCCGTCTAGCTCAGTGCCTGACACCAGTGATGGGACAGTAGTGGACGCCTGAGACATTTACATAATCAGTACAACTGTTGGCTGGTACCTCCTCTATTTCCCTGTCTCTGGTATAATGTGACTCAGCGATTTTTGTTACTGTGCTTGGTGAACCCCGGTAGACTTTATCCCATGCCTTTGTCCTGTTGCTTTTTAGACTTAAGGCATCCTTTCATCCTATGGTGAGGAGTTCCTTGCATGTGGAAGGGTAGAAATACTCTTCAGCTAAGGGTTTCCAGCAGGTTGTCTTTCTGCTCCATAGGCAGCTGAGTCAGCCAGCTTTTTGATAAGCCTCAGTCACTGCAGGTGCATGTTTGTTTGGACAGCCAGCCTCGCTGTTCATGTTAGAGTTTCCAGCAACCTCTTTGTGCCGGCGCCCGGAGTCAGAGGTGCACTCTGCATTTTGACCCAATGCCAGCATGGTCACAGCTGTTCTTTTACACAGAACTGACCCTTGGACCGATGTTTAAAAAAAACAGACTAAAAGCTTTTTCTCTGTCCCCTCCAGTAGTTCTCCAAGAGATGATAGTGCAGCAGATTGCAGAGACACCTCCTTGCTTCTCTTCTTTCTGTCTCAAGTGAATGCTGAAACAGGGGCATTTTGGTGCTTTTCTGATGTTTGACAGGGTGTCACACACAGTGTTAACTGTTTGTGTGGTTTTAAGAAGACTGTACAGGGAAAACTGAAAGGAGGAAGTTTCTGTCTGCTTAGGCACCATGGCTCTGTCAGCAGCTGTGTTGTTGGGATGTGGGTGCGTGTGTGCAGTGAAGGCTGCTTCACTGCCCATAGCCCCTTTCCCATCACCTTGGTCAGCGGTGAAATGGAGCATCTCCACAGCTGCCTGTGCTGCCTGCTGGGCTGGACGGGCTCAGCAAGGTGATAGCCTCAGGAATTATCTCTGCCTTCCAGAGACAGGAGTGGTTTTTCAGCTACTTAGCAGCTGGGCAGGGCCCTCCTAGTGCTATCCAAAGCAGCAGTGTGATGGCAATAGAGCCAGCCACAGGAAGGGCCACTTTTAAACAGAGCCAAATTCAAAAGCATAATCTACAGGAATCATAGGCATGCTGTGTAGATTTAGCTCTGCTGGGTAAACCAGCTTTCTAAGCTACTCCACTTGTTAGTAATATAATGGGTGAGAGTTTTCCTGCTGACCTCAATGGTGGCAAACCATATATATTTATATATATGTACATGCATATGTGTAATTATCTGTATATGACTGTGTATGTATATGTATATATGTAGTGTATATGTAGGTGCCTCCAGCCCCTCTGCTTTCATCTATCAGTTGGCTTCTGCTGTTGTCGAGTAACTTGCTAAGGCAAATGGAGCCACAGGGTGAATATTTGCAGACTCAGATTTTCAGTCTGCTAGAATGAGAGCTTAGTTTAGGGAAGAGCTACATTCTTTTGTAGACACATGCCTAAATATATCTAACACTGCATTAAGAAGATGACAGCCTTTATAAAAAAGCTAATTGGTTAAGTTGTCCATATAAATCTGGCCATACTCGTAATACTCTAGTCACTTTGTGGGCATGGTGATTTATGGTGAATGGGGAAGTAACATAATTATTTACCCATTTTCATCAATCACCATAGCAAAGGGTGCATGAGCAGCTATTGTGCTTGTGGTAGCAAATTTTCGGCTTTGCAAGACTGCCCGATGATGATGGGACAGGAGAAGAAGATGGTGGCTCCTAGCTCACATCATTCCTTTTGCTGTAATTACAATAATACCTCTTTTACAATAGCACTCTGAGCAATGACTCTCTTTCTTCTGTGACAGCATTTCAGCCACACTGAGCTAAAAAAGAAATGCATCTCTTTTAACAGGACCATAAGCAGCTTTGGATATATAAAGCCTCTATAAAAATGCTTGGCAACATGATTTATTGGAGCAGGATCAGTGGTAAAAGTGACTTCTCTGACAGTAATGGATGAAACACTTCCAGTGTAGCTACTCTCTCTCTGCTTGGTGCCTATGCCAACATCAGGCTGGTTTTGTCAGCTCATTCATAATCTCTGCTTTGCTCTCAGCAGAATATGTTGCACAAGACAGATTTCAGCCATGGCAGATGCCTTTTTTTGCTGTGGGAGCTGCTGCAGAAGATGGGTCAGTGTAAATGCAGCTTGATTCCTAAGGTGCTGTCTGTCTAAATTCCACATCCAGACCCTATGCCTAGGTGAGAATTTGGTGCATGATGCTCCCCTACCCCTCACTGCTGCCCACTCCCCACTTTCTGTGAGGAGAGACTTGAGTGAATGGGGTGGAAGGAACCACACTTAGAGTGAGTGTCTGGTTCATCAGCAGGCCAAGGTCCCAGGGCAGCCTCAGATGTATCTTCTGTGCAGTCCTGGTGAGAAAAACTGGGTTGAGGAGCCTGAATTTTCGGTGCAGAATTTTCAAAAGTAAGAATGGAAGTGAAAGATCCCAGAAACCATAAACCACATCCTGAAAGATACCACTGGGATTTAGGTGTTTCGATGTCTTTTTGGATCTGGATTCTCATGTGCATGGATCAACACACTGCCATGTACCAAGCACAGGATCAGGCCAGTGCCTCCTGTTTACATCCACTGCAGCCTGGCCTGCAGTGTGGACTTAAAAGTGCCACTGCAGTTCTTCTTTCTGGGATCCCATGAGCTGATGCATCTGGACACTGTAAACTGTGAGCCTCTTCCCAACCCCACTTGTTTTGTGGGACCAAGAAACAGCAGAGATGATCTGGAGCTGTGAGGCCATCAAGAAGCAGCTGGTGTGAAAAAGCAGCTCCTCAGCCATGTGCTGCAGTGCCCTGACCTGCATCATGACTTGGGTGACTGTGTTGCGCTGGATATGCAGTGTGACATTGGCACTGTGATCTGACACTGGGGTCCTTGTGATATCACAGAAGAGACCATTCCAGTGCTATGTGGGCAGCCGCACCACCCACCCTGCCTGGACTTGGAACCTAGTGGGTTTGGGTCTAAGTGAGGTGTGTGTTGGGGAAGTGTCTCCTACAGCACATAATTCTGCTATCCCAAGAGAAAACAGAGAAGCATTGCCATGGCAACTATTTTCCCTTGAGTATTTTTCCAGAGTTTTCAAATCTTGTTCATTTTTTTTTATATCCCTAGTGTTTAATTTAAGGCCTTTCCTAATTGGAGTTCAAAGAAGCAATTGAAGCATCTTCTATTATTAGACAAAAAGTTCAGTCACCTTCCAACATGACTGATGAAGCACAAGATCAACAGAATTGAATGTTTCTGTGGGTAAGAGAGGAGAGGATCTGAAATTTGAAATGCATCGTACTCAGACAAATGAAACCTTTTACCCAGACCAAAGCATTGAAATAAAAGGTAGTGTACAGCATGACAATTTTGGGTACTCTTTCCATCTGGAAGATCTTTCTAGCTATTTTATCACTGTTTGTAGAGTTTCTCAATCCTCTTTATGACTCAGCTTTGCAAAGGAACATCTTTCTAAATCAACATGTGCTGACTCATTGAAATCTCTTTCATTAGCTGTAGTATTATTTAGCTAGGGTACTTTGAAGAGGATGGTTCCTGCAGTGGTGTTTATTTGAAGTAATAAATTAATGTAAAACCATGCCTCTCATTCTCCAGTGCCTTGCTTCCACCTGCACACCGATACCCACATGTGGGAAACCCAAGCTGGAAGGGGAGGAAAAGTCCTGTGGAAGAAGGTTGATGCACTTGTGCTGTCTTGGGGTAGGGTGGTGTGGGGGGGTGTCAGCTGGACATAAAACTTTGGGTGGCTCATAGCTCACGCACTGGCCCTTTGCCTCGACTTATGCTCTCCTGGCTGCAGCACAATTAAACACAGAAGAGGAACTAGAGATGCCTCCCATCTTATTCAGCCCTGCCCTGAGTCAGACCACATCTCCTCCTTACAGCAGGGCCCAGGGAACAAAGATGTTCCTGGAGATCACCAGCATGACTCTCTTCCTGCTGTGTTGCAGTCTGTTTTGCAGACTTTGGTACATGCCTTTGCAGAGAGCAGAGCAGGGACAGGCAGTGCTTAGTTCCTCACATGCATGCTCCAGGCATGGCTGGTATCAGCTTTTTAATGTTTGCACAGGAGATCTCTCTGAATTCAGGAATGAAGTTCGGATCTTGAGCCAGGGGTTCTCTTGGCTGGAGACAGGTCTTCACAGAGCTGGTTTGTTAACAGGCAGCAGGAATTCATTTATTTTACATTGCAATAGTGCTATTTGTGAATGAGAGTGAAAAAAATAAAGCCTTTTCTATAGCATATAATTTAGATTTTTGGCTTTTAAAAATTTGTTTACTTTGAATGGATGCCCAGAATGTAGCAAAAATTGCATGGATACAAACAGGGATTTTAGTTTCATGTTTCAGGTTACTTCTGCTCCTGATGCTAAGGCAGGAGCATTTGAAAAGGCCTTGGATATTTTCCTTTTGCCTGGAAAAAAAATATGGGAAAACAAAAGTCCTGATGGAACGCTGGAGGCATCTGCTTCCAGATAGCTCTACCGAAGGCAACAAGATATGACCACACACACCAGCAAGATGAGGAAATTGTCTTAGGAACAAGCACCCAGCCAAATAGTTTCCCAGTTACTGCAGCTCCCTGCCCTGGGAGACACAGCCAGGGGGATGAATGATAGCTCCACAGACAATCCTGCTGTGAAGATAAACAATTGTTTTCCAAAATATTTGATCTTAGAATCCATTAATCCATTTATCATAAATAGCCATTCAACAGCCCACCGTTAAGACAAACTCTTCTGGAATGAATCCAGCTCCAGAATTATGACAAGCTAAAAATGATATCTATTCCCATGGCTATAGACAGAGAGCTGCTACTCAGCAACACATGTACCACCAAGTGCCATAAAAATAGCCCCTTTCGAATTATTCAGTGTTTGGGACTTGTTATTTCATAGGGGTAAAAATGGATCAATTTTTGCACAAAATATGCATAATATGTGTTCAGAGCTTTATAAATAGCATTTATAAAATTATGTGTGTAATTTTATCTCAAACTGATGCTGAGCAAACAGACAAAACAATCAACAAGAAGTTAAGAAACAGGTTTTGTTCTTATGAGAAATCTTCGCTGGTAACACTTAGATAACTGTAAGACTTTTGCCTTAGTAATGCAGATATTTAAAGAGACCCTCTTCCTCTCTCCCCTGCTTCCTTGCTATCTTTAAGATACCTTTAGGGAAAAAAGAAGTTGAAATTACTGTCATAATGGCAAAAGTGATGACAGTAAGCTAAAGAAGCAGCCCAGGCTAAAGTAGTCACCATACACCATAGCTTTAACTATTCTGTACAAGAGAGGCTTCCAAATGCAGAGCTTTATATCACTTGGCATCCCTGCTTTTGCAAGTGGAGGCACAAATGTGATGGGAACTCAGTTGCTGAAATGATGCTCCAAGGCAGAACTGAGGTCAGTAGCTGGGACATAACTTGTATTGTCTCTTAAAGGAGCATATGGGGACTGTTCTTTGGCTTCCTTTCTCATTCTGGTCCTATCATTTCACTTGCCCTTGCAGCACTGATGTGGAAACAAAGCATTTGAACTGGTGGGTGAGGAAGATGAGGTCTCATTGGAGGCTTCTGGGCATCTTTCCTTTTCCACTTACTGGCTCTGATGAAAGAGAGGTACAAATATGAAAATTTTGTTGCTTCCCTGCCCCAGGCTTTCCTGTCTGCCCTCTCCCCTCAGGAGCCTGGCTTCAGACTGAGGGTCCTTCTTCTCTCTAAAGCTCTAAAGGTTCTCAGTCACATCCTGTAGAGGCCCCTGGGAATGTGGTGTCCCGGGAAAAAGTACTGCAACAAAGTGGAGCAACAATGCAGCAGAGCTCCATGTGAGGCCTTACAGGAGGGGATGATGATTTTGTTTGAGAACAGAACTGGTTTCATTCACTCACAATTGCATATCTGTACTCTTAAGAGGATGGATGCCAGCATCCAAGTGGTAGTTTACTCTGTGTCAGTTGCCACAGGCATCACTGCTAGTCTTGACTGGGGACTACCCTCCAGAGGAGTGACCCACAGCCTGCTGGGAAGTGCAGGGTGAAGAACTGGATCTGTGTGCTGGAGGATGCCACCCCCCACATCAAGCATCAGAGTTGTGTTTGGAGAGCCTCAAGACACAGTGCATGAGCAGACATGGTTGTCCTGTCCTGACGAGAAGGGATGAGGCGACGATGTCCTGATGAGTGGGATTTAGTCACTGGGGAAGGACTTAGGGGGTTGGAACTAGATGATCTTTAAGGTTTTTTCCAAGACAAACCCTTCTATGATTCTATGACTGAGAGAGAATAAAATGGGCTTCCCAAAATGGTGCAACAGCACAAGACAGCAACTTAACTGAAATGCTGAGATCATTCAAATTGTAATGCCTTTGCTTAGAAAAAAGCATGTAAAAAATCCTTTTCATGAACTATTACATTTTTTTTTGAAAAAAAAAATCTATTATATTTTTAAAAAAAGGTTTTACACTTTTTGATATGTTTTCACAGAAGTCAATAAATATTTTCTAGGGAAAATGACATCCTTCTTATCATTTTACTAAAATTATCAAATGTTTCCAAGACAACTTTTCAATAACACTAGGGTTTATTAAAGAAGCTTCTCCACCCTAGGCATCCTATAAGAGAGTCTTGGGCTTTAAGTCCATTACGGTCATTTATCTGAATGATAGAGTGGTAGAAACAGCTCTAGCTGTCTGCCTTTGCAGAGGGTCCCTGAACAGAGAAATCACTGGGCAATTACACCTTTATCTTCTAAATTCCCTACCCCTCTACCCACTACAGTGCTGACCAGTAGTAATATTAGGGTCCAAGGTCTTCCCATTCCTCACTGGATCCCTTCATTGTCTCTAGGTGGGATGTTTCTTTTCTTATCTCTAAGGTTGCAGCTTTTCTGACAAGGGTAGTGGCCTTACTTCCTTATCTTCCAGTTCGGACTGGCTCTGGGGCTTCCTTTTACTTAACTAAGTGAAAGTTCAGCATACCTAGGTGGAAGTTCACAGCTTGCAGCCTAAGGCTTCATCACATTTAGCTACTGATGTTAAGCAAGTTATGCTTAGTGATTGATATCTTTTATTTCTTTACAGGTTCACATTTCTATTTCTTGAGGGGTCAGGGAGGTCTTGGTCAGAGAAATCAAGGGATAGACAAAAATGTTAGAACTGTGCTTTGATGTTTTCCCACCTTTTGCAAAAGCAAGAAATATTGCCTGTCAACGTGATAAAAAGGAGTGAGGCTAGCAGGAGATTTATGCCCTCCTGGAGGCATGGTGTGCTAGCTCTCCTCCAAATTCTCTCATGCTATTTCCATGGCAACTCCATATAATGATAACTCCCACTGATTTTCTTCTTTTATCTGTTATTTTGGTCCTAGATAGTGATGGAGCTGAGGCATACATTTCTTTCACACAATTTGATGCCCATCGACAACCAAAGTAAATAATGTCCTCATTCTTCAGACCTTCAGGAAGTGCAGTTGGTTCACAGCACTTTCAGGAAATCACCTACAGAGCTGGACAGAGCTGGGACAGGTATATAAGTGCTAAAGGAAGCTGCAAAGGATGAACACTCACTCTCAGCACAAGGTGACAGGATTACATCCCACTCCTGCCTTTCTCCTTCCTTTGGTTGGACTACCAGCTAGAGGCTAAGTAGGAAGTCATGGTGTGATAGGAGGATGAATAGTTTGTGTGCAGGGAGCTGCACTTCAGCTGTCCTGCCCATGGAGACAGAAGGTCCCTCTGCCTGACTGGGAGATATTCTATCCTCCCTGCTGTCTGCTCATGACTGCAGATCTGGTCCAACTCATGAGACAAGGATCAGGAGCTTCATCCAGGCAGAGCTGCAGCTAGTGAAACCCTCAGCCAAGTGCCTCTAACCCATGACTTCCTCCCTCTTATGAAATCCCTGCAGCACGCTGCTGCTGGCTGATAGCACAAGTGGCAGACATGCAGCTTGTTCTGGGAAACCTGTGCTTGCTTCATCTAGCTAATAAGATGGGACAAGACAAATTGTCAGGACCAGGAGAGTCTACACAGATGCTGGAGTCCAGCTGCCAGTGTGCTTTTGGGCATCCAGTTGTTGGGCTGCAATTCAGTCAGTGGCAGGGAGGACGGGACAGTCTGAATGTAAAGGCCTATTCTAAGCCCCCCTTTACTTCATGCCCTGAGAGCATCCAGGTATTCTGACTTTCCTCATTTCTTCCTACAAAGATTCCCATTTAAGCAAAAGATCAATGCCAGTTGAGATGGCATCCTCCTTCAGGAAGGGACCTTAAACCCTGCTGACTTAACATGTGATAGTAATGCCCCTTCTGAATAAGGCTGTTGCTCAGAAGAGCTGTTCTACTCTGTTTAGTCCTCTCTGTCCTGTAAACCGGCTGTTCATGAGAGATTTGCTGGGGCTCAGTCTGTTTAACAGATGGAGAAGCTAATTATTCAAGAAGTTTTTCAGTTCTCTGCATCCAGAGAGATTTGCAAGGATGGGAGCATGCCAAGGATCAGTGCTCCTTAGCTGTGAGAGTGGTCACAGCAACTACATAGAGCAGTGAGGAAGATGGTACTGGACCCAGAGGGACCACATTGATGGCTGAAGTCACTTGGGATTTGTGATGCCCACTACACAGGAGGGGTGAACTAAGAGGGGATACACAATCTCCCTACCCAGCTCCCCATCAATCCGCTGGATCCCCCTTCCTTCCACCCTTACAGAGAGATCAGAATAGTTTCAGGTCTAAGATCTTTTGCTACTTAGCTTCATTGATGCCCAATAACAAGTTAACCCTAAGAAAAAATGGAAAAGGAGACAAAATCTTCATGTTGTGATTAGCCACTGCTCCCAGGTTAGACAATGTACTTGATGGTTGGGACTGGTATCCATCACTGCCCCGGTAATGATGAACCACTGGGCTATGGGCTCAGCCTGTTTGTGCATGAGATGTGTGCTTGCAGGAGTTGGTGTGGCTCAGCCTCTAGCTCCCATGCAGTCACCTCTGAGTCAGGCTAGGGGACTGTGGGCACATGCGATCATTCAGAAATCACCTCTATTACAGGGAGGGGAAAGAGGGCATAGTAGTTTGAGTCTTCCCCTTGAAGAAGCCCAGATTTGAATCTCAACTCTGAATGACCCAGCACAACTCACCTGAGCATGTAGGTGAGCAGGCACCTAGGCACAGTGGAAATCTGTTCTTGACCTTGTGTCCTGAATGTAGGAAACAGCATTTCCCCATCATGCTGGCATGATGGAAGGATAAGCACATGAAAGATCTTCTGTAGGACTCTTAGCAATTCAATAGACACATCAGAAACAAAACAGGAGAATTACTGAATACCATACCTGAGATCACCAATACAAATAGAAGTCCAGCACCTTGACCATATGTATTACAATGATTCCATCAATCAAAAAAAAAAAAATCCCTTTCCCTCAGGGCAGAACTGGGACTAAGGCAGTGGGTTTAAATGCAGCAAAAAAATCTCTGCTAAGAGGGAGACCACAAAGACATGTTTCTAAACTCCTTGTATGAAATGTTCCCAAAGTTCATGTGTTTTTATTTCTTAGGATGTTGCTAAGACAAAAATTATTCTAGTCTTAGACATAGAGATGCCTCTAAAGTGAGAACTAAAGCTGAAGAAACTTTAGTCATTGATTTTACCAGTAAGAATTTAACTTTTTTTTTTTTTGTCCCAGATTTTCACTTCAAATGTATCATCATACTTCTATTAATTTAAAAGTGAGCATTGTATTCACAGTTGGAGTCAGAGCATGCTCTAAAAGCTGATTGCATTTGAAGAGTGCACTATGAAAGAGAAATCAGGCGAGAGACACTGATCATCTCTTTGGGATCCTGTAAAGCATACAGCTTCTTTCAGCATTTCCTCATTCATTCAATATAGACAAAGTTGGTTCCATTTTTAGAAATTAACACTAGACAATAAAGACAAATTATATTTGCATAATGAAACTTGCAGAGATAGGATCTTCCTATCCCACTTGTCTGCAGGATTTAAAAAAATATCACTTGGAGCTAGAGCCAGAGCTGACCACCTATGTAAATCTGGCTTTAGGACTCCTCCCATCGGATGAGAAATGTGATAACCATCAAGATACGAATCACTAATCTGGTGTGAACGCACTCGAACATTTTGAATAGGTTAAAAATGGTGCATGATCTATCTTCGCGCGTTTTGGGTAACTCGGCACAAACGGGATCCTGTGTTCACGGTGGCTGCAAATCCCACAGTGCCCCCACCTGGGATTTGAAGATTCCGGCATCACGATAAAACAGGCAGTTCCAGATTTCAGGTGTTCACACGGGACAGGTTTTAGTTCATCTTTCAGCGAACACACTAAAGCACAGCAAGCGGCAGAGCCAGCTTCCTCATAAGACAGGAGCAGGGAGGGTGACATTAGCAATGTGATGCTGCGAGAGCTGTGGAGACAGCTCCCAGTTTACTTGAAGCAGTTAACTGCTCTGCAGTCCTTCCAGCAGAAGCCTGTGCTTTGGAGAACTGAGCATACTCTGGCTCCACCAGACTCCTGTTTTACCACCCAGTAGATTGCCACACTGCCAGAATCCCACATATCTGCTGTGCTGGAAAAACTTTGTGCATTCATCTTGTCCATAGACCACTCAGTGGAGTCATGTAGGTAAATCCATACATTTTCTATCCTTCCCCATTCAAATCAGCACACACACTTCCTTGCATCTGCTTGTGAGGTGATTTGAGTTTAGGATCTGGACATTAATCCTGGCTCTGCTGAGGTCTCATCTCACACAAATCATTTGCCATTTTAAACCCAAAATTCTGGATGTAACAAGGGGAACCACAATACATACCTCAATATACAGTGATAATGGTGGTGATGGGTGAGGAGGAAAAGGGACACCGACAGGTTATATTACCTACCTGCAGCTCCTTGCAATGTTATCTACCTGCTGCTTCTCTGTATAATAAGGTTGTCCTGCCCACATTGCTGCCTGGTATCACTGGCTTTGGCACGGTCCCACCCAGGCAGGCCTAGGAGCTTGGTGGCTGCCATTTGGGAAGCTGGACAGGACTGTGGAGCAGGGCTGGGGAGCCATGATCTGCCTGGACAGCCAAGCTGCCAGAAGAAAGCCCCCTTGCCCATCTGCTGCTGTACTCCAGTGACTGTCCATCTCCCAAGGCCTCATGAATCAACCAGGAGTCTGTGACCCAGGGTCTGGGGACTGATTGATCCTTCTTGCCCACAGAAACCTTACCAGAGCTGGAGGCTCTCCAGGCAACCATTTCTCTCCAGCAGCCAAAGTGCAGCCAGTCAGGAAGAGGTTAGTTGAAATCCAACCAAACTGCCTAAAATAAAATGAATTGAGAGACAAGCTTTTTGTATTGCTGTATAAAACAAGCTGAACGCCACAGTGGAAAAGCTTCCATTTTAGGCTGGAAAGTTTGAGTATTTTTTTTTTTAATTGGAACATGCTGAGTCAAATAAATCATTTCATGTGAACAAAATTGCAAGTTTTACCAAAGTTAAATAAAAAGCCATGAAATAACTCTTTTTTAAAATTTTCTTTTTAAAAGGTTTTAATAGTAAAGCTTTAATGAGCTGGGTTGTTTTTGGTTTTGTTTTTTTTCCCGTTAATTACAAGGAGTTCAGCGTGCTTTGCTCTGACCCTATGGAGCTGGAGACCCCTCAACCTGCGGCAGCAACAGTTCCCGCCCCCCCCTCCCTCTTTTCTCAGCCCTCCGGGGCGGGGCCTGGAGGCGGTGGCCACTGGTTCCGCGGGACAAGAGCGCCCCCCGATGGCCATCGGAGGAACAGCGGGAGGAGCCGCCCTGACGGATCGAGGGCCGCCCGGCGGGGCAGACGGCTCCCCTCCTCGCACCGGCTTTCTCGGCGTCGCCTTCCCTTCCTTTGCGGAACCAGAAACGGAAAAACAGCCTCCTTGCTGTTTTTGAGGGGGTTGCTTTTACTTCTGCCAGAATTAGCCCAGCAGCACGTGGCCCGCTGGTCTGGACACCACCATGGATACCAGGCAGATGCTGAAAGCACCCTGGACCCTGCGTTCTTCATTGCTCCCTTGACACCAGTCCCAGGTGGCTGGTTTAGGGGCTAAGGGTCATGGCCGGCTCCTTCTGAGCAAATAGGCAGTGAAATAGGGTGTTTTGGCACTGGTAAAAACAGAGTGCCTGCAGGAACAGCCTGTCTCATTTGATCTGATTATAGGGTGGTCCTGGGATGATTAAGTGACACTGAGCAATGCTTAACAACACTGTACCTAACTTCTGAGATTCAAACACGTGTTTGTTCAGTCTGGTAAAATGGCAAACTGATGATTTACGGGAAAACATGTTTACCTACAGCACTGAGCAAGGAGCAGCACCAGGATCAAGGATGCTCCTTAGGTCCCTTTCTCCCCATGCCTATAGACCTCACCTCAAATTTTCAGCTTCACAAACTTCACACTCCTGCTCCAGCATTTGAGCCTCCCTGCAGACCATGTGGGGATGAAGGGGGAGAGAGAAACAGCAGACATGGCCGTATGTTCAAGACACAACGTTCTATTTCAGCTCTTGACTAATTTATTAGATAACAAGATGCCCATTTTGTAAGCCACAGCCTTTTCTTTCTCTGCAAATGCACCTGTTACTGATTTAATGTGAGAATCTCACTACAGAGATCCAGGTAAGATCAGCCTGATGAGCTGGGAAGGCAGCTCTTGCTCCACACTTGGCACTTCAGAAAGCAGGAAATGGCACTCCTATCTAGCAGGGTGCTTCACTCATCACCATAGCAAAGACAAAGCAAATACCAGTTTCCCTAGAAACTGTGAGTAGTAGGGCATGTTGACTTTAAGGGAGGGAATCTCACATAAAACAGTTCTGGGTACAGAAGGGTGAATGTGCTGCAGGTAGAGAGAGGGGATGACTGAAGTTCCAGGCACACAGGGATAAGGGTCACTGGAGTGGGGCAGAGACGCCCTGAAGACACTCCCACAAACACTGTTGTCCATTGCTCAGTGCAGTGTCAAAGACTGCCCTAGGACCGAAAGAGACAACTCCCTATCCCTGGATTGCCGTAAGGGCACAGATTTATTTGTCGAGTGCAGCTGGTCACCAAAAACTCACCAACCCCAGCCTGAGCGGAGTGATGCAGACCAGCTGGTAACCAATCTCTGGGCTTGCTGCTACTGAGTCACGCCTCCACTTAGCATTCAGAGCCCCCAGAAATCAGGCAAATATTGGCAGGGACCCTTGGACTTCCTTCCCTAGGATGCCCTGCTAGGAGAGGCAGCTGCTGCTGCAGCATTCATCTTACAAGTGACCTTGTATGCTGTTCCTGGGTCCTGCCAAAAACCACCTGCCTTAGAGACAGAACCTCAGAACTGTTCAGTCCCTTCTGTTTATAACCATACAATCTCCTTCAGGGCTGGGGAAAATGAACCTGAAGAAGGCATTGCCCAGCGGTGCATGATTGTGGCAACAAGAAGGGTTTGGTTGAAGCAGTGAGGGTTGAGGGCAGCCTTGGCCTTAGTGATCATGAGATGGTGGAGTTCATTATTTTGTCTGGCAGGAATAGGATATCAAGCAGGACTAAAACCCTGGATTTCAGGAGGGCCAGCTTTGTCCTTTT
>VWZY01006718.1:25432-54427 GCA_013399075.1 Chloroceryle aenea | reverse complement strand
GAGCTGGGGCTTTTTAGCCTGGAGAAAAGAAGAATGAGGGGTGATTTGATCAGTGTTTATAAATATATAAAGGGTGAGTGCCAGGAGGATGGAGCCAGGCTCTTCTTGGTGATGCCTAATGACAGGACAAGGGGTAATGGGCAGAAGCTAAGGCATAGGAAGTTTCACAGAAACATAAGGAGAATTTTTTTCAGTTAGGGTGATGCAACACTGGAACAGGCTGCTCAGGGGGGTTGTGGAGTCTCCCTCTCTGGAGATGTTCAAGACCCATCTGGATGTGTTCCTGTGTGACCTAGTTAGTGTAGGTGATCCTGCTCTGGCAGGTGGGTTGGACTAGATGATCTTTTGAGGTCCCTTCCAGCTCTTAACATTCTGTGCTTCTATGGTTCTATGATACTTGGGATGGATGAAGAAGACTCTGCTCCCATAAGATCATATTGCTTGTATCACAGCCAGGAAGATGGAAGGTGTTTTTGTTCTTCAGCTACCTCTATTTCTGGTCTGTGATGAAATACACTGAAACTACTGTGCAAGGTTTGTATGGGAGAAGAGGTTAGTATTTGTTGCTGGGGACTGGACATATCATCTGTGCCATCAGCCTGCTGCAAGGACGGTCATTTTTGGCAAAGGACCACCATGTACACTTGGGCCAACAGCTGCCATATTCAAGACATGGTCCTGTGATTCTGTTCCTTGTGGAGCAGATCTGGCCCTGGCAGTGGGCAGAGAGTGGGTGTGAGGGGCTGTATCACCCATTACTCATATGGAGTTGGCCAGAGGGCATGCAGCTTTTCAGTACTTGCTTCAGAAAAGGTTGGGGGGCACAAGGGGTGCCCCATGCTTACAAGGGCCTTAAAAAGTTTTGTGGGTTTCCAATCCCATGCAGCTGCCTCTTGCCACTCCAAGAGACCAACACTTGCTTTCTTGGACTATGATCAGCTTGAAATGCATGGGATCTGGGCATGCTCCCCAACACCTCTGCCTTCAGAGCCTAGAGGAGGATGCAACACTGACTGGCAGCATGCTTCTCCCTGCCAACAAGTCTCTGACATCTCCTGCCTGAGCTGAGGGAAGAGGACTCATTTACCACCCATATGCCATAACAAGGGCTACAGGGCTTGTGGGAAGAGGGTGAATCCCTCCCACAGAAACACTTTGTTTGGGGATGATGGTGCCAGCATCAGCTGCCAGAAGAAGAGCTTTTCTGGAAAGCTCAGGAGCATTTGAGAGTTGAACCCAGCAAGCCCCTTCCCTGTCCCAGGCCCCGGCACCACCGGCCTTGGTCTTCCTCAGAGGTCATGTGGAGCCCTACAGCCATGGCAACCTTGTGGGATGGTGACCCTGAAGGTTCCTGGGCCTGAGCAGTGGTTCTGTCCCTCTTTGTCCATTTCCCATGACATCCCTGATACAAAGTTCAGATGAGTTTAACCTGCCTCCCAATAATCCTGGCTGATTTCATAATCCAGGTGTGCTCTTTGCCAACCCTTCTTTAGTGTGTACATTTCTGGTGCTCTGGTCTTCTTGAACAGGGAGATGAGGGACCAGAAACTAGAGCACCCTGAAGACAGCCTCTACCACCAAGGGACAGAGGCTAGGGATGAGCCTTGCAGGGTTTATTTGCCTTCCAGTGGGCAGATTTTATGAAAAAAATAGCACAAGGATCAGGCAAACTTCCTGCTTTCTCCACTCACTTGCCCCTTTTGGATCTCCTCTGTCTGGCCCCACCAGTTTAAGATTTTCCTGGGACATGTGTGTGACTAGGCGTCTGGCTACCACCCCTTCCCTGCCAATGCCAAGTCCAAACAGAAATTTGTATTTGATTTGGCATTTAAATCAGCCTTTGCCCAAAGCTGCCTTAATAATGAACAAGTGCAAGATAACTCTGGGCAGATTAGTATTTGTGTCATCACAGCAGTCTAAAAAAATTACCTTAAAAGGCACTGTAAATCCAGGGAAGGAGATTTTTCACTCTCTACCGAGAAGTGTGCACACTAAAAACTGAGTAATCAAAAGAACTGCTGTGCCCTGAATCAATGGGAGTGCATATGGTGTCCCTCATCCCTCCTAGTTCTGTTGCCTCTTGATACAAGGTGTGTTTAGGAGGTACTTTCTGGTCCGTGGTAGTCAGTGAAGGAGTTTATAAGTGTCTGAAATATGGAAAACACACACAGTAAGAGCACACTCCACTCTTATTTCTCCTGTTATCCTGTCCCTTTGCTCCCCTAGACTCCACAAAAGCAGGGGATCTGGCTCTGTTTTAACACATTTTTGGCTCCTCCTGGGACTTACTCTAGCTGCATTTAAGCCATCAGTGGCACCACATCAGCTTGAAAAACTAATTTATTGAAAGTTTAGTATTGTTTCAAGCACATCCCTCCTATCTTCAGTCTGCAACAGTCTCAACAACTTCTATCATGGCTTCACATATCCCCCTCCCAATCTGCTCCCCAATGTTACATTAGTATCCTTAACTTTTCTCTCCCAATCCTCTGTACTACAGGTGTGGAACCATGTAGGTGAAGAGTGGAGGAGGAGGGAGCTAATATTATTTCCACATCAAATTTACTAGAGAAAGGCAAGATGACCTGTGATGCATTTCAAACCAATGCCTAGGAGGGCACTTTCTCATGCCAAATGATTTAGAAACCCCAAATGTCCCTGTATTGCCCTTCAGTGTGGACAGGCAGAGTAGGGAAGACCCAGCCTGATATTTTCTAGACATAATTGCGCCTGAGGAAGGGAGTTTACTTGCCAGGAATGTAAGGATATGTGGTAGCATAACATACCATGTAAAAGCTCACAGGAGAGGAAACCTCTAAAATGAAAGATTGCAGCTTCATACCATCAGGAGATTTAAAAAAATATATAAATTAACATAATAATCACCATCATCATTTCCTTTGATATTGCTTCTACTTTCAGATAAAAATGTTACAAGTGTTCAGAACATCAGAAAGACTTTTTTTTTTACAAACTGAATTAAATACCTATAAGCTCCTTTCCTACTCTTAGAAGTGCAAGTACCCAGCACAACACAAGGGAACAAATACAGACATATAGACACAGCAGACACAGCCAGATGCAGTAATGAAATGATCATGTCCTTCCTCCTGCATCTGCAAGCTGTGGCTTCAGTTTATATTTCTTCATTTCTTAAGCACTTCTAACACCAAACTGGCTTTCTTTATTAAGGAAAAGTAACCCTCTGCTGCACCCTCAAGCAGGTGATCTCTGGTCCACAGTGACAGCTTCAAAGAAGCCAGCATCTCTTTGCTATCTTCCTCCCAGATGCCATCTCCCAGGTGACCTATTCCAACCCATGGAGAGCTTTTGCTATCATTGTACCAGCCATTAGGGGAATCACATTCCCAAGAAAGAACACCAGTCTCTTGTAATTAGGCTGGTTTTGTTGGTGGTGGTGGTTTGTTTTTTTTTTATTAATTAAATATTCCATATACAAAGTACTAAATAAATATATAGATGTGTCAGACACCGCTGAGCCATACACACCCACTTGGAGAGCTCTATGTATTTATAAATGAAATATCATGGAAAGCTATTTAGCAAATGTAAAGCAGGCTACAGAATGACGGAACTCATTGCTTATTTCCAGGGTGCAGTCCACACAGCACACAAAAACACATGCACATGTTCATGATCACTCACTCCTGGGTATAAGGGTGTCCACCCTCCATAACCTGGCTACTTGGGTAATGTTCGTGTTAATGCCACAGACACACTCTGGAGGAGGCAGAGCTCCAAGGTGCATGGAATTAAATCCCACCAGGGTATTGCAAGCAGTTGCATGGAAGATATTTTTTCTCTGGGGATCCGCAGACTGGAATGGCAGGGGTGAGGAGGGAGGGTTTGTGGGGTTGAGCAGGCACCCTGGGGAGTTCAGCTGAGGCATGTGACCAGGAATCAGAGCTAGGAGGGAGGCTGATGCTAGAGCACTAATCATGAAGAAGGAAAAAGGAATACTCTTTCTATGTCTCTTCTCCACTGATCTCTAGAGGAGAGCCAGGCAGGGCTAAGAGTGGGTACAAAAGTGATGATGAAGAGGTAAGGGTGTCCTTGGCAGTATCTGAGGTGTGTTCACAGGTGGGAAGGAGTGTGGATGTGTAGGGATGTTGCCTCTTCTATCAGATGTGGGTCACAGGCATCCCCACAAGTGGATCAAAGCAAGTTGTGGATGGGGCAGAGCCAGTCGCAGGCCCAGCTGATGATCTTGCTGCTGCTCTAGCACTACAGCATTCCTGATGAAAATAGGCCAGGACAGGCTCTTCCTAGCACGTTCTTCTGTCAGAAAAGATGAGCTCTGTCCCATAGAGAAATAGCATGAACAGGGACAGAATGGCCAGAGTGGTTTCTGAAAGCTGAGTTTGAGGAAGGAGTAGGCGCTACAACGTGCTTGTGCAGTGAAAAGATAACCTCTCCTTTCTTCTTTTGCCAGTGTGGGTTGATTCTCTCTCTTCTGCAGTACTGACTCACTTGTTACCACATGTCCCAAACTCCATACCTTTGCTGATGGGTTCTTAGTCTCTTTGCTCACTGTGGAACTGCTACATGGGGCCTTTTCCACCAGTGTAGTCATGGTATGGACTTGTCCGGGCCTTGGGCCGAGGAATGGAGAAATCATTTTTGGGTTCAATGGTCTGAAAAGGAAGCGTGAAAAACTTTACCTTTCAAAACTGGAGAGAAGTAATAGAACAGGGCTTTAAAAAAAAACCAACCAACCGACCAAACAAACAAAAAACACACAACAGAAGAGAGGAGGGAGAAACAGAGCTGAAGGTTTCCTAAGAGTGTGATGAATGGGTCTGTGGAAGATGATCCTGGCAGAACAAACCAGTAATGAAGATATGTCACCAAAGGACATATGGGGACATAATATGAGGTACTAGGCCTGGCTAGGCTTTGGTCTGTAGCAGAACTGGTGACTGGGCATGGGGAGTCACAGACTGCCTACTTTGGATCTGCACTGCAGCTTCCAGTGACTGCTGGTGGGAATACATTTCAGGGCATGGGTTGGGGAAGGGAGCACAATTTCCTGAGAAAATGGCCCAGTCTAGTGCAGAAACTGTGCTCAAAGATAGGACTACTTCTGTTATGTCAAACCCGTAAGTAACAAAACCCACAACCTCAGAATTTGCCTTGGAACCCTTTTGCCTATGTCCCTGGACATGTCCTCCCTCCCCAAAGTCACAGGCACCTCCATGAACACATCATGGTATCACCCAACTCCATTCGAAGCACCTGCCTGACTCCACAGAGGCTGCTCTAGATCCATCTGTCTTTTCCCATTCTCCTGCCCTTCAGTGCCTGAACAATATCCTACATGTGGTAAAACATGTGAAGGGGGACATGATCTTACCTTCATCTGAAAGTGAGAAGAGTATGGGGAGTACCTGAGGTCTCCTGTGTCACAAGAAAAGAGGCAGAGAAAGTTAGTGAGTTAGTCTTATATGGTAGCTTGGAAATACTGCATCAAGGGTCACTCAAAGGGCCTGTGGCTACTTTAGCAGCTGCTTTTAGACTGATCAAACTATGCAATATGTAGGCAGGAATGAGTTAAAATACATAGGTAGGTGACTAATTAAATATTTCCTTATGAAAGCAGCAATGAGTGGTATTGTAAGTAGCAGAACATAGGGGGCCTTGGAATTTAGACATCTCCTGTTGCCTCACAATTACTGTCATCATCACCAGCCAAATCCCTCCCACTTGCATGCACAAGAACCCCTCTTCAGTATTTCCTTGGGAGATCACAGCCTTTCTTGGCTATTCTTTCACAAACCTGGAGGTCTGACTCCAGGAGACACATGTGAACTCAGCAGCAGATCTAAGAAGAGTGCAAACACATCTCCTACCCATAGATGTGGGAAGCCTCGATTAATAAATTATTTTGCTGTGCCCAAGTAGACATGAGACTCATACACAGAAGTAAGACCTCTCTGCCTTTTTTTTTGATTATGTTTTCATTTTTAAATGGATAATGGGAACCAGATCAGAAATGGAATAAATTATTTACAAGGTATCACCCAGACAGGTCTGAAGACCTGGAGCATTGCTAAGAGGCAAACAAAACCCACCCAATTTTTACATGGTCTTCCCAGATATAACAGAATCATAAGGAGCTATGTCTCAGCTCTGACACACAATAAGTCTCCTACTCAGTCACTCCTCGTGCACAGCTTTAGCATTTACATTGATCCTTACTCTTTCCTTCTTGTCTGGAAATTAATTTTCACTTGCATTTCTGAAGCTTCATCAGTCTGACACTTTTTCCTATCTCTAAATTATCCATCATCTTCACATCTTTTCTTATAGCCTTACTTCCCCTTTTAGCTCATGAGTGGTCTGTGTGTTCTTAGGGCTGAGGGACAGTGGAATCATTCACTTCATCATACCTTGCATGATTTCATCTTGGGTGTAGGCATGGTTGTCCACCCCTGTAGTCTGCTTTATGAACTTAGGTTGGCAGGAATCATTTTCTGGAGGGTAGTCCTCCAGCTTCAGAGGGGCGGTGAGGAAACAAATTTCAGGGATGATATACATTATCAAGAAGATCCATCCATTGGACACCAGACCAATAGCCATGACAGGATCATCCCATTTAGGTTTCTTTAGAACTGTGTTGCCTTTTGTGAGCATAGTGATCCACACCACCCAAATGGCAATGGAGAACAAGATAGTGACAAAGATGTGTGCCCCATGCCTCTTCCAGTTTTTGTATGGCCCACAGAATGTGAACATGGAAACCAAGAAGGTCAGAGCCATCAAGAAGAGCACATAGATCAAAAGCATTACAAAGTCCTTGTTGGTCTCCTCCCGAGGCATATTCAGAAATTTGTCTTTCTGGTTTACTAGCATGGTGACTAAGTACTCAATGCTGATCACAACTTGTACCAGGGCAAAGGAAAGAATGAGGAGCAGCAACACAATCCAGGAGAAGGGCTTTCTTCCTCTCACTAGTTTGTTGAGGTTGCAGGAGTGGGTGAGGAGGCATGAGAAGCAGAGAGCAAAGATGACTCCAAATAGGAAGAAGCGAGTGGGGCGAGTCCTGGGATTCAGTTTAATGATGAAGGCAAAAGTGAGACCAAAAATGCCGAGTGTGCCTAAGAGAAAGAAGAAATAGACGGAGATCATGTGCCGCTTGCTGTTGTCTTGGACTTTACAGATGAGAAAGAAGAGTGAGCAGATGAGGAAAATGGTGACAATGACACCAGCTGCAGCCAGCGACTCCAGGACAATCCCCCAGGCCTCCTCCATGTCACAGAGCAGGTAGTAGTCAGCATCAATGCTGCTGCAGCCTCGGGGCGGTGATGCCATCCTCTCACCTTCTTAAGCAACCTTCTTGTGAAATGTTTCCCCCAGACTGTAGAAGAAGAAAAGACATAGGCTGATGTATTAACCACCTGGGTGCTGCCAGCAGTGGGGAAGGTGAGGCAGGACACCTCCATCCCCACTTCACTGAGAAAAGACACCACAGTACTAAGTACCAGGGGCTGTAGAAGTAGAGCCATCCCCTTGTTTGGCAATCAAGGGCAATTCAATCCCCTAGCAGGAGATAATTCACCTTATGCGTCCTCTGCACCTTGCCTGGGGTTGTGCAATGTTGTAGGAGCATGGGAAGCAGGGAGAAGGTGAGGCTCTTTTTCAGGCATTAGCTTGGGGCCCTGCAGCACAGAGACTCAGCTGCCTTGTCACCTTCGTGACGCAAGAGCAGCTGTTAGTCATAATACAGTTTATGCTCTTTTGACAAATTCAAACAACATCAGTACCTTTTGCCACTGAGGTTCAGAGATGAGCAATGCAGAACAGGAAACTTGTTATGTCCCTTTTCCCTCTTCTACTTTCTCTGAAACACCCCTGGCTTTGGTTTACAGTTATCAGTGAAGGTGAACTTTACCTGCAATTTACCCTGCAGATAACTAAGCTGGATGCCTTCAGCATAGCTCTTACTTTGATTTAAATAGCAAATATAGGCCACCAGGCACAAACCTTAAACTCATATTCCTCCTTTGTGGCACTGCAGCAACAAGAACTGTCGAACTGTCTTAGAGACCTCAGTTTCCTTCTCAGGGTAATGCCTTGCTCTGGCTGGAGGCCTGACACATCAGAGCTTCTCATGTTTCTCATTGCATGAGAAGTAACCACCAAGTTACCGCTTGGGGAGTCCACAAGTCAAGGATGGACAAGGTCCTAACACACCCAGCACATTCCTGCTGTCTCATCCTGAGGAGTTCAGTGCTGTGTGAGCAAGCCTGGTTTAAGCCAGAGGATGAGAGGGATTTTTAGGTGAGCCTGACCATTGCCAAGGGGAATTAAGTTGTCTACTTCCTTAGGAGCCTGAAGCATGTACAGAACCACTGCACAAAGACATTGGGTGATTTGTGGCCTATTACACAGGCATTGAGTGAATTTAGAACCCAGGGGCCAGGTACTGCTGTCTAGGTACCAAATTGCTCAGTTAGTCTAGCATCTCTAAAATTGATCAAAACAAGATTTTAGATACAGTATCCACATGAAACATGGGGGACTCTGGTCTTAATGGTGACCTACACTGGAAAATCAAGGGCTTTCTTTTCTGATACACAGAGAAAAACATTAACCGTGGAAAGTTTAATCTTTAGTGCTTGTCATGCCTTTTGCCTTGATTTTCTCCTTCCAGAACAACATACTGCAGTTAGGAGGCTAGTTCTAAAACCCTTCTAACAGATTTTAGAGAGTGTAGGTTGAGTCTTAAATAAATGGCAGTTGATCTAATCAAAAGATGAATGAAGAGGGAAAGTATCACTGACTCATTCTTAGACTCATATATGCCTCAATGTTACCAGCTTATAAAAGTTGGAATATTTTTCCAGCTTTTAACATCAATGTGTAAAAGGAGATCTGAAGCTCTTAAGAAAGTTAGCTACGATAGAATGCAAATTATTTAAATATGCAGGAACTCTGGACTCCCATGGAGAGAATGTTATTAGTGAATGACACGTGGAAGAGTTCACAAGTATTTTTTCATAAAATTTGGGGGATTTATTATCTCTTGCACAAATATCTGAGAGCTATCTGTACATTTGTGAATAATAAATAATGAATCCTTCTGAAAATCTTGAGAGCAAATGCCACAATTTTATCCACAGACATTTACTGTTGATGAGATTAGTTTATCTATTCACAGCTCTAGGAAATGCAGACTGGTGTCCATTGTGGGTACCGGTTGAGATCCCAGATAGCCAGTGTGAAACACCAAGGTAACAAAGAGCCCACTCGTAGCTCTGAGTTCTGACTGGTGGTTACTGCAAGCGGTACATGCCACAGTCAGCTGCCATGGAACAAACAAAATGTTAAGAACCTTGCTGCTTTGGATAACTGGGCCACTTGCGCCATTTTTTACGCAGGGCAGATGTCCTGTGTGAGGCACAGAAGACTCTGCCCTGTCTTCTAGGTGAGTGTTGCCCCCCAGAAGCTGAGTCTGCTCATCCATCGCCTACAGAAGTGTCTGGTATTTCCAAGGGGCTCTGCAGTCTGTGCAAGGTTCTTGGTTCTCACTTCAGTGCTGAATCTTCTCCCTTCAGCCTGAGCCTCCTGTCTCATTGATACTTG
Organism: Chloroceryle aenea; assembly: GCA_013399075.1. Taxonomy (NCBI): domain Eukaryota; kingdom Metazoa; phylum Chordata; class Aves; order Coraciiformes; family Cerylidae; genus Chloroceryle; species Chloroceryle aenea. Next base: position 44,821 of record VWZY01006718.1, on the reverse strand, counting down.
TCCGTATAATACACCCATCCACCCACAAATTTCAAATTATTTCCTGGGAAAGTCTTCCACAACTCCCTCAGCTTCAGCTAGCAATCCCATGTTAGAGTCAAGGACAGAAGGTATTCTCTGTTCTCCATGGCACCCCATGCCCCTGCTCTCCCACTCCCTAGAATCATAGACCCACGCGCCATCCAACCCCAGAGAAAGAAGGCAGGTCTGCCCTGGGTCCTGTAGGACATTGCCTTGAATTACCTTTCTGGGTCCTGTCTGGAGAAGGCAACGGTGAGGCTCCGACTAGAAGAGGCAAGTTCCCAGTGCACTAGTAACAGTCACCTCCACATCTGTAACCCCGTCCGAGCAGTAGCTCTGCGCTCGCCCTCCTTGGGAGCTTTAACAGCTGGAGGGCTGAGGAGGTGTGGCCGAGCACGCCTATTCCAGTTCCACCGCCTCTCCTCTCCGACAGGACACGGCTATGAAAATACTGTCCCCGTGCCAGGAAATGAAGTAAGGCCTCCCTGACGTCAGCGGGGCACTCACCCCTGCGTCGGGGTGGAGATGGAGCAGCTGCCTGTCCCAGTGCTGGGACGAGATTGAACGCTGCTCAGCCAAGCGCCTGATAAGGTGCTCCCCTGTCTGACTCTTGGTACCTGTGGGTGGGGACCGTGTCTATAAATAGCAGTGGGTTCCCTCCCTGCAGCAAGCCTTTTGTCTCTTGGAATGTTTTCTTGACAGATAACTGTTTGCAAAGTGGCTGTGAGGAGGCTGTGGGTGCAGATGGGCCCAGAAGGGAGAGTGGTTGCAAGCCCAGCTCCAGAGGGAGTTTCCTTGGGGCTCTTGCTGGGTGCTGCTGCATCTGTGCACAGGAACACGGCTGCTCTGCTCGTCCCTTCTCCCTGTGCTGCTGAGAGCCACAGGCTCCTTTCCTGGAAAGGGGAGTTTGCCTTTCCTGGTGCCTCATTCAGGTTGGCCCTGATCTCTGAAGGCACAGTTCTGCCTGCTCACAAGCGCTGAGTCACTTTGCCCTAATCGCTGGCCCAAACGGTTAGTGAATGAAGGCAATGACAAATTACCCCCTTGCTCTGAACTGTGCCTCTTGCCTGACACACCTATTAGCGCAATCTCATCCAAAGCCCAGGGTATCTCCAGCATGTTCATGACTTCATCTGTTATTTTAAATATTACTCACTGGGAGTATTTTATTATTCTGATTAAGGGCTATCCACACCGAGTACTTGCTCCCTACACACAGCCCCTAAACTTGGAAAACCCTCCCGCTCTGTGTTGGTTGTGCACCTTCCCAAAACTGGGGGAGCAGCTTGCGTCGGGGTGGAGATGGTCTAACTGCCCATGGTTGTCTCATCTGCATTTTATTTTGTTTGTTTGTTTTAGCGTCCCTGGCTTATTTCTGGGTATTGATCCCTTTTGAATGTCAGGTGGAGATTGCCACAAAACACAAACAAGAGAGTCCTCTCTTGCACCTCCCCTAGAAGTCCACAAGGACCTGCAGGGATGAGTAGCTCATCAAGAGAAAGGAAATGCTCAGTGCAGTCACCTTGGTATGTGCCATGCTAAGCCCTAGGACAGTTCTTCATGTCTTTTCTACTTTCATTTTAGTGTAAAATCCCAAGGCTTCTTAGGAAAGGATAAGGTTTCTTTGCATGAAATCAATCTTAACTTTAAAGTAGGTCCCAGGCTTAGTAAGCCAGCCAAGGATGCAGCTGTGAAAAATGAAAGGAGGAAAGGAATGACAGAGAGGAGTTTATCACCAGTTCATGGGGAAACAACCTGTCTAGAAAGACATCCCACAAAGCTTTCAAAGGTGACTGGTCACTGCCATCCTATTTGCACAATATGGACTGCCAGCTACTTCCCTATATTTACACAGACACACAAAACTCCATGGAAGGCAGCATGTCAAATTACATCAGGGAAAAAGGAAGAAAAGATATGAAGAGTAACACTTGTCACATTTTCCAGAATACCTGAGAAGGCCTTGAGAGACAGACATCGGACACATCCTGTATTTTCAAAAAGATATATATATATATCAATGGGGCTATATCAAACAAACAAACAAACAAACAAACAGACAAACCCAAGTGATTTAGGAACCCAAGTGCTGCTGACTCATGGTAGGTGGCCTAAGAAATGGTGCCTATGACCCACATGTTATACCAAGGAGGGTAAAGAAGCATTGCTGGTCTGCATGGGTGAGTACAAATGACACAAGGATCACACCAGAAAGCTGAGATGACTGTCACCTTGTGTTGGGAATGGGATGCAAATTACAGCTAGAGACACCTAAAGTTAGATGTCTGATGGCTATTACCTAAATGTGAACTGTGTGTGTCAGCTCCTAATCAGCCAAAAAATTCAGGACTAAGCCAGCCGATTGGATGCAGGTGGCTATTTCTGTGTACAACTGAAATTCTCCCAGGTGTGGTTGGCTGGATTGCTGGGGGCCTCACCTTAGCTGCTTGCACATTGGCATATAGTATCATTTGCAGTGTCACAGGGCATCCTGCTTAGCTTCCAGGTATTACTCCAGGAGCACATGAGTTTCTCTGATACTTCTTGTATCAGACCTGTTAATCCTGTACAGATGTTTTGGATACCCTTAGGCATCTCAAATCACCTTTGTAAGAGCAAATGGAGTGAGTGCTGAATCTCCACTGGCTATTTCAGAGCTATGTCCAGCTTACATGTAGGTACCTAGATGTAAATGTCCACCGATACCGACTTCATCCTAGTGCATGAGCATAGACAAATAGCTCATTGAAGGTACTGCAGTTTAGCCACCTTTAACTCAGTCAGCAGCACAGGGATGGCATATAAGATAAAAGAATTGTGGGAATAACCCAGGGGAATCTCAAATGGTCCTAGGCACCAGTGTGTGAGCAATTAAATTGAACTCCTAGGTGTCTACAGAGCAGACTTCTTCATTGGAGGCAGTCACCCAGATGCCTATTATAATCGGTGAGAAGACGCTTCCAGGGGAATTTCAGTTGACCTGCTTCACAACAAACCAAATCACACCTGAGAAGTATCTGCTTCTCTCCAACAGAAGTGAAGGCAGACAAAATAATGAATTCAGATACAGGTCTTAACACTTGTTAGCATAGCAAGTTTCCAAAATAATTTCAACACAATCCAGTAGCATAATGCTGGTAATGTTGGAAGTTCCTTTGGGTGGGAGGCCGCTGGTAGCAAAACAGCTTGCTTTGGAAATACCGTAGTCCTGGACAAGCAAGCTGGCTGCTGGTGAATGGGAAGGAGCAGTCACTATGGCTGACAAGGAGAGGCAGGAACCACAGCAGGGACTGAACCTTTTGAGCATTAGGCACCAGTACATTGCCTTCCAGTCCTTGGGCAGCAGGATGAGGAGAAGGAGAAGGGATGAGGTCTCCCTCTGTCTTGGGTCCACTCCTTTCCCCTTGTCATCTTTGGCATTGCCTGGTCCTGATCCTTTTCATGGGGTGCCAATGCCCAGTGCTGCCCACAGTACCCTAGGCCAGCTCTGCTGGCTTCAGTGGTGCAGGGCTGCACTGCCAACAAAGGGAGTAGCACTGCAGCCCCTCTCAGCTCAGCTGGATCTGGGGGAGAAAGCATGTCTGGAAGAGTCAGGGACTCAGTATCTTTTATTAAGCCAAGTAATAAAGGAAGTAGGTGTCTGGGGAGAGAGAGTACTTGGTGCTCTGGAATGTGTCTAAAGAGCATGTTTATTTTTGGTTGCCTGTGTTGTGAATATGCTTTTGTCATTCCTTCTGCTTAGCTACCTGTGCAGTATACTGACAACACCGAACAGCCTCACTCCCTGAGAAAATGCCCCCTGCCAGCACTTATCACAGTCATAAGGAGCTAACATTACAGCAGCCTCCACCCTGTCCTGCCTCCATCCACTTCCTTTGTCTTTAAATCATAGAATCAGATCTAAACATTGAAACCCTTGGAAACAGCCTAGTACAGAGGTGACAGATCTTGAGTTCAGGCAGTCAGCTTGGAGCACCTCTGCCTTAGGAATGAAGGCAAGCGTTGACTTTTCTGGAAAGGGACATATAGCACCTCTGTGTAACACTTAGGCTTTCTCCTGGGGGTCCTGTCCTGGAATCCCTTGCACTGTGGCTCTGAAAGCATGTATCCAAGGATTATCAAAAACCCCGTCTAAGAGTTGAATCCTTTTCCCTCGGAAATGGAAAGTGTGGCACCAAAAAGTAAATGTTATCTAAAAAAATTGCAAAACTTTTTCGTGTCCCTCAGAGCTGTTCCTTCTCTCTCCAGCCATCAATTCTTCCCTGCCATTTTCAGTCTCGGGAACAAAATAAACATTTCTAGTATGTAACAGTGATGTGCTTTGAGTGTTGATTGCCATCTCCTCTCAAAGAATCTCCCTTCTTTAAATAAGTAGATTTTGGCTTCCTAACACATAAATACCCATATTCCTGGTACAGGACATTCACTTACTGGAAGGAGAGAGATTTGGGCAAGAAAAAGGCAAGCAGATTTGTTAAAATGCTGAAATCAGCACTACTGAGTATATCCCATAAACAGAAACTTTCAAACCTGTAAATAATCTGCCAGAGCACCCCTAATTGGTGAGAAAACCCCGTTTCTGGAAATGCAATGGAAACGGGCTGTCTGGTCCTCCACTAGAAACACAGCTTTGCTGTGCTGCAAACAGGATCACTTCTGTATGCAGTCCCAGGTAGCCTTGTACCTGGAAACCCAGAGATAAAGTGTGGCTCCTGGAGCACCCACCAAACTTGTGCTGAGTTAATGCCTTAGACTTGCTCCTATCCTACAGGGGCAGGTGTTATACTGCCTTTCATACTTCCTAAGTGTGGAAGCCAGAGCAAGAACAAGCATAAATTAAGCGAAGAGCATCTAAAAGCACCTGTGACTGTGATCCCTTTGGCTAAGAAAAGCTTTTTTCATACATCAAAACTGGTGCTCTTGAAGGCTATGATCAAGTTAAAAAAAAAGATTTATCGCCTGCTTTAGGACTTTCAACAATATGCTCATAAACATTTTACTCACAACAACTGAGACATTCCTCTAGATGTTATTTCATGGAGGAATCCCATGCCCATCCATTTACCAGAGCAGCTAAGAAGGCTCCAAGTCTCCTTTATGGCATTAACCTCATCTGCTTTTGTGCTGATGTGATCCAAAAGCAACAGGTTGCACTGGGATGAGTGGGTACTCTATGTAGACAGACATTTTGGGAGAAGGGCATAATTCTCAGGAAACAAGAGATCTGAAAACATATCAGCTGGTATGGATGTTGCCTGATAACCCCAGACAGGAAAACATGCCAGGTGAGATCCAGGAGAACTTACTTTGTCTCTCTCCCAAAAAGGCTGATTCCAAGGCTAGAGAGACTATTTAGGAGAGATATCTGGCTGCATCTTTAGATGGCAAAGCCTAACAGAGAGACTCCATAAAAAGCCAACATTTGCTTTACTTGTGTGCTAGTCTTCATTTTAGTAGCCTTGTCTGGCCCCTAATGGTGTTCCCTTTGGTATTATTTGCCCTCTGTGCCTGGGGTAGTTTTCATTTTTTACTCCTTTTCCACTACACGCTGGAGTTGAGATGACTGGCTGAGATTCTTTCTGAGAGGGTTAGTCCGTTTCTTGCACAGGTGGCAAGTAGGTCCCACCCTCACGAGGGAAGCACAAGTAGTAGCCTAGGATCAGTCATGCTGGGTGGAGGTTAGGGAGCTGGCTGGGCAACGGAGCTTGGTATCATTGGAAAGGCCAGCACATTGCTGGACACTTCCACTTGGTAGAAGATGATGGATGAAGGCTGCCTTCCACAACTTCTTCCATCACGTGATATAGTAAGGTGAGTGGGTTGCTTTTCTACTTCAGAGGACAACACAGGCACATGAGTATCCCCAGATACTGCCCCACTAGAGGCCCAGGACTGTAGTTCATCTCTTTACTCCTCCCACCAAAATCCTTAATGATTCTGTGGGTGTAGTATTTGACAGGAGTGGTCAGTTGTTGCATCAATATGAAGGTCTTCCAAGTTATCTCCTGTCCTATATGATAATCACAACTGATATGAGATCTCTAACTTCCTAGTATTACCAGTGATTATTAAGCTCCTTAAGGGACATAGCAATATTCATTTTGTGCCTGCCTGCTGCATCTGGTACTTAAGCAGAATGAAAAACTATGACATAATGACACATAGTCAAATAGCTGTAGTTAAGGAAAAATTATGGGGAAACAGAGCTCTATTCTACCTGTTTAACTAAGGCTGAAAGTTAAATGGGTGTGTTTCAGAGGCCTGATAGCATTCCTGCTCCAGCTGCTTGCTTCTGTAAAATGATGCCTCTCTTTGCAGTTTTTGCCTAACCTTGATGGGCACATAACCACACACAAACACACATACTTGTGCACAAACATGCATAGCAACCCCACCACACCCAACCTCACACTATGTGACATGCTTTTGCCTCTATTATTGCAATATCTTTTAAAACTAGGCAAGAATGTAGGACTTGAAAGGTGAGAAAGTGCTGTTGGTGAAACTGGTGGCCAGGCAAGTTGAAAGAGAGGAGAAAGAAGGGGCAACTGAAAGCCAGGAGTTTTCCACAGAAAACTCACTGCAGGATATTTAGCACGTGATGTGCTATGACCCCTCTGCTTGCTTTATGAAGCCAGATCTGAAAGTTCTGCTCTCTTTAAATGCCATCTAGTTCAGTGTCTGAACTCTGTAAAGACGGAGAGCACTTGAGGCCATAGATTTGAATCCAAGCCAGAGAGATTAAGTACTTCAGAACTGAAGCTGAGGCTCTAATGTAATCCATTTCATTATTCTCCCTTTAATACTATCATAATAAAGAGTGGAAATCTCAAAAGGGAGAGCTGACTGGAAAATACAGTCTGCGCATAAAATTCCTACTCTTACTGTTCTAAGTTTTCTGATGAATGCAAAGTAAAAATAGCTCTTAAAATATGCACTTAAACACAGTTGCACATATACGGAAGAACACACACATTCTTCCTCATTATTTTAACAAAAAATCTGTCATTCCATTGAAAGTTCAAACAGAAATTTCCACTGATGATTCAGACCAGCTGGCAGGCTCCAAGTGTCTTGGTTTTTTTTTGAATACTTTGTCACCTCATGCCTTCATTTAACTACTCTCCTAATTTCAGGTAAGCCTGTGGGACATGTGCTGTCTGACTTGATGGTCACTAAAGATACTATAAACTTGCCCTGTTTGCTCTGATCTAAACAAGCACCAATGCTGGCATAGAAATGAGAAGCAGAAACTGCTGTACTCCAGGAACTTTCAGTCTGGATGCTATGCCTGGGGCTGGGATGAGGCAAGGTCTGAATGAAATAGAAAATACAGCCAATTGCCTTGTCTTGGGCCTTGATTATTCTTCTTTCAACCTTCTTGACAAGCCAGGATCTCCCTTAAGCAAGTGGAAAGAATGTCAGCACACAGCCATTATTAGTAGAGGATTTGGCTGGAAGAAAGTACATTTACAAAGCTCTGTCTTGAAGTATGGAAAGAAAGCATGTGCTTCAATGTGGATCAGTAACCTCAACCTCAGAAGTTCCTCTCTGTCTCTGCTGTGTTCCTTTCCTTTCACTTAGCTGGCCCCTGGGTAGGAAGGTTAAGCAAGCTCTCCCATGGGAATCCTTGTGCTCCCTACTGCTCTCCAGACCCAGCAGCCCTACCATCCTGCTTGGTAAACAAAACCAACACCCCCTAAGTGACAGTCATACTCCAGGGTAGGGCTTAGTGAAGGTCTATGTGCCAGTTAACCTCTTTGGAAACACTAACACAGCTTCAGCTAGCTAATGGTATGAGCAACCCAGGAAAGCATCAGAGATGAGGGATGGCTCGTGGTGTGTGCATGATATGACAAAGGGAAGCTTCAGCCTCCCTGCAACAGTTTCTACTTTTTCAGGGTAAAAAATTGCCCTAACAGACATTAATTTGCAGTAATGAAATACCATCTGGCACAGAAGAAGCTCTCCTGAAAAGGCTGTAAACTGGTGTTTTTCCAGGAATCCTTGGCCACAGACAGGCCCTCACCTCAGGGTAATAGAACCTAGTAGCTGCTGGGCACCAGACAGGGCTGCTGCATTTCAGCAAGCATGCAATACTCCATCTCTGGGACTTGCAGGGAGATTTGCAGGGAGATTCATTTAATTACACAGAAAATTCATTGCCTTAGTGCTTGATTTTAAAAGGAAGAAGTAAATCACTACAAATTTTGGCTTCGACCCTCCTGTGTGGCACCACAACACATCCCACCATGTGTGGGAGAAGCTAAGGTATATTTTTTTGGGAAAAAAAAGCACCTATGCTGTACATAAATGAAGGGATCTCACATATGCTATGAATTTGAGTAATATTATCACTTACTCCAAGGGCTTTATCAAGTCACAAGGCCATGAGGTACATATGGGCGGAATTACCCTGAGATCTTACATTACGTGGGGTCAGCTTTTCCTCAGCCAGAACTGAACTCACACAGTAGATTTGAAGCTGTGATGAACTGGAACTAAACTAAGCCAGCTTTAATTCTTACCTTACAACCCAAATAAGAATAAATCTAACCTATAACGATTCACCTATCTGATCAGCAGTGTGGTTTTACTAAAGGTAATGGCAAATCAAAGTGTCAGCCCACGTGAATGATTCTGCCAACCAAAACACACATACTGAGTGTATTACTTAGTCTGGTTTCTTTAGCAAACACAGCGTCTGTTGTAGTCCTGTTCTCATTAAAAACAGTGTCTGCTATTACATGACTTGATAATCTCCAATCTCCAGAGTGGTTAATCTAGATGTACATGTGGTTAAAACCTCTGCTAGCCAAGCAAAATCTGACTTTCCTAACTACTAATTTATAATCAAGCATAGAAATGACACTGTTGAGTCTCTTAGTCTACTTAGGATATATCCTAACCTTCCAGGACAGCACAAAATTTTGATGGGTTTACCCTACTTACCATCCTTCTCTTTATCCATCAAAAGGTTTTAAGATTAATGCAATTAAGGAGTTAAAAAAAGGTCTTTGAATACAAATGAACCATCTCTTCCTACATAATTAAGCAATGAGAGACTTGCCTAGAGAGCCCAGCAGGATCTCCAGTGCTTTCTATCATTTACTTCACTTTGTGTCTCCTATAGCATCTATGAACACAATCCCAGTCAGTCCCTGAATGACTGAGGTGGGATATATCTGCAGGTGTGCAATGGAGGAACCTCCACCTGCACAGGGGATGTAGTAGATTCCTCTGGCAAAAGGCTTCAAAGTGCAGAGGCATCTCCTAAACCACTACCAGGATGGTGAGAGCTACATGGGAACTGCTGAGGCAGCTTACATCTCCTCTGCACAACACAAGGAAGGCAGAGGTAGAAGCAAATATCTTGGGCAGGCACCTGTCCACTGTCTGGAAGAAAAGCCTGCAGGGCCATATTGCAGAGCAGCATGAACAGCAAAGAACCAGCCCTGGGGTAGTTTAGGGGCCTTGTTGCAGGCTATTAGGTGGGGCAAGGCTAGGGAGAAGAGAGAAGGGCAGAGTGCAGAAGGTGCTTAGAAAGGGGGGGTGCATGCATGACACCTTGGTGAAAGCAGGGAGTCAAACATATAAGAATGGCTAAAGAGGCGGGGGGAAGAAGATGGGAGGTCCCTCAAAACAGAACCAAGTAATAGAAGCTTAATGTAACACATTCTGGGACAGGCTGGTCACGAGGAAATTTTGCTCAGGGAAGATCTCAACGTAAGTCAACAGGCCTGTGCCAGCTGCAGGAACAAAGCACAGAGTTGCCAGTTAATTATGTGAAGGGAGGCCTTGGCCAATGCTTCCAAAGGAGTCAGTCAGTCCATGCAGAGAGGCCTGAAGGCAGGGAGGGAGGCTGCACCCAGGCAATCGTGGGCGGAGGGGCTCCTTTACCCCAGGCTACCCATGGAGATTTCCCCTCCCTCAGCCACAGGAGGGGCGTTCCCCAGCTGCATGCCCCTGCGGGCACCATGACTCCAAGAGCTCTGTCACTGAATGCTTCCAAAGGTTAGTGGAGTCCCTTGGTCAGCTTTATCTGATCAAATGATGGGAGTGGACTGGGTAATGATGCAATCCTTCAGACAATGCAGGAGAGCAGAAAGATGCACACTCTGACTATCTGGACAGCAAGATGTTGCTGACATGCTGAGCAAACAGGGTAACCTGCTCTGCTGTATCAGTGCAGCCTTCTCTGTCAGGCAGCCCTGTCTTCTGCCATAGGGCTCAGCCCATTGCCCACTTCAGTCACAGAAGAAAGGCCTTCCAACTGAAGGAGGACCTGAGGCAGTGCACAAGCTCACAAGCTATTTCCTTCTATCCTGGATTCACTTTAAAGGTCAGCATGCCTTCCAGTTACTTTAGCAAAGCAGGCAGAAATTTATATATTGGTCTTGTCACAGCAAAGTCCATGGGGATAAGCATTCAGATCATAGAAACCACTTCAAGGCAAGGTCACCCAGCCACGGCTGGCTTCAGATCTCTACTTGTCAAAGGTTTTTCCCGATCACAAGACATAACAGCTCCATGCAACTCACCATCCATGTATAAAGAGGGACTTCCCCAACCCTATCAGTCCTCCTCTTTATCCCCGTGTCTTCACATGTCAATAACTACTGCACAGTCCTTTCCACAGACTTCAGCATACTTTTGGATGTTAACCCACAAACTCTTTGAGGCAGAAAAGCATTCCCCACCTGTGCATTTTCTGTGCTACCCATGGACTACTGAAGCAGAAAGTGCTACTGTCATCATCATAAGTTTCCATATCTGAAGGGTCCTCGGGAAGAAATAATAGCACTGGAGGCATGGTACTTATCTCTGCCTGGGCCAGAGGCATAAAACATCCTTATCTCTCCCTTCTAAAATGCTACTATTCAGGAGCTTTCATAGTCTAACTAGGAAGAATTAAAAAAAAAACAAAAACAAAACCAAAAACCACAGAACACAACACCTCCCCCCCCAATCAACCAACCAAAGCCCAACGAAACCAACCAACCAAAACAAACCACAAAACAAAAACAACAAACCACCTGAAGACTAAGTATCTTGTAGATTCTGTCAAAAACTCATCCTTATTGTCTGTATTTACACAGTCATCCTCCCCCCCCAGTAAATAATCTACTGGTAAGTGCATAAGCAAAAGCAGTAAGAATTCAGAATGACTACATGGACTACCTCTGGCACCAAAAGCTGGATTCTTACAGTATTTGCTCTGCAAAATTTACAATAATTGCTCACTTAACTGAAGTTCCTCACATGCCACTCTGCCACTGCAGGAAAATTTTAACTTCAAGTTTATACAACATCAAAATGCTTGGTATATGTCTGTGTTTTTCACAGGTCAAGCAATCAATTCCATTCCTTCTTATGTGCTTTAAAGGGCTTTTAAGTATATTGGTATTTTCAGCCTTCAGTAATTCACTAAACTAGGAACGTTTGCTAATTTCAGTTCTGCTTTGCAAGTTAAGGCCCTCCAGATTCCAAATCAGTTTGTACTCTAAGAGTTCCCTCCTAAACTGAACTGAACTCAACACAGGTTAAAAGTATTGCAAGGAAATCATCATACTTCGCTCTCCCTCTTTGCTATCTCTACTTTTTTGGGATAAGGGGGAAAGTGGGTTGCCAGGTCCTTGAAGAGGCTGTGCTCCTTATGGTTATTTGAGGAAGACTTAGGCTCAGGCTGACATCACAGAAGCAAGTTCTGGATTCCCCACCCTGGTTTACAGCTGTGCTTTCCTTTCCCCTGTCTTCCGCTGCAACCCTTGGACAGCAGATGCATGACACAGGGGAACTGAAATAGCCAAATCCATTTGAGACAGGTCAGTTCAGCACAACTTCCGCTCTGGACCACTGTGTGATTGCAGGGATTACTACTTTTTGCAGCTATCCTCACTTATCTTTAAATTAGTTATCCACACTGACAACAGTTTTTAGTTTTACTCCTCCCCTCCAAAGGACTATCCTGCTTCTGCTAGCTCTTAGAACATTGAAATGAAGGACACTAGATTTCCACTCTTTACTGCCTGAGGTAGTTGCCTATGCAGTATTTAAAAAAACACCTAAATTATAAACCATTGTTTAAAATACCTCAATATGGACTTTGGAAGTGCAGAAAACTTTCAAACTGCAAACAACCCCACTGAACATCTTTTGGGAACACAGCTTTTGTTGAAACTCATACTTGAGTTTCAATATCATCACACCCACACCCACCANCCCCCCCAAAAAAAAATTAAAAAATTGGGAAAACAGGTTGTGTAAGCCCAATCCTACTTTACATCACACTAGAGATTAATCCTTCACTTCAGCTCCCTGCAGAGAGGTGTGCTTTAGAACTGCCCCTCAAGAGTTCTCCTGACTGAACAAACACACTAGCATCAGTTATTGTACAGAAGCATGCAGCCACACACATACCAGTGCCAATATTTTCTCAACTCACTCAGAGAGCAACAGGTTTCACTCCATTCTTTTCCCCTCACATTTCATTAGATCAGCTACAGATTTTGCTTTAGCCTGGCTGCAAATTCTGTTTTTACCAAATACATCTTTAGACACTCTGTATTCCACTTCAGTTGTACAAACACCATCTGACCAAACCCTCCTGGTGTAGTCAACAAGAAAACTATTTAGAAAACTAAGTAAGAAACTATTTCCTGCCCCTCCAACCTGTTGAGGTATTTTTAGTTGAAATTGAGTGCACATACCTGTGGCAGGTGAGGCATCAGTGAGAATGTGGGTGTGGTGAGACCTCTGTTTTTCTAGAGCCAAGTGTTTCTACAGCTTGTCATTCCAAATTAAGTGGTGGCCAGCTGTCTAGGAGTCACTCAAGGAGGTTCTGCACCCTTTTACAAGGAGCAGCTCTACTTCTCTGTTATCTTGCAGTTGCAGAGGAAGGATAGAGAATTTCTGATCCCATCAAGAGGCAAAACAGACCTTCCTCTGCTGTTACAGCCTTCCACACGGAGAACACCAAGAGATGCGAGACTCTGCCAATCCATTAAAGAAAGACTCATACTTCTGAAATGAATGATGCTGCCCTACCTCTTCCAGCAGTAAAACTGACCTTCACATGACTGGTTCGTGAGTGACTCTGCATGCTACCCATTACACAGCTGGGAATACACTAGGGTTTTTCCAGAGACCCAGGAGCCTGAGTGATCTACTCTTAATTTGCTGATAGCAGGACCAACCCTGTGCTGCTTGTGAAGGCTAAGAAATTTTGTTTAAGCATCAAGTAGGACAGAAACCAGTACAGAGACATCCCCTGCTCCATGGGGAACAATCATTTTGATCTCCACCCATATGCTCACTTAATTTATTCGCTCTCTCTGGTGCATTCTAGGGCCTTTTCCTCTTACCTATGGGGATCCCTGCCAACAGGCCCTGTAGAATTAACATGTTCTTGTTACCAGGCTTCCACTCATGCCTCTCTGCACTAGGACACATGGAAGACACTCTGTTCCTGCTTTGTGAGAATGTTCTTAGCAGTCAACATACCCATGATTTGTACCCTTACTTATCTGCTGCTGATCTTAGACTGCTTTAGAGTTATCAAACTGGAAGGTGATTGAGAGATTTAAGTAAATTGTTACCAAAAAAAACCCCCAAAACCAACCCAAAACCACCAAAACCAAAACCAGGACAAAGTAAAAGCCCTGGCACTCTTCTCACGGCAGACAGCACGTTTGTTTCACATGAAGATTAAATAACAAGGAAATATGTTCCCCTTAGTTTTAACCCTGCTGTGGTTTTTGTAATTTTGCAAAATGTGCTGCCCCAAACAAAAGTATAAAAGCATTCTAACTAGCATACTTCTGGATATTAGATACATGTTGACACTAAAGTAACCATTGAGTTCATCCTGACTACTCCAATAGTTTCTCCCTTCAATATGTATCTAAAAATGAATCCTCTGAACAGCTTTTCATGTAGCAGAAAATCCAGTTTGAGTGGTTCTAAAGACCATTAATAATGAAGGACCTTCTCACCCTTCTCTGTCCACCAGCAATGTCCAGTGTGAAATTTTTTATTGCCAATGGGAACAAGCACTAACCTTCTCATTAGTGAAGTTAATGAAGGCAAGTACGTTTATACCATTTTTGTAAAAGTCTATTCATATGGTGTTGACCTGTGTCTAAGAAATAAAATAGGAAACACAGAAAGAATCTCCATGATTCTTCATCTCCATTTTTCTTCACCACCCACCTCGTGAGCTGCTTTCCAAGTAAATACCACCCTCTTGTGTTGTTTTTTAAGTACTACAAAAATAAGCCACAATAAAAAACAAAACAAAAACAAAACACAAACCCAAACCTCTCCTTGATCTTGCCAATCATTAGATTCTAGATCGAATTCCTTGCAGTGAACAGCCTAATCTTGCCAGAAAAGGTTCTCTGTGCTGGTCCACTCTTCAGCTGACACATCTAAAGTACTGATGTCACGTCTGAATCACTACGAGGAATACCTTCTGGCAGAGCTCATATTCAAGATGAGCAGAAAAGGTGAGCGATAAGACAAGGAAAACCAAGTGGCTTTAAAATTAAGTAAAATGTATTTGAAGTTCTCTATGTCATATATCCTTTCACTAAAGGCAAGGGCATCACAGATGTGCCATGTAAACTCAGTTGCTTCTTTTTAACTTTTTCTTCTCTATTCAACAGACCTATGTGATTCCAGATGCACTCAGTGAATTTAGACAGTGAGGCAGGCTGCAGCAGTGGGAAAGCTGCACTCACACTGCACCTCTTTGTGAATGAACAGAACCAGACCACAGCTGCTTTCAGGTCCAGAGATGATGGTCTGGTGTTTCTGAAAGGAATACTGGTCCCATGGTGCCACAGTGGGCCAAGCTCAGTCTGTAACTAGTGAAGCAAAAGAGAGGAAGTTCTTTTCCAGGTGGACTGATCGATTTCTTAAGTAGTTCTGAAAAAAAAATAATTCTACTGGAGATGGCTTAGTAGACTGTTTTTGCCAAGCTAAGATAGCCATAAAAAGTCTATCCTGATGTTGAACTAGAAGGCTTTCCTTTTCTTCTTTTTCCCACCTGCCACCTTATTTCTGACACCAATAGCTTCTTCTGTGTCATCATCATCATCATTCCGAGATCGCTTCTTCTCTCCCTGCTCTCGCAGCTCCTGAAATGCAATCAAGAGATTGACCAAGAGGTCCAGCACCTGAAGAAATTCAGACTAAACAGTGAGCAGAGGGACAAAAAACCAGCACACACCATTCGAGCAAATCTCTGGGCCTCAGCCACACGCTCTGTCAGCATCATAACTTCTTCCTCTTGCATAGGAAATGCTGGCAGCTTCTTGCCAATCAAGTGTTCAATGCGCTGGAACAGCTCCACATCATACCTGAGAAAAGACAAGACACCAGTTTGAATCAGCTTTCCTGAGAGTGGTTCAGCTGTCACCACCCACAGACATCTCGAGCTCACCACTACTTACCTCCTGTCCACAGATATTATTAGCTTATGCTGATGGTCTCACAAGCAATTCTTAATTGCATCTAAATGATGCCATCTTTTGGAATGGCTTCACTGACTTATGCAGCATATTTGCTTATCAGAATTTGGCAAGACTTTTTTTTTTTTCCCCAAATACTTCAGTATTTATCACTTACTTAACCTGAACTATATATTATAAAAATGTATGTATATTCCATAGTCAAATTATAAACCATTAGTTCTACTCATTACATGTATGCTTCTAGAATTAATCTAGACTTCTTTCTCTCCTCACACTGGTCTTTGAATTCTTTCCCCTTCAAATAAATAAATCCAACTGGCACCTCAAAGTGAATGGTATTTTTCCTCTCACACAGAATGAGGTAAGATGCTTTCTGCTTTGAAGCACAGTTGGGAAGAGTAAGTCTGACACATTTTAACACTTACTGTGTGACAAAGGTGATAGATTTGCCAGATCTCCCAGCTCGAGCCGTTCTTCCAACACGATGAATGTAATCCTGAAATCAATTTTATTGATAAGCAATAAGATACACGCACCAAACACAGAACAGAAGTTACGGGAAATCAGTTCATGTATTTGTCTTTAGGAAAGAAATGAAAAAATGGGGAGAAAATATAGCCAGGATTAAACACATGGGACTGTACACAGCATTAGGTTTTGAGAAGATGGCTGGCTTATGGAGCATAAGATCTTATGCTTTATAAAAATATTTGATTTTCACATTTGAATTCTTCTCTTTTTGAAGCAGACCACCACCTCCAATTATTTAAGACTGCAGGACAAAAGTTGTAATACATCACTTTGATAATGAATTATCACTTCCTTGGAAAGCTAATATTTAAAGTGAGCCAATGACTGCATTTTCAGTCTTGGGGTTCTAGCACGCTCTCTACATAGTCTGTCTTGAAGACAAACTCTCTGGCAAGTAGATCTAAACTTGCCAACCACAGTGAAAAGAAGGATAAATGAGAACAATTTGGAGGTATCTGGAGTCATTGAGTATCTTCTGTTTATATGTTTCTAGGCTGTTTTCCAGGTTTTGTACTGCATCATGAAAAAGGACATGTTCTGCAACATGGTTAGATGAGAAATGGCATACAAACTGTAACAACATCGTTCAAGCTGTCACCTCCATTTTTCTTATCTTTTCTCCTTTTACAATGTTAAAAGCAGTGTCTTCAAAAGAACCACTGTACTTTCTTCTGTTTGCAATGCATAGGATCTCCCATTACTATAAGGAACAACAGCAATTTCTGAAATGCACAGTAACAGTAAGCTTTCTGGAACTAGGCTGGGAAACAGTCAGACCCCTAAGATAATATTGTACTTTCTGTAAGGTAGAGAGTTGGTAACACACTTTTCAGTTTGCTGTTCTTTTGTGATATGAAGATGAAACACATTAAGGCATCTTTCTTGATCAAATCCTCATTGAACATAGTGGGAGAGTTTTTACTTATTTTTAAACACAGTTTAAAATGTGAAAGCAGATCTGGATCACCGGAACCGACATGACTACTTGAAACTAGAAATAGGTCAAAACTGTCTTCAAAGTCTAGAATCCTTCTAATGTAACATGGCAAAACATATACTCTGAGCAGAAGTACAAAGATACAGAATGCCCTTGACTTCCTCTCTTGACTTATGGGTTCAGTTCTACAATCTGGATGAGGCCACCCAGCTAGAGAAACCAACTCAATTGCAGAGTCTGAGCTACATCTTTTCATCTACAGAAGTACCAACAAGACTTCTAGTCAGCAGAACAGAGGCAAGGTATCTTTGTTCTTTTGTCTATCTTCACCATACCTCTCAGTGACCAGAAGCTCTCAGCTGGCACACAAACGAGCTTACCTTAGAGTGTGTAGGAATATCAAAGTTTATCACCACATCTACATGCGGGATGTCCAGACCTCTACTTGCAACATCAGTAGCCAGCAGAATAGAACGTGCCTTCGCCTTGAACTTGTTTAGAGAGCCCAAGCGTTTATTCTGGAAGGGAGGAGGACAAAAAGGGAATGAGTGAATAATGCTCATTCTCATTAATATGCTCTTGCTGGAATACTAATATAGAAGGACTCAGGGAGAAACTACTCAAAAATCTCACTTCTCTAATTTCTCTTTGAACTATTATATAATTAGTGGCAGCATTCACATTAGTTAAACTTCTATGGACCAGTCCAGTTCACTAGCTGTGAAACACTCCTGTAAGGTAGCTGTGACTCAGTATGATGCAGCCTGTTTGCCAAGCAACGGGTCCTCTCCTGCCTACTCCATTCTGTGGGGTATGCCCATACCTGACTCATCTGCCCATGGAGAGGAATGGCAGTGAACCCCAGGTTGCGAAGCAGTAGAGCAGTCCTCTGAGTATTGTTACACGTACTACAGAATATCATGAAAGAATTTCCAGCTAGTTCATTCAAGATATAAACCAGGTAGCTGTCCTGTAAAGAAAAGAAGAAAAAATTATAAAAACAAACCAACCAAACCACACACACACATACCAAAACCAAACAAACAGAAAAAAAAAAAGGGGCAAAAAACCCAAACCCAACCAAACAACCAAAAAAATGATACTCTTTAATGTGGCGTATGTGATAAACGAGAGAA
Source organism: Chloroceryle aenea (assembly GCA_013399075.1). NCBI lineage: Eukaryota > Metazoa > Chordata > Aves > Coraciiformes > Cerylidae > Chloroceryle > Chloroceryle aenea. The sequence goes on along the minus strand of VWZY01006718.1, from coordinate 26,720 downwards.
GATGACAAGATATTGGGCAGATGGGGAAACAGCTGGACAAGACACAATAAGAAGAAGGAAGAAACAGATGTGGCATTACCTTGAATCTGGAGGGGATGAAAATGTAGTACTGCTGCAGCTTTTCAACTGTCTGGTATTTGGAAGAAACAGCACATTTAACAGGATTCTTCAGAGCAGCACGCTGGAGTTTTTGAACCTGAGAAGATCAATGTAAGTTAGTACTAGATGGACAGAGATTTGTCAAAAACCTGTATTACACAAACTTAACAGTACAGTGTGACGGAAGGAGAACTAAAGCGGAGTACTCTGCTCTCACCTTCTTGGTCATGGTAGCGGAGAACAGAAATGTCTTTCTGTCTCGAGGAATCACTTTTAATATCTTATCCACCTGTAAAAATAGAAAGGAAATAGAAATACTGAATATAACAGCAATCAAGACATAAACCTCCCCCCAGTAGAATGATCACCCAAATGAAGATTAATACATGCAGGCAGCTTAGACTCACAGTAGGAAAACACCTGCCCTCTTCTAAAGGGAAGGTGTAGGCTGATAGCTTGTTGACAGTGTGAACTCCAAAAGTCCAGTATCAGTGCAAATATCAGGCAAGAATCCTGCAGGAACATGCACTTGACCATGTTCTACAGTAACTGTGTCAATGTCAGATACTTCAGAGAAAAATACATTTCAGAGACAAAATGCCTCTGCCTGTCTTGCTAGTGCTATCTTAAGGGGCTGCCCCGACTCTAAACCATGACAAACTCTTAAGTTCTACTCTCGTGCAGAAGTCTATGACAATTATTAGATCTTAATTAGAATTTGCTATCGATTTCTACAAAACAGTTCAGTGTTTACTATGTGACTGTATGAAGTGATTTTAAAGGGACTCATCTGGTGTTCCAAGTTCTTCTTTTAGAAAATTCTTACCTCTGTCTCAAAATCCATATTCAAGATCCGGTCAGCCTCATCCATCACGAGGAATTTCAGAGCTCTTAAGTTGAAGCCCTTTGTGTTCTCTAAATGATCAACTAGACGGCCAGGGGTTGCTACCAACAAAATCACAAGAGCAAAATCAGAATGAAAGCAAAGTAAAAAAAAAGATCCAGACAGGTAAGAGAGTCATTATTCACAGAAATTTAATTCTTTGTCCAAGAGAAGTAAAGGCAAATTGCTTTGTGGGAAGGACACTTTCACAGGGTATCCTCAGAGCCTAATGGAGTCAGTGTCTGAAGAATGTCATCCTTTCCCCTCTTTCCCTGAAGAAAAAAAAAAAAAAAAAAAAAAAAAAAA
>VWZY01006718.1:0-25422 GCA_013399075.1 Chloroceryle aenea | reverse complement strand
ACAAACACACACAAAAACAAAAACAAACAAAAAACCCACAACACAAACAAACAAAAAAACCCCACACAAAAAAACAAACCAAACCAAAAAAACCAAAACACAAAACCCTAACAAATACAAACCAAAACAGACTGTAGATAAGGTGTACTGCAAAGGATGAGATTAGCATTTTGAATACTTGAGGAGAATCAAAAAAGCCAAAGGCAGTCCAGTAGAAATTCTCTTTGGAATGTGCCTGTAGCAAGAAGCTACTATAATTCAGAAACATTCACAAGCCAGTACTCAGATCTCAGCACAAAAACAAATGAAGAATTTACTCTCACTTCTCCTTCAAGTACACAAAACCTTAAAATCATAGAATGGTTTGGGCTGGAAGGCACCTCTAAAGGTCATCTAGTCTGACTCCCCTGCAGTGAGCAGGGACATCCTCAACTAGATCAGGTTACTCAGAGCCTTCTGGCACTCCTGTTTTGGACAACTGCAGTTTGATAATATTCACACCCTATACCCCCACCACATTAACTTACCAATTATAACATGTGGTTTCTTGGCTAAAGCCAGAGATTGAGACATCGTGTCAATTCCACCCACAATAACCGCTGTGGGACAAACAGAATACAGTGAATCTCTTGGTGTAGCATCAGTCAGCCCCTGGCACCACAATGTTTCCCCCTACTCCCTGCTATCCGTGACAACTCTGTACGAATGAAAGGCCCCCTAAGTTTATAAGAATTCACTTTATTTTACTACATCTGACCTTCCTGGGCCTCTTAAGCCATACAATTAAGTCCTTACTGGTCCCAGGTATTTTATTTTCACAGTTGAGGAACTACTGGCAGAATCTATTCCTTACAGCTTAGCTCAGCTGCAAAAAAAATAGGAATTTTAAACATACCCACAAAGCTTTTACATTTGTAGAGAATATCAAAAGAACAAATAGGGCCAGTCTGAAGGAAAGATTAAACTGCATCACACTACAGAATGAGCACTGTGCAATTTCACTGGACACAAACTGATTATCAAGAAGATTCTCTTCTACTTTTATCTTTAACTGTTTGGACATAAAATGTGGATGAACTGCACACTGCTCCATGAGGAAATACGATACAGCCTTTCTTTCCTAAATCTGATACCAATCAGTCTTACAGCTTTTCTCACCTTTTGTTCAACCTTGTAAACAAATACTCTCTCTGTTTTCCTTTGCAACCTAAAGTTGAAAAACACTGGTCTTCAGGAAAACTGCTCCAATATCACAAAGCTACTTACTACAGTGGACACCAATGGAGGATCCAAGAGCTTCAAACTGCTCTGAGATTTGGAAGGCCAGCTCCCTTGTTGGTGTGAGGACAAGGGCAAATAATCGTTGAGGTGTTTCCAGCAGCGCTTGAAGTATTGGCAAAGCAAAGGCTCCTGTTTTTCCAGAGCCAGTTTCTGCTAGTCCAATGATATCTCTGCCTATAAGGAGCAACAAGGAGACAAAAACCTGTTACGAATCTAGATCAGAGAAAGAAGCTTTAAAAGCACTGTGCAATAAAGCACAAGAATTCCCTAAGGATAGAAGAAAAAAAAAAGTAGACACACAAAGAGTAAAGAACAGAGCCAAGCAAAAGAATCTGAGAATACTTGGCAGCAATTTTAGAGTGTAACTTCATTTTTACAGTAATTACAAACTCAATCCATTCACTAGCTAAAAATTCTCCCAATATACAGGTTTTCATACAAAGTTTAGGTTAAAAAAAAGGCTTTATCTTTTCAAATCCATCAATTTACAGCCTATTGCTTCCACCTGGAAAGTATTCTAGACCAACTGTTATCTGTTCACTGGCTCACACAGAAATAGGCTCGAGCATTTCAGACTTAGATCATATCAACAAGGCAAGAACAACTACCAAACTCCCATTTAACAAGCCACAATCAATTTTGTGCCATTGATTAAGAGCAATCTAAACTGGTTTACAACAGGAAGAATTAGGCAGCAAGCCCTTTATTCAAAACAAATGCAGGCAACATGTTAGAATTCATCAGTAGAATCCATTCTGAGATCCTAAACTCCTACAGCTGAGAACATGCTGCCAACAGGCCTTAACCTGGAGACAACTTCTCAGGAATGCAATCTTACGCTTGTTTTTTCATGAGAGTCTTATACATAGAGTAAGAGAGTCTGACAACAGTTAAATACAGAGACAGATTAGACTCTAAGTTTATTCCCATTTGGCCACTACACTGATCTATTCCTGTGTCACTGTGCTTTGGGTTGTAGAGGTTGTGGGGGTTTTTTGTTGCCTTTTTTTGTTTGTTTGCTTTTTTCTTTTCTTTTTTTTTTTTTTTAATCCAACCAAGTATTCTGGAGAAATGTTTGCTGAATTAAGTAATTAGTTTTTCTGCAATTCTAGGATGTTTAGAGAAAGTAATTGTGGTGTGGTTATTACTTGCTCCAGAAATCCAATTTCCAAGAATTGTCTGCTGAGAGCAAAGCAGACCATGCGAGCTATGCAGTGAGTCAAGGCATCTCCAATTTCACACACACAGTAGGGTCTCTACCAGAAGAGGCACAGCACTAAATCTATTGGAATTTTCCTGTATCCTTAAGTATTTCAGAAAGAAAATGGCTTATAAAGACTAACAGCTCGAATGAATGGCAATAACTATTTAACATGGCGTGTCAGAACTATGCAAAGGTAGTGAACACTCAAGAACCCATGTTTGTACCCATTTGAAAGACTGCAATTGCTGGCAGTATTATAAAGAAATTAGTATTCCAAGGTCCACCCGAGGACAGAAGAATGAATACAGACTCTACTTCTAGATGGAAATGTTCTATTATGAAGAAGTGAGAACACTTACTCCTGTCACTTCTCACTCAGCAAAATTCATTCACATAGAGTTCCTGAGGCATCCCCAGATTTGGGACCAGAGAAGCACACTGCTCACCTTGGAGAGCCACTGGAATAGCCTCGACTTGGATCTTTGTTGGCACCTTCCATCCTAACTGGTCACAAGCTTCACAAAGGACATCTGTCACTCCCTGAAGGTAAGTAAAGAGAGAAAAGGGAAACAGACATAACGAAGGTGACCCAAATTAAATCATAGGGTGAAATACGTGTTGCACAGAGCCAAGCTTGTCTCTGGCAAAAACGAAACCCCCATCAGGCCCTCAATGCAACTACATGAAAGGGCAGACTGCTCACCCTGACACCTTCCTCCATCAGTCACTTCATAGCCNTGCTCCCCACCACCTCCCCTCCAGCCTGACATGGGAGGCAAAGGAGGGTGCCCCTCGGGGGAGAGAAGGAAGCAGCGGGGACAAAATCGGCTCCAGCCCAGCCTCACCAGGCTCTTGAAGGTCCGTGACTCTTCCACTGCCACCTCTGGCTCCGATTCCACGCCTGCCTCCGACTCCGGCCTCACCACCCGACCTTCCTCCTCTCCTGCCGCCATTTTGGACCGTCCCCTTCTGAGGTAACACAAAGCACTCTGGGAGCTGTAGTCCTCCTCTGGCAGGTGTTGTTATGGGATTTGTAGTTCGGAGGAAAGAGCCAATCGGAGCGNACTGCCATCAGTAAGAAACGAATCATTTTTCCCTAGTCTACACAAGGTCCTTTCCACACACACTTCTGCCTCACCCCCTCCGCGGGAAGAGGATAGATAACAGGCCTAGACAAGTTAACACAAGCGAAAATACAGGCAGCCGGCTGAGGAGCCCAGACCGGAGCGGCAACGCCAACCCCAACCGCTCNCCATAGTGGCGGTTGTAGCTGCCAGCGCGCGGCAGTGCTGCTGTGAGGTATGAGCGGGCTCGTCTTCTGCACATCAGAAGGTGTTTCCTGCATCCAGAGTTCTTCAGAGCTCAGCTCTGTGGTAAGTGGGTTTAAGGATCGGGGCACCAAGTGCTGTCATTTTCTACTCTCCTGATGTAAAGGAGCCGATGACCGTCTAGTTGCCGTGTATCTGGACATATCCTCACTCTGTACAAGGTTAATGTGTGGCCAGCAGCTCAAGGGAGGTGATTCTCCCCTCTGCTCTGGTGAAATCCCACCTGGAGTACTGTGCCTGTTTATGGCATCCCTAGCCCAGGAAAGCCATGGACCTGAAGGAGAGGGTCTAGAGGAGGGCCACTGAAATGATCAGAGGGTTGGAGCACCTCTCCTACAAAGAAAGGCTTGAGACTGTTGAGGTTCAGCCTGGAGAAGAGAAGACTATGTGGAGACCTTATTGCAGCCTTTCAATACTTAAAGGGGGCTTATAAGAAAGATGGGAACAGACTTTTTATCAGGGCCTGTTGCAGTAGGACAAAGGACAATGATTTTAAACCGAAAGGAGTAGATTAGACTAGATGTAAGGAAGAAATTTTTTACAATGAGAGTGGTGAAATACTGGCACAGGTTGCCCAGAGAGGTGGTAGATGCTCCATCCCTGGAAACTTTAAAGGTCAGGTTAGACAGGACTCTAAGCAGGCTGATCTAATTGAAGATGTCCCTGTTGATTGCATGAGGGTTGAACTAGATGCCCATTAAAGATCCATTCTAACCCACACCATTCTATGATTCTATGATGAAGTGGCACACATGAGGAGGCCTTCCTTCTGAATGTGTTCAAGGCTTGTTTTCTTTAAACTAACTGGCCTTCTGCAAGGGGGGAGTGAGGAGGGTGTGATTTAGGTGAGGAGTGCTATACTTTGCTAAATTAGAAATGGGGTGAATCTTCGTTGAACTCCAAAGAGGTCTCCAGGGAAGGGGGAGTTACAGAGCTGTAGCCACCTGTATAGGGATGAGAGCGCACTGAATCGGCTGTGTGAAAACCTGCCTGTTTGACATTAACAGCTCCGGCCTTCGACTCAGTATTTGCATTGCCTTAGGCAGTGTGAGTGATGGTGTTCTGTATTGATAAATTTTACAGTTGTGAAAGAACAAGACAAAATGAGCTATCCAGAGACAAAAATACAAGAATATCTATAAATGTACATCTGTAATACATATAAAAAGTAAATTAACTTTTTCAGAAGTGCTGGTATGAAACATTTTGAAGTACTGGTGAAGGGCAAAAGGAACTGTCATTGTTCCACTTTGTTTTCCTGTTTATGGTAATTGCCAATGTGCAACTTTGAACTGACAGAAATAAATAAACTGAACTATGGCAACTCACCGCATGAAATGAGAGAACAGGCAAACACTCCCTCAGCCCTCTTGATTGCTGCAGTTGTGACTCAGGCAAGGAGCCTGAAGGTGCATAAGGAGAGGTGAAAATGGTGATGGATTTAGTGCCCTTTGAGGGAGAGCAGCATTAAAATATCATGTCATGATGGTAACCCCTGAGCTCATTGGTTTCCAAATGGTCTGGGTGTGGCTTATAGTCCAGATGCTGACTGCAGCAGGATAACCTTGCAGCAGGGTGAGCCACCTTTGTTTTAGGGAAAAGGATGCTAATGTGTCCAAGAGCTTGGGCTTTGAAAGTCATCAGAGCAAAATACAAAATAGAACTCATGACTGCATTTCTGAGTAGACGTCCCTCTCTCATGATAGTTGGGAAGCCTGGCTGGGTGTGCTCACAGTTGAAATGATGACATACCTGAGCATCTGTCACTGGATTCCAAAAGTGCCATTTCCTCTGTTCCCAAAACAATGAGGAAAGTGAGAGGAAGTAAGAACAAACTCTCTGTGTGACAGAGAAAGGAGAGGAAGCACGAAACAATTCACTGGGCAGCAATGGAAATGAAACTGCTGCATCCCACTGTGCTCAGGAGAAAATTATTTTAAAATAAATTAAATAAAGTCCAACACCCAACAAGAAGTACACAGTGGAGGTGCTGGTTATGACCATAAGTTTAAAAAACTACAGCAGTCTGAGCCATGAGCTTGCTCTTTATCATTTAGTGCTGAAGGTTAAGCCTGTCCAGCACTTAGATGTGAACCCTTGTAAGGGTCACTGGAATGCCTCAGGAAATGGAGTAAGGGATGTGAGGGGAAGTCACTGCTTATGCTTCTTTGTTGAACTTATTGCCCATGTAATAGGGTAGGTGCTGCTTTGATGAGGAGCAGGGTGGAGAAGTTGTATTCTGGTGAAATTCCAGTTTGGATAATTCCTTTTTGTCAGTAGATGTATTTGAATAAAATACCTCTTGTCCTAAACTGCTGTTGGAGCACTCCATGTGTGATGAAATAAGTACTGCTTCTAAATGGTGATTCCCTTTTTTGTTCTTTTCAGCAGAGGACAATGCAGATTATACTGGATTTAGAATTTTTTATTACAGAGCTTTTAGACTTAGATTCACAGGGCCACTTGGCTTAGAAGTTGTCCAAGAGCACTGCATGAGTTTTGGAGAAAAACAAGTTACACAGCTCCTCTGTCTTGTGTAGGATTATAGAGCTTCCAGCCTGCAGGCCCTGCTCTCTGCCAGAGCCTCCCTTTGCACTCCTAGCAAACAAACCCAGAGAGGGGAGTAGCTGAGACGTGGCCAGGAGATTGTGGTACTGTGGGCTCAATTACACTTGCACAGCAGTGATCCAGGATTAGAGGATTTTGTATTTTTTGATAATTGGAGACAGATGTATAAGCAAATGGTTAATTACATTTATAGTGCTTATACAAGATTAATAGTTTGCATGTAAGACATCAAACAACAGCAAGGGCTTCAGGACCCAGGAAAGAGAGGACACCATATCCCAGTCTTAAAATGTTTCATGTATAACACAAATTTGACAAAAAAAATTATGTTCCATGTGTCCTTAGCTGAACTACCTTTTTTTATAATGCCAAAAAACATGCCTATAGGTCAGAAAGACCCTTGCCCAGGTGAAGACCCTTCCCCTGAGCATGTGCTCTAGAAAATAGAATGACACAGCAGAAATTCTAATCATATGTAAATGTGTAGTCAATTAGTGTAGAGGGGAGGGATCTGTTAGGAAATTCTTGTTTATAAATACAGTATGAATAGTCCTGTTGGGTGTGTTTGGTTTGTGGAACTGCCACCAAGGACCCAGGCCTGAATAAAACAATACCTCTCCTGAGTGTGAGGATTGGTTTCTTTGCACACCGAGTAGAAAATCTGCTTTTCAAACAATAGCAGCACTGTGCAACAATCCAAATTGTCACTTCAAGTGAATGGTTAGCCTAGGGAAAAACAGAAAAGAAGGATTGTCTGCCTATGTGGCTGAGACTGGAAGCAAAAGAATCTGATTTTTCCCCAGCTGCTGGACAGTGGCTGTGGTTGCAGTGCAGGACTGAGCTGAGCAAACCAGCCCTCGAGAAGCTATAAGCTGTCAAATTCAGATCCTTCTGCCAGTCAGATGAGTCTGTTCAGAGCTGTTGTTGTTCCTGTGTTCTTCACTGTGTGTGGATGTGTGGACAGAGCTGCACTGACACAAAACTGTGGAGGAGGTAGAAGTGCAGGTTACATAATTTTATCTGTGATGATAAAAGCATCCATTACAGAAGCATGGTGAAGTCTTAACTGATCTGGTGGAGTTAACCAGTGATATACTGCAGCACTAGGAAAAATTTCACAGCATGCCTACCTTTGCATAGCGTGCAGTTTACACTCCAAAACCACAATTGCATGCTCACACATATACATCTCAGTGTCTGCATGTCAGAGACCAACATCCACAGTGTACGTGGGCTAAGGTGGACACCAGGATGTGTGCTCACACAGACACAAACACATACTTCATACACAAATGCCAGCTCTGTGACATGGAGCTGATGAACTCATTTTTCAGTCTTGCCTTCTGAACATGTACAGCTACTCCTATCAATGCCATGGCTCCAGTGCCTGGAGCTTGAAAATCAAGCAGAGTGAGCCAGGGGGCAGGAATACGATCACATGCAGGTGTGCAGAGAGACACTGACACAAAAGTGCTTCATATTAATTTAATCAAACCAGCAGTGTACTTGTTCCTTTTTGGCAAACAAGCACAGGCATTACAATCTGAGTCACACTCTGAGGGACCAAAGCTCTTGTTCTTCTTGTGTGTAAAAACAAATGTTGATGTCATGAGAGGAAGAGACAAAAAGGACAAGAGCTAGCGGTTTGTGAGATGAAAGTGTTACCCTTCCTAAGAGTTTGCTCAGCATTACAGAATTGCAGAGAGGGTTTTTCTGACAATTTTGATTTATGCATCACAGGGATGTTTCCCTTAGCCACTGGGACATACCCATGGAGATGGAATTATTCCTGCATTAACTCCTCCAGTTGCTTCAAGCTAGTTTCTGGGGTATCTTCCTTGTACCTCTTCCAGGTACTGACATGATCCCCATCATCACAGTACTTGAACACTTTTCAGTATTTGTCCCAGAAACATCCTTGTGAGGTAGGGAAGTGCTACTGTCCCTGTTTTTAGACAGAGAACTGAGGTACTGAGGGGTGAAAAATCATGAAGGACATATTTAGCAGAACAGTCACCCGAAACAGGGTCCCAATTCTTTCTCCTGCTTTTAAGTGCTCTGCCACTGAATCATCCTACTTCTCTGCACCCCTCTTGTGTATTAGTACCAGTATATATTTTGTTAACATGAAGTCTTCCCTGGGAAGCATTTCCAGGAGTATGTTTAACTCTCCATGAGTGCTGCCTCCTCCCTTACAGACAAACCACTGTGGGTCTCACAGGCTACTCAGCTGCATGGAGAACGACACCTCCACCTCTCAGATGCACTGCCGTCACAGCTGGGCTCCAGCTCAGACCAGTAACACCAACCAGTGTTTCCCTCCCTGCTTCAACTGATGTAACTGCTCTCTTCCACAAGAACCCTGGGGCAGGCTCGTCCCAGGGTCACTGACCTATCCTGCTCCCTCTTTTGATTCCTAAGATCTATCACTGGTTGACAGTGTTTCACCTATTTTATAACTACCAGCATTCAGGCCATGCTTTCCTTTTCCTACAGGGACTTTCTCTCCCTCACAGCTAAAGAACAGGTAGGTAACTTGCTCTCACATGCCACAGACTTTCTTTGCCTCTAAGAACATCTGCTTTCCTTTGGAGCAGAGGCCTCCTTTTTAAAATAAATAATAAAAAAACCCACCAATATCCAAACCTTAAAATAATCCTGTGTAAATAAATAGAACACAAACATCACAGTTCTCAGCCTGAAGAGGTTTCTTCAAAAGGGATTACAACTTCTGGCCCTGCTATTTCACTCTGGGATGATGAGCCACCCATAGTGTCTGTCATATCTGGAGCTGCTTTCTCCAACAACCTTTCCAAATGTACCTTGGTAATGAGACTGTACTCTACTGGAAACTGGCAGCTTCTGGCTTTTTGAAGCTACCTCAGCCCTTTTACAACTCACGGATATTTCTAAGTTACTTACAAATCAGGTTCCATCAGCACCAGGACTCTAGGGATTTATTTCATCATCCTCCTAACATACTTCTTTTCACTGCCTTGGGGAAGCAGAGCTGGGAAGATGGCTGGGTAGACATGGATCTGAGAAACAGCCACCTACTCCTGCCTTCAGGTGCTGGGATCTGCTGCTGTGTACACAATAGCCCACGTGTCCTTTATAACCTCCAGCCTGAATCAGATGGCCACTGTCATTTGATGATGTGGGTGTGTATGTGTGTAAGCTTTAACTTCCTATCAGGAAGCAGTAAGCAGTTTGTGTTCAGATATAGATAAGGCACATCTCTGTTGATTAACACCACCAATATTATGATAGCAACAGGTAGCAGTGCTAAGGGTGACAGTTAATAACATAATGTCTTCAAGCCCGGTTTTAATTACAGGTTAAACATTGTTTCAGCTGGATGGTCTCAGGATCTCAAGAGTAGTTTTAGCACCCGAGCCAAGTCTCCTTGTATGTGAGGAAAGCTCTGTCCTAGACTCAAGAAGTTCACAGACTTCATCCATTGCCCTGGTGCAGGTCTCAAGGTTGTCAGCCAGCTTCTGGATTTTGGCCTTCAGCATGGCTTGGCTTACTTTTGTGACCTCCTTTGTGTATTCTGGCACAAGGAAGCTGTGGGAGCCGCAGAAGACCATGAAGCAGACAGAGTTATACAGCGAGATGGAAGCCCTCTTCTCCGACTGGTGCAGTGTAGGGTCTCCTGGCCCCGGCCCCCGGCGAAGGAACTCCAGACAGGCAAGGATTTCCCTCATCTGTTTCCGACAAGTCATTGCAATTTCCTGCACCTTCCTCACCTCCCTGGAATTGCAGAGAACTAAGGAGAGATCGGAGGTGACGCTTATGGCCCCCCCAGCAGTGGCCAGGCCCAGACCCACAGCCGATGCCAGAAGAGAGGCTCCCAGCGTCGCTGGACTCAGGGACAGCCCCACAATGGCTGTGATCGCTCCCGCAGCAGTCAGGGTGCTTCCGCTGACGTTGGCAATCAGGGAACTTTTGTGGATCTTGTTGAGTTTACGAGCTGCCTTGTGAAGGTGGGCTATTTGGCCATGCAGCCTCCGTCTCTGATCCAGCAGCACTACGTGGAAGTTGTATGTGGGGTCTAGTGTTTGGGGCAAGGCAGCAGCATTTCTCTCCATGGTCTCTGTCCAGAAACAGAAAAGGATAAGTTGGGTTATATGTTTAAAAAAACCCCATGAGATACACTCAGCCTGGACCACCATTTCAGGGCTGGCATCCNTTCCTGTGTTTGCCCCATAATATATTTTTTTTTTTTTTTTTTTTTTTTTCTTCCCTGAGCTACATGAAAGGTTTGCTGCCTGCACACATATACACACATACACGCACACGTGCACATACACAAATGTACATATGTGCATTTAATTACCATATTCCACTGTAACTTTCAGATAGAAGAACTTTTAAATGTTTTTCTTGTTCCCTGAAAAGACTAAAATATCTTAATATCTGGGGTCAGAGTTGATGTTGTTATTACCTCTGTGAAGACATAAAAAGTCTTTTCTGACCCTGGGGACAGAAATTCCCTTGAGATAAGTGATTCAGTGCCCAGAGTAGTAATGCTGCCAGAACTAAAATGTCCCCATGGTGGGATTCAGAGGGTCTGCAAGAAAGGTCAGGCTCCGAGGAGATGAAAGCCACCCATCTCATATTGCTATTTAGGGGTCATTTCCCACTGAAGGAGGACAGAGGGAAGCTGCTGAAGGTAGTCAAAGTCTGGCTTTTCCGCCTATGAGATGAAAAGCTCATTGATGCCTCAGATGGGTATTGTGAATGTCCTTCCTTTCTTTAAGCCTAAACAACTACAGGTCCTGTAGAATTTTTTGCCTATTGTAACTTGCCATCAGGGTCTGGACAAAGATAAGCATCATTGTTCTGTGGTTCTTAGTCCAAACTGTGGTGGCAAATCCCCAGTGACAATGGTAGGGAGGCCTATAGACCTTGTTCAAAAAGTTCATGGAGGGCACATCGGAAAAGCAAGAACACTTTGAGGTGTTTGTAGTCAATAGTGCCCTCATAGCCAAAAGAATTCTCTGTAGCAGAAAGAATCTCTGTCCCAGAGCTAACTAAGCAAAACTGTTCATTGCTACAGCCACCATTCTGCTTCTCTTCTGTACTGCGTGAACTGGAGGTACCTGGTCCTTCACACAGGCACACTGTATAGTTAGGAACCTTAGGGCTTTTATTCTGCAGATTTCCTGCATTTTAGGAGGAAACTGCCTATCAGAAAAAGTCTTTCTATCCTGAAGTAAATAATTCTCACTGCATTTTTTTCCCTCCTATTTGTCCTAATCCATCTCATGCAGAATCGCTTAGGACCTTTCCCTATACCCTCTCCATCTCCCTTTAGAACAACTACCCCAGGCTCTCTTGGTATCATCAGACCATTTGAGCCACTTAGTACACAGTACTTTTCTTGGTGGAAGGCAGCGTCCTCTTACCTTTTACACAATAGCCAGAATGAAGCTGAAAACCTAAGGACTAACACTAAGCTAAATAGATAAAAGCATTGATATCAACAATGAGCATATAATAAATAGCTTAAGAACAGATCAATATAGTGATCAATAACTATATTGATTCCTGTAGCACCTTAACAATTTTTCTGCAGATTTCCTTGATGAGAACAGTCTCAGGTAGTATCTGCAGTTACTAGAACTGTCATTCAATATATAGCATAAGCCATATAGTGATGCATGTCTTTTGAATACACTGATTTATGCCATCATAAAGGAAAACAAAACCAACTCCTGCTCTTAGAGAAAAAAATCTCCCCTGCAATAAATGTATACTTTAGTCCAAAACCTGTAAATGCTTCCATAATACAGAACTTGGTGATACTCTAAAAATACTGGTTCAAACTTACCTTTAGTTTCCAGCCGACCTCCCCAAAGACAAATTTTGATCTGTTTCTGGAGAAGACCAATTTATAGCTCCTGCGGACCAATTGCTGCGATGGGAGTGCTTTGCCTCATGCTGGGAGTCTACCATTTCCTGCTCTCCCTTGTGCAGAAGGATGTGACACACTGGAAAGTGACCTGTGGGACAGCAAGCACACATCATGTTCAGGAAACGATCCCTGCGAATGAACATTGTGTGTTCGCTTTTCCTGAAGTGTAGAGGGGAAAAAAAAAGTAAAATAAATCTGAGCCTATTCCTGGCACTGAGATAGTGCAGTCATTCCCCCCATGGGAATGACTTTCCTTTCCCTGAAATAGCAACTGACTTTACTCTGTGCTGGAGCCTCCAATTACTTGATGACTGAAGTTTACACCACTTCCACATACACATGTCTACAGCCAGTGGAGCATCAGCCATCCAGATACTTCATTCAAGGCCAGTGTACTTTTAAAATCCCAGCTCTTTGAAACAATCATGTGTATGACTGGCTGGAGCACAGCAGTGCTGTGTGAGGGCAGGAGCAGTGCTCCACTCCATAAAAGGGAAGCAGCTCCACAGCGAGAGGATCACTCTGAATTCACATCCCTTCTGAGTAGAGAAAATCATGCAGCATCCTGCAAAAGGAGTGATCTCCCTGTGGTTTTGCTCTGTTTCTTAACCATGGGCACCATGTTGGTTGAGAAACAACCACATTTTTTCCTTAAGGTACTTGCCCAGCAATCAATGATCAGAAAGAATAGGTGATTGGGATCACCTATTTTGCTGCCTGCTCGTGTCTGGAAGTTGTGCCCACATACCGACGTGGCCAGAGGGAGGAAGTCATAAAGGTCTTGGGGAGGAACAGCCTAAGTGACACTCTTGGTATTGGCTTTCACATTGAGCAAGGGCCAGCTTTAATCAAAGACAGATGATTTTGGATGAGTTCAGGAAGAAAATATATTTTGGTGGTACTAAATGGTGCAGCCCACCTTAGAGCAAAGTGGCATGTGTTCTTGTTGACACTGGGCCTGTGATGCCAGGGACATCTGTTTTGATCAGTTGTGCTTGAAAATGAAGCATCTACTTTCTTCTTTCTTGCTTGATGGAGTTTTATTCTTCAGGGGTGTTTGTTGGCAGGGAACCTTCGTGCCATAGTGACCCCTGGCTTCGGTAATCTGAAAGCAACCTAGCTGTCACTAAGTGGAAAAGATTTGCTCTTGAATGTGAGAGATGCGTAGCTGCACAATTGCTGGAGCTGACCTTAGGAAGGGACAAGGACTGAGAGGCAGCAGACAGGGAGAGGAGAGGGTTGGTATTATTAATTTCAGTGGCAGCTTGGTTTTAGATCATCTTAAAATAACAGTAAAACAGTAAGTCCAGTGTTTTGTCAGGGATGGACCTTCATGAGATGGAATATGAACAAATAAACAGCATTGAAGAACTACTTCAACCTCTCACAGACATGAAATGAGAAAACACTGTTTTGAGGATGGTTAAATAAACAATCTTGATCTGTTACACTTTGTACATATTGCATGTTAACAGGAAGATAAGTTTTGACACTGAAGGAAACTATGTTTCAGCCCTTCCCTTTGTTTCAGCAAACATATTGGAGCCCATCTGCCTTGGCAAAGGTTTACAGTTGATAGAAACAAGAGTTTTTTTGCACATTCCCAAATAGAATAGGCATTTTTTTATGTAATTCCATCTGTATGAGGACTTGTGCGAGCAGACATGTCCTTGTTAGGACAGTGATTTTTGGTAAAAATTAAATGAAAAATGGAAAAAAAAAAAGTCTAGACTGAGCCTGAGAAGATGACAGAGTTTTGGTTGCTCTTCTTCCTTTCCTAGTGCTCTTCTTTCAATATACTTAGCTGCAAAACGTTAGAAACTCCTGCGATGCTCAGTGCATGGGTGAAGACATGATTAGAGAGCAGAAGAGACAATTCATTGGCTTTATAGTATTCTCTCACAGAGTTTCCCAGACAGTGAAAGACTTGCACTTCACACAAGATTAGATGTCGGTAGGATGGTTTCTCACAGGGATCATCCCTGGCCTCCTTAATCATCTGAAGAGAATGTCTCCCCATAGTCCATTACAATAATAAGGTGCATACCCAGAAAGTAGCAACTTCTCATGAGGAGATACAGGTGTCAGCTTGATTTTAAAAAGGACATATGTATTAGAATAAGAGCCATTATTTCCTGTGGAGTTGCCCTACAGCAGTATACTGTAATCTAGTTTCATCCCTGCTGACACTCTCCCAAACATCCCTTTGGTGAGAGTGATGGCCTTCCCTCCCACTGGTAATTACAGAGATTCCCTCAAAAAAAAGGTGAGCAGGTGGAAATTTGAGCAGGATGGGAGAGGAGCAGCTTCTCTGAGCATCTCCCATGGACTGAAAGGCTTTTAGCACTATCAGCGCACCTGCCCAGATGTAAGCACATCTGCTGAGTCATGAAGTCCAAGGGGCCTACTTGGAGTGAATCTTTAGCTACCAGGTATTTCAGGACTTGTAGGGTAGGTCTGACCTTCACTGGCCAGTCGTACAAAGTAGTGGAGGCCTCACCATTCTTGTTTCCTGTACGTTTTCAGCCAGCACACCCGCTACTACAGTCTCTTCATTCTTGGTCTGTGAAACGCTTGGGCTTGAGGGTAGAAGGAGCACAGCAGCTGTTTCACAACTACCCTGGCCAAAAATGTTCTCTCTGCTCCACCCTTTCTCATCCAGCCACATCCTCTTGAAATGGGCAGAAGCCAGACCCATGCAAAATCTGCTCTGAAGGCATTTTGTGGGAGCAGATGACTAGCAAAGGGAAGGAAGGATGTTTTATTGCCTCAGCTCTCTTCCTTCCAGTGGATTTTGGCAGAAAGGACTGGTCTTTCTCCTCTTGCTCCAGAAAAAGTGTTACACATCAGCAGTGTTTATTCTGAAGCTGTTTGGAGCTACTGCACTGTAACATTGAATGTAAATGTTTACCATTTGAAGCTATAGTTTCAAAGATGCATTTCCTTGTTTTGATGAAATAATTGAGTGAAATCACCAAATTTCAAGCAAGGAATGGACATGTGAGCAATCTGGCGTATTTAGCAGAAGAAGCCTAAACCTCAGTCAAGGACACTCGGAGGAGAAAAGAAAGGAGCAAGCGAATCGAGCAACCAACTGCCAAATGCTGAGAAGCACATGAGAGATAAGAGACCGCTGTACGCTGCATATCACTGCTGTACGCTGCTGCACGCTTTCTGCTTGCTTGCTGCATAATAACCAGTTAAGAGTGGGCTTACACTGCTTAGCCAATGATAATGTTACAAGTAGCATAAACATAGAGGGATTGATAATATAAACCGCACCTTGTAGCTAATAAAGTAGCATTCACCTGATCATATTGGTCTGCGTGTGATTGTCCAACATATTCTCCCACAGACTTCTAGTTGGCGAAGCTCATGTAGCAGCGTTTTTCTTGAAGTAAATGAGTCTGGATTCTTCTCACCTACAAAACTACTTGTTTTAATGAAACTTGCAGGAAGTAACTGCCTTTGAAAACTTGACCGTCTTGTCAAATTCTGGCTGAAATTGCTCAAGAATCTCAAAGGCTACGGTTGACAAAACTGCCAACAGCCCTGCTCGTTTCTGTAGGATGCTGTGCTAGAACAAATCTCTGTGTCCTGCAATCAAAACACAAGGCACAGATGTGCACAGTTTCTTACTCCCCTTTGCCAGTGTGAGTCTTGCAGTGTTTAACCAGTCTTTGGTTTCATGTACTGCTCTGTGGTCTTCCCCTTGCCAGGTTTACATCCATGCCCTCCAGTGCAGGAAAAGGGGTGGCTGGTGTGGGAACTTTCGGTGAAGTTTCTGTGCTGCATACTCAGACAAGGGTTTACTTATTACACATTCCTCAGATCTGATCAGAAAGAAAAGCTGTCAGCAATATAAATGTATTTGAAGAGAAATTTATGAAGAGGAGGTGATAGTCCTGTGAAGGATTTGAGGGCATCTTTCAAGCACAGTACTCAATCTGTTAATGGGAAATCTGGCAAGAGCAAGTCACCTCTCCCATGAGGCCTGGGACTGGACTTCCAGAAGAGGGAAGATGGCCAGCTGCACAGCCGGAACATGTTAGGGACAGGAGCTTGGTGTTTCTCTCAGGCTGCTAGTTCAGATAGATATGTGCTGTGCCTGAGCGCCCTGCTGCCTGTGACCCTGAAGCAATTTCACAAGACCACAGGAATGGTCAGCAGATGTTCTTGGCCTGAGTGGACTTGTCCCACTTCCTGCACCCTCCTGAACAAATGATCAGGTCATAGGATGGTGTAAAGGAAACCTGGGAGAGAATGCACTTTCCTGCATCTGCAGATACACCCTGCATGATTAGCACAAGCCATAAAGACAGGGCATGGCTGAATGACCCCATGTTTTGCAAACACATGCAGTTTTAAAACATATTTTCTAAAACAGCAACAGGTAGAGGGTTAACCTCTCTGTTAGTGTCTGATCAAACACAGACCTTGAAAAGATAATATAGTGCCTCTTTTTTATGAGTTCAGTAATACAAAAAACCCACCCCACTCTGGAACCAAACAAAGTAAGCAAACAAACAAAACAAATCCTTAGCTATTCTTTGATTTTTTTTTCTAACACACCCCCCCAGACACAAACAATAAAAAGAGACCTTGCTTTTGAATCTATCTGAGCTGGGCCTCAGGACAACACTTACAGAGTACAGTAAAGCTATTTGCATCTCCCCAGGTTGGATGGAGTCAAGATAAACTCTCTTGTCACTGAGGACAATGAAGAACAGGTTCTGCCTTACACTTTGCTTCTCACTGCCAGAAGATGCTCTGCTGACACCTGGAAATTGCTGTGAGTTGAGGAGACTCTTCTCAGAAATAGCCCCACAAAAAGTATTTTCAAGGAAGATTCTGTAAAAAAAACATCTTAACAATGACATTTCCTTTGAGCTCCATGAGATTTGGAATCCTGGGGAAAGGGAAACCCTAATCTGGACCAGGAAAGAATCAGAGGATCAAGGACAACTCTTCTGACTCACAGTTACATCAGGACCATAGTTCATACAAGTACTGTGCTTGTGTGGAAGGCAATCTCCTCTTTATTTCCTCACAGGCTACACTACAGGCTATATGTTTAATTTAGCTGCTAAAACAGCTTTTCACAGATTATTTTGTACCCCATCTCTTCACCATATGAGCTCTCCCATTCATTCTTCCTATCCCGTTCCTGGTTAGAGGAAATGTGGCCTGGGAGGATGGCTCCAGAGGACAACTCTTTTAGTTGTTATTAGTGGTCATAGGCTCCATTCAAGCTGAGAAGCTTTGCAGGAAGTTCATCTGAGAGGCAGCAGAGCTGCAGTGTGGAGGACAGTCACTGGGCTGCCATTCACTGCTGCTGAGAACAAGAACACTTTTTGCCTAGAGAATCCCCACTTCCAGATACCCCAGACCTCCCTGGTCTGGTGCTGTGCACTGTACTGCTGCCATCAGATGGTCACGATCTTAGGGAAGGTTTTCTTCTATACCTACCAAACATTGCTCGTAGAGGTACTGATACTCACATCCCTACTCAGCTTAGTATTTGGCAGAGGGTATTTGGCTGTTGGGACAACCTTTATGTCCATCTCAAATCAAGACTCTGAATTTCACACACCTCTTTGGAGCCTGGTTGTGGACTCTGACTTTAAGGACAAGTTGCATTCTTGATACCTAGATCAGATTTTAATCCAAACCCACGAGACTAGCATCTCTTGAAATATCCCAGGGCTCCCTTCTAGGCTGGGTATTATTTTGTATCTGCAACACATCACAGACTGAGTGACTGTACAGGTTAGATGATAATGTACTGAACTGGTATAGCTCTAGAAAAATGTTTTCATATTTGAAGCAGCTCTGCAGGCTTGGATAACTGGAATTGGGAAGAAAGGGTGGATATGGCCTGACAATAAGTCAGCCCTTGCTTGAACACTGCGCAGTCAGGGAGCGGGATCAGGTCTCAGAAAGTAGATGTGTTCCTCTATTTTGTACCTCTTTAGAGAGGAGTCTGGAGATAAGCATCCTCATTCTTTCAGTTTTAGTACAGACCAAGTACTGCACTTGAAACTTTCTTCTTTAGCTGTTCTATAGGCACATTTTCCCATGGTAGGAGATCATGGAGGAGCCTAGCAAAAAGCAGTCTCTTTCCCTAAAATCTTCTCCTCAGTATGAGTCTTTTCCTCCTTAGCATAGTAAACTGTAAGTAGGTAAGTTGGTTATCAGGCTGGCTACTTCTCACCACATTTTATATTTCAGGAAGCATATGGTGGCTGATGCATTTCCTGGTATGTATTCAAAAATCATATCAGTTTGGATCCAGGACCTCTGATTGCCAATGTGAAGCTACAGACAGCTCACACTTTCTTACTTTTCTACATCAATCTTGATGAACTTGGGAGATGTCTGTTATCACCTGATGTGAAGAAGCTGATGGTTTGTTCATTGACTTATGGGCAGAACCAAATGGCAAATATAGGTGGCCTCAGTTTCACATGACTGCTCCCTGAGGCTACTCTATGACCTAGCACAGCTTTTGTAATACTACTGTTCAGGCCACGATTTAAAATTCTCTTGTTCTCAGCCTCTTCAAGACTGGAAGGTGAGAGAGACTTTCCCAGTTTTAAATGTGTATCATACTTCTGATTCTATACAGCTTTATGTGAAGAATACTAATTCAGCCTTCAAGGCCATAGCATTATTTTCTTTATATTTCTTGGAAAACAAAAGGCATCAGTAGGCCAACAGGAATATTTGCCTTGTAAGGCCCTTGGATATGGAAATGTTCATAGAATCATAGAAATGTCTGGGTTGGAAGGGACCTCTAGAGGTCATCTAGTCCAACCCCCCTGCTGATAGCAGGGACATCTTCAACTAGAGCAGGTTGCTCAGAGCCTCGTCAAACCTCACCTTGAATGTCTCCAGGGATGGGGCCTCAACCCCCTCCCTGGGCAACTTGTTCCAGTGTTCTACCCACTTNCACTCAATCTCTCTCTCTATGTCGTTGATAAAAATGTTAAACAATACAGGTCCCAGTACGGACCCCTGAGGGACACCACTTGTCACTGATCTCCATCTGGATTTTGAGCCATGGAATAACTGTCATAGAAATTCTCATTTGAATACATGACAGCAATAAGGAAAGAATATTGGTTTGTGTAGGTAGTTTTAAAAAAGCTTAGAAGCTGTTCATCACTTCAAAACCACCAGAGGAGTCTAGTGGAAAAGCATAAGAGACGTGGATGTGTTCAGTCTCAAAACTAAGCACTTTATATAACATACTTTCCATACACTCTGAAAGAAGGTGGCAAAACAGCCCAGCAGAAGTACTATCACTCCTCCTCCAGCTCTTCTCTGAAGAGGTCTGCTTGTCCAGCTTCACTCAGCTCCCCTGTTTTCACAGGTACAGTGATGCCAGTAGCTATTTTTGACTTATATCTGGGCAGCCCTTTAGCTTCTGTATCTGTGCTAAACTCTTCCTTTCCTTTCCAGACTCTGCAGACCAGCATATTCTAGGAAAAGTGCAGAGAATGACATCTTCAGTCCCTGCCCTCCAGCAACACAGGAAGAGAGGCCAATCTCTCCTCCTCAAGGATGTTTGTCCACCTGTTTTGAACCATTTCAAGCTTGTTTTTTTTCAGGCAGCAGCTCATCTCCGTGGATTCTCTGTAGCAAGTGGAGGGGTTGCAGGTTGCATTTGGGCACTGTTGGGCACTGATAGTGGAAGAAAGAAAGAGTCAAAGCTACCAGTTAGTAGAGGACCAAAGCTATTTATGAAATATCTTTCCATGGAGGCTGTAGAGGTCCCTAAATGCAGTGAGTGCTCTTCTGCAAGCAGGTCTTTTCCCAGACTTTGGGACACAGCACTCAAAAGGCAAAACAGGTCCAAAAGGCAGCTCTTGAGTCTCTATCTTAATCAGAGAACAGCTAATACGCTTAGGTGCTAATAGCCAAGTAAAGGCAGTTATCCTCTGCACAGCCAGGGTGGTCACCAATGGGGAGCAGGTGAGCCCCAGGGGCTGCAGGCCAGACAGAAGTTTGAGACCAGCTGCCTTAGGGGAAACAAAACTGGCTGAGGCATCCTGTGACATGAGTGTAATGGTTCGGTGTGGGATGGAAAAGGATACTAATTCCTACTGGCAGTTAGTAGGGAGACTTGCAGATTGTCACCAGATTGTCACCCAGATCAAAACTGTAGGTCAGCATTTTCTCTAGATAGCAACTAAAAGGTGGAACAAATAGTTGTTTCGACTGGCTCGGTTTAGGTTTTGTGACTGTGTTGAAGGAGGTGGAAATGCTGTTATCCAGAAGGCCAGTTTGGCAACTGAATCTGGCTACTGCTTGTCCAAAAGCTTTTGAGATGTTTCCCTGTGAGGGTCAATGAAATTAATGTGGGTGGGTGAGTCAGATCCAACTGACCACTGTGGGCCCTATACAAGGTCAGACAGGCCATTCCCACACTTTGATGTGTTTGTTGACAAAAGAGTTGGGTATTACTAAACTGAGGTTCAGGAATTGTTTTTCTCATCTGTCTTGAACCTAAAGCTGGTGACTGCATCCAATCACAATTATAAGTACAAGTGTCAGTAGAGTTTTGTTATAACTGAAAGATACTTCTCTGTTGACTGGGACTGTAATCAAACATTTGCATGCAACTTGGCTAAAATTGCTCTTTATTGTCTGAATCTAGACGGATGCTGAAGCAGTAACTTTGAGAGCATTCTGTAGTCCCTGTTACACCAAGAAGGGGTCCTGTCAGGGCACTACTATCCCTGCCCAGCATATTCCGGGGCTCCCCCCACCCTGACCAGGTCCTAGGACCCCAGAGATGCTGCAACAGGACCAGTCTCCAGCTCCCTACAGCCCTACCTGTCTGTGGCCCCACTGCCCCAGAGAGGTTCCTGATGCCTGTGGCTGTGTCTGACCCCCAAGACCCTCACTGGGACAGATCCTAACCCCACCTGCAGACTGACATCCTGACCTGGCTTGTTTGGAATGGAATTGGCGTTTGTGACAAATTAGAAGTGAAAAAGAGCAGGTGAATTTATTGCATTCTGAGCAGGTTCTTTTTTTTCATCTGTGAAATAAAGTTACTGTGTTTTTAAGAAATGTGGGTAAGTGATTTTCAGTTCTCCCATCTACAAAGTGGGGATTGGCTTTATGGGTTTGGTAAAGGCATGGCAATGTTGTCACTGGTTAGGCTCAGGGCAGCCTGACAGACCTGTAACAGATGATCTCTGTTAACCCCCCTCCCTTCCCTAAGGGGAAAAGAAAGGGAATAAGGGAGAGAGACTTCATGATTAGTAAAGGAAAATTGAACAGCTTGAATGAAAATGAAAATAATAATGAAAATGGAACATATACAAATACATACGAAACCACTATTGAACTCAACCATCCCTGATGACAATGACATCACTGTCACCACTGATGTGGTGGAGCAGGCACTGGGAGAGTCCCAGACTGGGCCCCCCAGTAGACAGGAGCTGTGTTCAGGAGGCTGATCCTGGTACTGGATTCAGGAATACACAGATCAAGATTGAAGGCAGAATGGACACAGTGTCACTCTGATTGTGGCCATTGAAGAAGCAAAGAAGGTGTCGGAAAAAGACCCAAGCCAAAATCTTGTCCCTCCTGATCCCTCAGCTTTATACCGAATATGACGTATATGGGATGGAATCCCTTGTTGGTCAGTTTAGGGTCACTTGTCCTAGCTGCTTGTTCCTGCAGGTGCAGGCTTTTACTTTCTGCACCCCCAGTGTGGTGCACAAGATCCAGCAGTGGCCTTGGTCTGCACACCAGTCCTTGGTAGTAACTCTAAACAGGGGGTGTTATCACTGCTAAAAGCTGAGACTGCCTGTGAACAGAAGCTGCTAATTTCCTGAAGCATGGTTACTTAGAAGAACTGAGCTGAAATATAAAATCACTGAACAGAATTAGTACTATTCTCACTCAAACCAGGAGAAATGTGAACTAATAAATGCAGTGCAGTTAGATACTCATGTGAAAAAGTCATAAGGAAGGGGAGGAAAGGGAGCAAACAGTTCTGGAGGAATTATCCTGAATATGTGTGCAAACAGATGGAGACTGAACCTCTGTCAGATGCTCTTCCTGGTGCTCATAATGTCATTTATGGTGGCCAATATGCTTTGTCACCTAGTGCTAAGTTAGGTCACAAAAGGGACATTCAATAAATGGAAAATTACCCTAATCTTGAAAAAAATTCTTGTTTTGCAGGCATTAAGTTTGGTTTGGACTACTATATATTTTTGAAGGTTAATAGGCATATGTTACTGGTTATAATACTTTTCATGCTGACTGGAAGGTGCTCTAAAGAGGCTTTCAGATTGAGCCCTGCAATCTGAGCTAGCTCACATTGGTTGTACAAAAAAAAACCCAAACAACCAAAAACCAAAAAACCCCATTCTGTAGGATTTGCTCACAGATCTTTGTTACTCTACCAGGTGTCTCTGTATTGACAGAGAATGTAGAGACTGACAGTGTGAAATACCATGAAGGTCCTGTTGTTCTTGATGGTCACCTCTTCTAAAGTAAGACAGTGAAGCTTGCTGTAATTGTGATGGCAAGTGCATAAGAGGGAGGGAGAATCTGTCCCAGCAGATGTCCTCCCTATTTACTCCTTTTTTGTGTCTGTGTTGCAGGGAAATGTGAACTACTTCCATTACCAAGCTTGAGAGTAATGACCACTGGTGCATCACAGGCCTTTCAGGACACTAATAACACAAGGAAGAGCAATATTTGGGGGAGGAGGGCAAACTATGATCCTTATATCCTTGTGTATTTACTACTAAATGAGGTGATACTATTCAGCTCTCCTTGTATGCCTTGGTTTTTCTCTGGTACTTCTCCTCCTCCCTAACGGCTTGGATGCTTGTTTGTGAGATGATTATGAGAACATACTGTCTTCTTAACAATAAGGAGAGGGAATAATGGAGTAAACACAAGTAGAAAATAAGTAGAAGCACTTAAAAGAACTATAAAAAATAACTTCAAGTTGCAAAATGGCCATTTAACATTTGATGGAGATCGATAGTCTCTAAAGTGGAGTAACACAAGGACTACTACAAAGTGCTGCAGCATGTCTCTGGCCCATGCTGGGAGGCTTTTCCTCCAGGGATGGTTAGTGCTGTAGTTATCACTGCCATACATGATTTAGACATACAGCTGTATTCCATCTGACTATGTGTGTGTTAAGGAAAACAGCCTTGAGAATATCAAATTACAGATTCAAGGAAAATTTGGCTTTGAAAGACAGGATTTGATGAATTTGACATCTTACTTGCCCTCCTTGTCTCAGGGACAACTCATTCAGGAGTTCTTAATGAGGACGAGGAAGAGATAGGAAGAAAAAGTAAGTGGGAGAGAAAAAGTATGCTTATTTTCCTAAAGGTGTGGGTAGTTAGCGCGGTCCATCAGCACGCAGACACCAGTGTGGTGGACGATAAAAGGTGTTTATTAGTGAGTGGCACGGCATTTTATAACCCTGGTTTACAACGTCACTTCCGTCTGCTCACGTCATAAACCAAGCACTATTGGCTATCAGGCTATCAGGAGAGGGGCCCTATCTTTCCGTACAACGTGATATCTTCCGATCACCATACCCTAACTATCCACAATGGGGGAAAAAAAAAAAAAAAACAAAAAACCTAATTGCCTATATGAAGTTTTAAAGAATGGGATTTTGTCAATTATTTGAAAATGAAGGGTCACACAAAATCTTCGAGGGGGTTCATTTACCTTCTCTGTAGTGGAATGAGAAAGAGGAGTGACCTTTCCATTCATATCTGGCATTTTTCTGACATTGTGACACTGATCATCCTAACATAATTTGTAAACTATGCAAGTGCAGTTTGTATACATCAGGTACAAAATGTAGCAATATGAGTGTGTTAAATAGGCTGATAGTCATCAAACTTCAAGGTAAATTAATTAGGAGCTCCTGCTCCTATATATAAAAAAATATAAAAAAGTTTTAGCTGTTAAGGAGGTTTGCATGATCATAGTAGTCACCTCATTATGGATAAACAGCTTTGCACCACTTTGTGCTGTTGCCAAAGGCTTTATGTACAGCTGATGTGACATGATCTGTAACCTGGAAAAAAGCAGTAAGTAAACCAGTGATTTTTCTTCCTACCCTAGCATCAAAATATAAATAAAATGGTGCTTTCACATCTCTTGCAGACTTGATTTCTGACCTTTTTTCTTCCATGTTACTGAATCATACCAACAGATCTTACAGAAATAGCACTGCGTTTTATTTAGAGCATGGCCTGTTTCTGTATGCCAGAGACTTACTTGAAGCACGGTGATTTGAGGCAAACCTTTTCATCTTCGGTCTTCATGTCCCAATTTATTGCATCAATATTAGAGAGACATTTTCTCTGTTAACAGCAAAGAGCTATGGAGAAAGTTGTACATTTTCAGGTTAAAAAAAAAAAAAAAAGTACATAAAATACATGCTATTATTTCACACGTAGCCTCCGGGACCTCTAGCTTCGGATCTAAGGGGGGGCAGGGGGGAAAAACCTCCTTGACTGTTGACTGTTTCGCGGTAGACAGAGGTATAAACCTTTCTAAGAGAAGCAGGGCACAGCTTGTGGGAGTTTGTGCTACCTCACTCTCTTGGAAAACACTTCACTTTAAAGAATGAGATTCTAACTGTTCGCTTTCTTCCCTAATGTGAGAAAGACCCTCTAAAGATTAACAGTGAGTTGCCTGCATCACGTTATCTTTAACAGATAATTTATAAATTACAAACAAAATCAAAACTTTCGCGCTCTCAAGGTCCTTTCGGTTCCAGGACTCGGGATTTATCGTCCACTCTCTACCCAAACGACACTCTTTCAGCGACGAGATACCAACAGGCGAAAATAGGAACTTCCACGGCTTTTCAGATGTATAAAAGGGACAACTTCATTAGAGATAAATTAGGAAAAAAACATTTTATTACTCCCGAAGAAACACAAACCGCAGCGCGGAGCGCCGGGCGGGGCGGGACGGGCGGTGGCACCAATCAGCGCGCGCCGAGCTGCTATAAAAAGGGCCGCCGCCGCCTCCACCCCCGCACAGTGCACCGCGAGCTGCAGTCATGTCGGAAACCGTCCCCGCCTCAGCGCCCGCCGCGTCTG
>VWZY01006717.1:5219-21464 GCA_013399075.1 Chloroceryle aenea | reverse complement strand
AACTGACTGCAACCCCCATTCTCAGTCTCCTAGTGCTGCTCAGGAAGTAGGATGTAGAGGAGTCAGAAACGAAGGAGTGAAGCTGAATCTGGGAGGGGATGGGTGGGTAGAAAGTGTTTTAGGTCTTGTACTTGTTTCTCACTAGCCTACTCTATTTTTAATTTGCAATAAATTATTTTCCCCCCAAGTTAATTCTGTCTTGCCTGCGATGGTAACTGGGAAGCAACATCCCTGTTTTGATCCCATACCATGAATTTTTTTTACCTCATTTTCTCCTCTTGTCCTGCTCAGGAGGTGTAATGAGAGAGACATGGGTTGGGCATCTGAATACCAGCCAAGGTCAACCCACCACAGTGTCCCTCTACACGGATAGAAACTAGCTGTCAGTTTATCACTGTGACTGCTGGTACCAGCTCAAACCAAGTTTTGGAAGCAAGATAAATGCCAGTTGTGTATGTACTGTCCTACTGAAATTACAGCATCGTAGAATTTACCCAGTGTTATTCCATAAGGCAATACATGTATGAAGTAAGAATGAGAATTAGAAAATAAAAGTTTAAAGGTTAAAGACATATATGGACTGCATCACATTACAAGCAGCCTAAAACCAAACCAAAGCTTCACTGAGTTTCATTTCTTAATTGGAATTAAGTAGATTAAAAAACCCTCCCATCCAATATTTTTAAAAATCAAAGGAAGAGATAAATAAAGCTACTCTAAAAATGCCACATAATAAGTTAGAATCATGAAGTGACCTCAGGTTTTTATTTTGCAACTAAAACTGACTTATTCAGGTAAAAACAAAACAAAACAAAACAAAACTCTATAGCTTTAATAAAAAACCTGCTATTCCTGGTTACGACATACCTCAAGATTTTAGAACAAAATGATCCCAACCTTTCAAAGTTATTTTTTAGTTCTAAATTGCAAGAAGCCATTGAGGAAAAAAAAATGCCATATCCATCCATGGCTGACAAAAGGACTACATTTCACTCAGAGATATACAAAACTCATCAACAGTCTTGCAACATTACTTTGTCTTTTGTCTTCTCAAAAAATAAAGACTATGAAACACACAAAGGCCAAAGAGAAAGTTGGTAACCAAAACAAACATATTTTCTCTATGGAAAATGTATCTTTCTGAAGAACATGTTCAGTTACAGGTAAACAAAGGACAAGAGAATTGTCCATTCTGTTCACTACAAGATTTTAATTTTTTCTTGATGAGGTAAAACTGGACAGCAGCTCAGGACAAATGCTATGACCAAGTAGGATTTCCCATGACTGTACTTGGGAGTCTTATTCAAGAGGTGCACTTTTTTGGATACAAGTTAGCCAAGTACAACTATACCATGTATAATGCAAAACATATGTTAAGGATAGTACTCAAGAACTGCGATTATTTTGAGACCTTTGAAATGGCTGAATACAGCATATCAACAGAAGTATGAACAATCTGAAGAGCATTTGCAAGAAGATCAAAAGTACAACTGGTCAAACTCAAGGCAAAAATAATTGGAACCAAAAAAGCAACTGCCAGCAATGGATGATATGAGATGAATAATGTGTTTCCAACAGCAACACCAAAGTAATATAAATGACTGTCTCTAGTCTGCCAGCAGAAATGTCTGACGATGAACTGATCAATTTTCCAAACTGTATTTTGGAAGCTAGTCATTAAATAGTCCACAAAATTTTAACCCAAAGAAGGCCATTTTTTTGTCTGGTAATTTGGCTTGCAGAGAGACATATATGTACATACATATATACATTTTATACAGGTGAAAGAAATCCTGTCTCTCAAAATTAACAGCTAAAAGACCACAACTGAATAAACATCATTCAGATGTACTCCAGAAAAAGTGTTTTATATAGTTTTATAAAATGGTTCCACCACGAAAAATCATCTAGTTAAAAATTACCACACAGAAATGTGGTAATAGTAGTATTGGTATAAGAACATATTGCATATGTTGCATTGCAACAGATCCTGAACAGTGATTAGGTTGTAAAATAAAGGGGAAAAACCAATCTTCCTTCTCCTTTACAAACACAACAACAATCCTTATTGTTTTTTCAAAACATAGATTTTCTCTGTTGTTATCCTCAGCTCAAATTAGTTGTCTGAACTCAAGTCTCGGTGCTGACAAATATTCAGTAAGATCAGGTGAGTGGGGAAAAAAAGGGGCAAAGAAAGCAATTCCCTGTAAAATAATAGTTAAAAAAACCAAAAACCAAAACCAAAACAGTTTCTGGAAACTGTGCTTACATTGTTTACTTATTTCTTTTTTAAGGTAGATCAGGCCTTGAATTTGGCTCACTACACAGTCTCAAAAAAACAGTCACACCAACAACAATCCCTGGTGTGCCTTTTGAGGATGAAGAAAACCTAATATGGAAACAGCAGGACTGCTTTAAAAGCCAGTCCTACCCCTGACTTTGTATTGTGAAGCTGATGGCCATCGCCTTATCCATACTAATGCACATCAAGCAAGAACAAGGCAATGTGGGTGAGCATTTGCTTCCTGTCACTTAACTGAGTCAGTGAAGTGACTGGTATGGCAGAAAGTAAGCAAATATCAGGTTCAGTTTCTTGTTCTGTTTGCTCAATGCAAAACTGTGGACTCAGAAAGCATAACTGATTTTTAGTGATCCCTTTGCAACAAGGTTGTAACTAATTTGGTAGCTTCAAAAGGAATCTGATCTGGTACCTCAGCCAAAAGCAGTCTTACTGCTTCATGTGAAACATTAAATCTGAGAGAGAGAACATGGAAAATGTTCCTTATTGAGACAAAATGAAACAACTAATTGAGAATGCATCATCTTCATTATCTATGGATACATATATAACAAGAACAGATAACAATTAAAAGATCTGTTGTGAATTAAATGTCTAGTTCAGTTGTAACTCTAAGAAATCCTGCTAAAGGCCACAGAGAATTTTATTTTCCACATCTCAGAACTACCATACCAAAATAATTGGGGATTTACGTAAACTTTGAATCAAATATAAAGTAAATCAGATGTTAATACTTCTATAGAGGTTGGCAAAAGGCTGTTTCCTTAAGCACAGTTAAAGATTCAGGCTTTAAATGCCACAATGCCATGACAGTTGCTTTTTAATTAGGGGATAAGGTTACATTTTACAATTATAGGTCTAAGATAACAAAATAAACATATTGCCCTTTCGTACGCATCAGAGGCTATGGTAGATCAAGATGAACAAGATTCACGGGTGGAAAAGAGAGATTTTAGATCTTTAATTTCAGCATACATTATGTGTTTCAAGTAATGCCTGAAATCTGGTAAGCATCTGAATTTTATTCTTTAACATTAAGAAATACCAAGACCATAAAACCACTTTCAAACAAATATGAACAGTGTAATGCTACATTATGTTTACTCTGTTTAGCATGCAGTGAAAAGCCCAGCACCCAACTGAAATCTACAGTTCAGGAAGGCACATCATCTGCCAGCAGTCTAGAACTTTGAATTCAGTTCCTCCACCTTTACATTCCACTGTAACAGTGAAGTTCTACTAAAAAGTACTTTGGCCTGGTTACCTTATTTACTACACAGTATAAGAAAAGCACTATAGATTGTTCAGAAGTAATGCCATAATTAGGGGGTATGAGAGCTTGACTACTGAACAAAGGCAAGAAAGTTTGGTCACTGGATCCTAGCAAAGCTAATCTGGTCTGACACCACTGCCTGTTCAGCTATCACACCTCTTACTGCTTATTATGTTCCCCAAAGCCTAGCTGTGTGTTGTCTTATATTAAAGACTACACATCCTTTGAGACAGGTATTATGTGGGCATTCTACAGTTATCTATCTTTTTGCATAGCCTATGTCCTTGTCGATTAACAGAGCTCCATGGTATAAAAGAAATCCAATTAATCATAGACATGATATGAATACACTGCAGTGGACTCTGGAAGAGGCCATACTTGAAGCTTTGTAGGAGGTCTCCTGGACAGCTGAAAATCTTTATTCACCAAATGCAGACAGTGCCTCCACAGGTGATAAATGCAGAACACAAGGAGAAAGCATCAAACTCATAGAAAGCTTGCAGTTACATCTTCTTAGACTAGAATAGACTATAATATTTCAGTTGGAAGGGGCCTACAATGATCATCTAGTCATGAGCAATACTTTAAATTTGATACTACACATACATGCATTCTTAGAAGACCCCACCTTCTCATTCATATTTACATTCTCTTCTTTATCTCTAAGGGGGAAATTACTTGGATGTAATTATTAAAGATTGAAGTACATGACATCAAGAATGTAAAGAGCAACACTGCAGCTCAAATGGAGGTTCATTTGCTTTTAAAGAATACCACTTTATGATCATGCATTCAGGTAAAATGAAAACCTGACATATGATTAGACTACACTGACACTTCTAAATCATGTGTTTGTGATATAATATGGTCTGAAGAGCATTGTAGAATGAATTTTTGTTACCTTTTGGGGCTACAAAAATGTTTTTACTAATTACATGAAATAACTTTTTTTTCTATTACTTGTCTTCCTAGTGTCTGGATTGTCTGCTACTGAGTGAGCACCCTCCTTGCACTAGTTTGTTCTATTTACTTTTTTTCTTTCTATGTAAGCCAAGAAAAATACATCATGCAAAGGAAATTGTCTGTCCAGTCAAATTTTAAATATAAAAATATAAAGGGAAGGCTCAATATGAGCAGGGAGAGATTTTAAAGAGTAAATATGAATTTTAATTAACAATTTATTCTATATTAAAAAAAAGTTAACAGTGAGACTGAAAAAATATTTTTTATTTCAGTGAAGGAATGAAGACCAGGATTACCTTATCCCTTACTACATTTTTTTCAGAAGTATTCCTGAGTTTAAAAGTTCACAGCAGCAATTCATAAGACTATGATACTTCTAAAGCAAATCAAAATAAAACACTGCTTTTAATCACACAACTACCATCAATGCACAAGCCACACTGACAGGACAGGAAGAAGGAATGCAGCGAAGCACAACATTTTTTCAAAACCAGAAGAAGCTTTTTAAAAAACTTTACTTCAGAAAAACTGTATTCCAGACAAGAAGAAACAATCCACTCACTATGCATGTTCGGCATTCGTTTTAGCAAGGAACAAATGTTTTTGTGTATAGCCAAACAATCAAGCTTCTCCTAGTCATCTCAAGATCACATATACATCTATATTGCTTGAATTAAAGCAATCCTATGGAGTCTTAAGGGACATGAGTGGGCAATGTGTGCTTGCAGCCCAGGCCAATCTCATCCTGGGCTGCAATCAAAAGAATTATGACCAGCCAGCAGGTTGAGAGAGGTGATTCTGACCCTCTACTACTCTCTGGTGAGACACCACCTGGAGTAGTGCATCCAGTTCTGGAGGTATGGACCTGTTGGAGCTGGTCCAGTGGAAGGCCATGAGAAAGATCAGAAGCCTGGTGTACCTCTTCTATGAGGTATGGTAGGTTCTAAGAATGAGAGCATTGGGGTTTTTCAGCTTGAAGAAGAGAAGGCTTCAGGGAGACCTTACTGTGGCATTTCAAAACTTAAAGGGGGCTTATGAGAAAGATGGGGACAGAATTTTTAATAGGGCCTGTAGTAACAGGACAAGGGGTAGTGTTTTTAAACTAAAAGACAGTAGATTTAGATTAGATATAAGGATGAAATTTTTTACAATGAGGGTGATGAAACACTGGAACAGGTTGCCCAGAGAGGTGGTATGTGTCCCATCTCTGGTAATAATAAAGATCAGGTTAGACAGGCCTCCAAGCAACTTCACCCAGTTGAAGAAGTCCCTGCTCATTGCAGGGGAGTTGGACTAAATGACCTTTCAAGGTCTCTTCCAACTCAAAAGATTGTATGATTTCAAAGAATTCAAATGGAGGTAGGTAATTGTGTATGGTTCACCTACTCTATCTTCGACCCACCATGGATTGCATGGAAAATTAATCACAACTTGAGGCATTTTAACATCAAGTATTTTTAACAATTGCCTTGACTGACACTGTACAGTCTGTAAGTAATATATATGTCAGAATGCAGAGAGTGAAGATAAAGTATGCTTATTATGACACTGTTCCTCATGTCTGTCGGGGTTTTCTTAGCACATTGAATAGTATTCTACGTAATGTAGTTCAAAAGGAAAGCGCTACTTCAGCATTGTGCTTCAGAAAAGTACAAGTAAGCTTTGTCATTAATATATGCGTGACTAAGTCATCACCCACCTTAAGGCAAGGAGTGTCTCTTTGGCTGTTAGGACATACTCTCTTCTTGCTTTTCTAAATACTATTTAGTGCTCTCATGAATAGCCAGTACATTTAATCATAAAAGAGAGTGATTGTATTTCTTCATTTCCAAAAGAAAAGAGCAAACTAACAAAAAGAAATCAATATTCAAGACAGAGAATGATCTGATTAACTGAAGAGTTATTTTTAATGTAGCACAACTTGAAAGACATCTGCTCACTGGAAGCCACCCCAGATTTCTCATAATAAAACCATCCTGTCCACCCCACAGTTGTATATTTTATTGAAGATTCAAGCATAAAGAAGACTGGACTCCAAGCATTCAACCAGAATATATGTACTTGAGCATTCTGGAATGAGGCCTAGAAAAACTAACTTTTTTTTGTTTCCATTCTGAGTCCAGTCAGCAGCTCTTGGCTCATTCATGCACTGAGCAGGACAGACTCCTGCCACCTTTATTTGATTTCCTGCTTGTTGGGATGGACTTTTCTTGAGCTTGGATGTGATCCTTGTATATCAACAAGTGCTCTCAGACTCCTCTTCTTTCCAGGGCTTTAACCCATTAGATTCTTCCAAGCAGATCTCTGAAGAGATGTAGGAAAGAGTAGTGGTGGCTCTTATGTTAAAAATTAGATCTTTCTCTAAGCATTTATTTTCTCTTATTTTACTAGCTTATAGATTTGTGTGAAATTAAGCACAAGGAAGTTTACATTTCAAACACTGGATATCATAATGCTAATAATGTAGGATATCCAACACTGAGAACTAAATGCAAGGCAGAAATGAATAATTTTGTATTTTATATACATTTTGACAGGCTGACATGGTTTCAATGCTTTATCATTTTAGTGTCCTTATATATTGAAGTATTTAACAGAGAAAAGAACACAGAAGAGACAGAAATACCTATCAAAAAATTGTTCGCATAACCATGATATAATCGCTCTGCAATTAGGGTGTATTTATGTCATTATGCTACTCATTGTGACCAAGATATCCTGTTTGTTCTGCCCCGTTGAAACAGAACCTAACAACATATTAATGAAATCAATTCTTTACAGTGTTTCAAAAGGAAGCTAGAGCTGGTAAACACATGTTCTTAGGGGATGCTGCCATGATCCTGACTATACCCAGAAGGCTCGAAAATATTTCTCACAAAGTCTATTCTATAAAATCTAGAACATATGTATGACACAGACTATGTTTCACATCCTTTTAAGGATGTCGCTAGACTAATTAAGAGAAGACTGGCATTTCCTTTCAAATGTCTGCCTTTTGCTACAGGTATTCTGCAGTATTGTTTTTTCTCTCCTATTTTAATGATTTCTGCACTTTCACCAATCTGTGAAAAAGGCCATGAAAGTTCACTTCTAGACCCCCCACTGACTGCAACTTGCTGTAGGCTTCTAATGCAGTATAACCTACACATAGTCTATTGATAAATGCATTTCATTATGTTTGCACCATTAAGCTCCTACCATTCTTCCAGAACAATTATCAGAGAAATCAATACAGCTGTTATTTTTTATGTGGTTGCTAAGAGATTTTGATATTGATCGTACAGTTTTTTTATTACTATTGACCAATATGTCAAGAAGAACACAAATAGATCAACACAGCTCCCTTTTTAATTGTCATTCAGCTAAATATCTATAAGCCATTAGGGACATACAAAAGTCACAAATTTCTGGATGAGGAACACTAACACTGATGAAAATTTTAAAAAACTTCACCACTTGAAAAAATGTAGATCACTCTTTACAATCTAAAAGGGATAGCATGATTTCCTCATCTACCTTTTCTTCACTACTTGTTTTCTGAGTTTTCATCCTCTTGCATCAAAGAAAGCAACTGAGTTAAAGAGATCACAGTAGACACGCAAACATCTGAAAGTAACAAGAGAAAAATGCAAGAAATATCTTGAACTTTTTATTCTAAATATAGTTCTTTCATATTCCAAATCACAGACCTAGCAATTAGTCTTACTGAAGAGCTCTGTGAGCCAGTGTCACCTACCGTAATTATCTATTTTTACGAAATCCAGAACAAGTAGCAGTCAGAACTCTGCCAAGACTCCTGTGCATGTTGTCTCTGAAAGCATGCATCATATTCTTTCTCAACAGCTGTTTTCTTCCAGAACTGTTTACCACACAGATGAAGAGGTGCGCTTCATTGTCATCCACCCAGTGGAGCAATACCAATCTTCACATTTTGTAAAAGTTTAAGTTATGTAGTAACACAGATAAGGAAAGGGGTGGGTAAACTTCTAATCTGCATAATTTATTTTAGTTGTAAAAAGTAGATTTATAACTCCTCTATTTTGATTTACCAGTATTTTACTCACACTTACTCTGTATTGGTAGAAATAGATGCAGAAAAATGCATGAGAGAGAAAAAAAAAAAACAAAACAACAAATTTTAAAGAACATACAGAAATTTATAACCAATGTTCTCCATTTTGAAGCATCATGGATGGTATGTTTAGGTTTTAAACCAGTGTGCTTTCCTTAACCACATACAAAAATATTGCAATAGTATTTTTAACTTTTTGGATGTCAGTTGGCCACAAAGACTGGCTACTACAGTTAGAAACCAAACCACAGATGTCCTAGTGCTAAAGTTTAAATCTATCTCTTGGGTTTGACTCCACACTATAAATTGCTAAAACAAACAGAAAAACTTTTCATTTGCACTTCTGTTACTTTCCATCCAGGACTCTACTCTCCAGACAACTATTCATACTCCCCTGCTCCATTACATGTGACTTTCTTAAAGCCTAAGATTTTAAGTGCTCTGCCAAAAGGACTCCAGCTACTTCTGTGGGTGTCACTGTTAATTAAGGACACATGGAAAGGAAATGAAGGAGCCAAAAGGCAGCCTTGTTGTCTGGAAAAACACCATAATACATGGACATGGGTGACAACAGCAGGAAAAGTTGGAGCTTTATAACAGGAAATGTTTGCAGCTGAGAGAGAGTCTAGTGCCTCTTGTTCAAGCATATGAAGAAGCTAAATGACTCAAAAATCACCCTCAAATGAATGAAAAATTGGGGCCATGACCTCAATGTTTCAAAGGCAATAGAAAAAATATAAACAAACATATGTCTATCAAAACTGCTAAAAAAAAAAAAAATCTTTTTATATATTCTACTCAAACTTTGCTGAACAAGAAGTCACTCATAAAACTACCAAAGCCTGTAGTGAGTTAGACAGTGAGAACTAGGAAGCTTAATAGCTAAACATGATTGAATAGACCCTGGTGATAAAGCAGAATGGGACAACAGAAATACATGACTGAATTGCAACCAAGTTTTTTCCCTCAGTGGTAGCTTCAGTTTTGCTTCATATCAATTGTGTTTCTGTTCGAGATGACAAGAAAGCATGCTATAAAAGATGGTTCTGATCTCTGGTAACTATTAACTAATATCCAATTCTGATTCCTAGCCACTAACCTTCACATGTGGAATTATGCAACCATATCATTTATGATGACCTCTGAAAGGGACTGTAATTTAAGAGACAGAAAGTGTATGCCTAAACTGCTTATCATATAAAGAGAAAAGTGAGCTCTCACCATGGAGCTATTATCTCCATTTCCAGTCCCCCACAACTCCTCCACTTCCACTTAGATAGCCTGTACTGCACTCTTGAACTCTTTTCTAGTAATGACTATTGGGCCCACCAGGAACAGCTGTTACATTTAGTACAATCTGTTGAGGGGCATTATTGAAAGAATGTATGACCAAATAAGAAAACCTCTGTTTTTTCACTAAAATTTTTAACAAGAAACATTCTACTCCTAGTTCTAGGAGGGTGTAAAATTATAAAATTAGAAACTGGAAATGCATCTATTACAGTGGAAAAAAAAAACCAACAAAACAAAACAAAAAACCAAACCAAAACAAAAACAACCTGAGAACATTTGGCAGACTGCAGTTTAGCTTCATGAGCAAATATTTACTTTCTGTTTACTGACAAGTAAGCAGAAACACTGATTGGTTTAAAATCTATGCATGTAATTTAGTTTCAATGTTATAATGTTTAGTTTTTAGGCAAACAATATCGTCATAAGAAAGTTTGTGCTTGTGGATAGCACTACTATAATCTGTAGTTTTAGTAACATAATTTTCTGCATCTATAAAGCACATTGCAAGTCTTGGCATGTGACCAAGGTGCAAGTGGAAGTCACTTTACCAGGAATAAATGCAGTTGGCTACACAGTGTTGTATGACTGTTAGTCCATTTTCCCAACAAAGAAGTATTTCTTTTACTGCCTCTTTTCCCACAAACACATATACTGAAACAAGCAACACTAAAACAAGCTCCAGGTAGGATCTGTCCCAGCTCCAGGAGAAGACAGCTTAAATACCATTCGGAATAAATCAGTACCAGTTGAAACTGTTTAAGAGATTACTACTTTTAAACCAGCGTCAATCTTTTCCATTCACTTGGTGCAAGGTAAAGGGGCATTACATCTGGTGAGGATGGAGGAACATTCCTGGTTCATATATACTACTACACAGAAGAAAGTGTTGCCAATCCCAGATTTGCACTGTGGAATACTGTCACAGTTGGCAACATTATGTGGTCCAGGATGTTCACACGGTGTTTCAATTATACAGATGATTCACTGACCTTTACCATAGCTGTACAGTCTGAAAAGGAATTCTGGATTACAATGTCAGTTCAGCACTTAGTTGCTACTGACAAATATGATCTTAGGTTACTTCTTATCTAGCTAATTTATCTTCCAAGAAGTATATTCATGTTATTCAAAAGTCTATTGCAACTCTCAAGAATGTTCTTAGAAGATGAAAGATAATGTCTTACAATTCCAGATGAACCCTGTCTAGCAAAGGAAAGACTGCATTGCCTGTAGCTGTCAGAGTTCTCTGCAAACGGGTGATTTGGGCTCATGTAAAATATGAACATACCTTATCACCATCAGTTGTTTTCTGTGAATCATTATGATATCATAGTAAAACCTTACATTTCGAGTACAGATACTGCACTGAAGAGGCAGTTACTCGGACATACAAATTTTGCTACTTTACTGCTTTAGAAAAGATATTCAGTTGGAGAAGGTAGAATAACTGGGGCAAGTGAATTCTGAATCTGCCTGAAATCCTGGGTCTGACAGAGTCTCCAACCCCCACAGATGAGTTCTTGAAGTTCTGCCCATTTATGAAGAATTTCACCCACTTTGGCTGTTCAAACACTCAAAGATCCAACACAGTCACAAGGACAGACGAGTAACTGAATTTTGATTTCTTGGTGGATTTGCAGAAACACATGCAGACCCATAAGAAATGCTGGAAAGTAACACAAATAAATGCTAAGGGACTCATGGGAGTTTTGACAAGAGATTAGGCACATCTGTAGAACTGTAAGTAGTAAAGACAATAATCTCTAACTGATAGACTCAAAGAGCCCATCACCAAAATACCTCCAAAACCATATTCCTCCCTGCAAGATGACTCAACTTTCCATTACAAGTTAGTTAAGGCTTGTACAAATTCTCTAAAAATGTAGCAGGACCTTATAAGCAGTTCTTTCCATGATAAAGAAAGCACATCCCAGCCAGATCTAAGCAAGATTCTTCAGAATCAGCTGGCAATCTCCCTAGGACAAAAAAAATACACTGATGTGTACTTGTGTATATACAGAAAGAAGAGTGTACATAACGAGCAATTATATGGAATATCCTGTTCTACCTAACGTACTACAGAACCCAACAATCAGATTTACACTGAACACAGGATTTGCTGCTAATCTAACTGTGATTCACCTACTCACTGGAAAACCAGGGCTGCCAAGTCAGTCAGTCTCCAGAACTGAACTCAGGGGAAGGTACTTTAGCCTGTAGAAGTCATGATGTATGTGCCCTTTCCAGGTTAGAAATAAGAAAAACTCCCTTTGAGTCTAGAAAAGAGCAAGCGCTGACTACTCTCCTCTTTCACCAATGAATGATGTAACAGTTCTGGCATCAGCTGTGCTGGCTCAAAATCACCTCTCTCAGCCAGGACAGAGCACCTTAGAGTAGTCTGCATTGTATGAGTGAAGGATGCAAAAAGAAGATTATTATTTCTTTCTTAATGTACAGTAAGCTGAGTTTTCAAAGCAAGGAAGAGAATGACTTGCCCCACTGTGCAGAATTATGGTGATGTAAATACAGCATTGCTGAATTTTTCACTTTTTCTATATTGTGGAAGCAATCTTCCTCAAAACAGGATATTTCTGGTGTTGCCATTCTGGAGGCTCATGTCTAGAAAAAACCCAAAACTTGCAAATATGTCTAAAAGATTTTGTAAATGTAAGAAAAAACATGCCATTTGGTTTAAACTGTTCCATTTACTGGCAAAGATTTTTTACGTCTGTTGGTACTGGTGAAACTTGAATTTTTCACATTGTAGTTGTAGATCTAAAATACACTTAGGAAACATTGTATTATACTATACCTGTAGTTAAAACATCGTTTTCACTTTCTCCCCATCACAGAACTCAATATTCCCATGTTTGCAAGATTACNACAAGATTAAATGAGACCAGAAGCACAATCTGGAACAATCAGTAATAAAACAGAACATGCACAACAGTGGGAAATCTGTTTTTGATATATTTTGAAGCAATGAATAAGGCCTCAAATGTAAATTGTTCAGCTAGTAACTAGTTCATTGTAACTCCTCTGTGCTTTAAAAATACTTTTTAAGCAGAGATACCCAAAGAAATCTTCAAATACTTTTGGTCTGAGTATTGGTAATCTAATGCTAACACCAAACCCAGGTTAAAATAACATCTTCACATGCAGATCAAGAGATTGTGTATGACATAACTTTCCATTAAAAATTATGACTGAGCAGAAACATCAGGAATTAACAATTCTGTTCTTCAGTCATTTTAGAAATGTGAAATCTGGCCAGAAAAGCTTTCTTAATAAAGCGTAAAAGACACTCATCTTTTTTTCTCTACTTCCTGCAAAATTTTAGGAAAAAAGCCACTTCAACTCTAAAATGTGACTCCTCAGAGAAAACGTACATATTGGCAATTACTATGAAAAAAAAACACTGGAAATTGAATTTATTACTTTACACATGAAAATACAGCAAACGAACAAAATCAGCTTAAGTGTTGATTTACTTTTTTTATAATATTTCTTTTATCTGTAAATTCCATGGTATAAATAAATTTTATTTCATGCTACCTATCCATTCTACTTTAAATACCAATGGCAATGCAGGAAGTTCATAAATGTGAATCCTCAGGAGGATTACATACATCACTGAGAACAGTAAAATGAATAGTTACACATCTGCAGTCTGAACTTCGAGATGAATACAAGCAAATTGTAAATGCACATTTTTCAAATGATTGCACCCATTATTTTCCACTGACTCATGGCTATTGGCAGAAATTAATAGTACATTTTAATATAGTATAGTGATTCAACAATCACAGAGAGAGTATGTATGGGTATATAACCATCTTCTATGCTTGCATAATACTAAAGCTATAGGCTGTCATCTGGTTTTAATACTAAAACACCAAATAATTTATAATGCAGAACTGTAAAATATACATAGAACACTGCATCAATCATGTACAAGCACTAGTGCTGTTCAACATTTCTGTAAATCCTCCATTAAACTTAGATTTGAGACTGAACCAAAGACTTTCATGGATCAAGTCATAGTTGCTTGGAACACTGAAAGAGAGACATAAAACACCATGCTATTTCATGTCAAGATTATTTGCAGTTCACTTCTTTATTTCAAAGAATAATAGTGACTGAAATACAGTGCACTCCACTCTAAAGTCAGTACTTATTCCTTTAATTCAAGAGGCAACTACTAATGACAATTGGGAGATCAGTTGATAGGACTCCTAAATTATTTGACACAATCAGTACCCCACTGCTGCAAGCAAAGAAAGAGCCTTGTGTAGCTATTTAGTAACACTGACAAATAAGAAGGAATTAACTATTTGAGTACTAGTAATATCTTGCTTTGTATTTCCACATTCCCTATGAAGCCTCATAATGTAGCATAAGCCACTAGCTTAGACCTAACAACCATGACTTGTTCTAAATGGAAAACACACAGATAAATGAAAATTCAACCTTTATATCCTAAATGGTGGCTGAAAGTATAAAGCCCATGCATCAACTAAAACCACTGAATAGTAACATAAAACCTTACCAAAGTAAAGAAACACCACATGAGAAAGTGTGTGTGAACATACACACTGTCCTTGTATTTACTTGTGCAAGACTTCAGAGATGTGCATTTTCAGGAGAATTAAACATAATATCCAGGAAATTAACAGTTACATATGATTCCTGACCAACTTTAGAAGAAAGTGATACTTACAGATGTGCATGATATTTTGCTTTAACAACAGTTTACTCCAGGTACAATTTAAAAAATGTCATGCCATAAAAGTGTTCACAACTTCTAAAGTGTTTTGATAAAGATAATGAATATTTAGCATCTGCAGGGCTATTGCAAGTTCATGAACTACAGAAATAAAAAAGATGTCTTCTTCCGGTAGCCTAATTTTTGTGTAAAAATCCAAACATAATACACTCCAGTAATGCAATCCACAAGGAACCAGATACTTGGCCCTGAAGTAAGACAGAACAGCAGAGGGCTTATGGCAACTACCACTGCTAATATGGGCTCCAGCACTTATGTTAGGATGAAACCAAGCATAGCAGAACTCAGCCTTTCCAAACCATGTGTTGATTTGGGGGAGGTGGGGAATTCCGTGTTAACATCTTTAATAAAGCAGATGTGATTCACTGAACTCTCAGTTAAAATCAAGGTCTATCCTTCATTGGTTTTGGCTCTTAGTACAATCACTTCAATTAAGCCATAGTATCTGACATTGTAGTATTGTGACAGTGATCAAATTCTGGCTTTGCCTCAATGCCATACAATACCCTTATTCACCTTACCTTCTGCAGTGGCACTGATCATAGAAAAATATGGAATTAATTTAATCAGTATACCATCCCCATAAAACCTCCTAAGTTGCTTTTTTTCATTGAAGAACACATTTAATTTCTAACTAATGGGTCAATAAACCAACTAATCTGAGGTATCTTTGTTCAATACGTTTTGAATGCTGACAACAGCTGTTAGGTCATGTTAGATTTGTTGTGGGTTTTTATTATTATTTTTAGAATGTGAAAAAGGCATTTTACAAACATTTTCCTTAATCTTTCATTGTCTGATCTCAATTCCTGAAACTAAATTCAATAATCATCTATTAGAATTTCAACATCTTGTAGTCCTATTCAAGTCTGTTCAATTACTTTTAGAAATATCCTGGGAAAGAACTAATGCCAAATGCTGCTTTCTTAAGTTTGTAACATTCAAATACTGGTTTTGAAGTTAGAAATTTAGAACTTGCCTCATTTACATTTGCCTGCCAAAATATATATCCTGCATTTAATCCCGTGGCGATTTTTTTGCTTCATGTGAGTTTTAATAACAAATAAAGGAACTTGTAAGTAACATCACATGCAAGGGTCACAATATGTCACATTTATCCACCATTTGTGTGAACTCTATGCACTGCACTCCTTACATGTAGAAGGCCTGTTTTCTCTGAAAAAAAAACCAGAGGACAAAGCACCTTTCTATTCTGTCCACCTTTTAATATATTTTTTAACTTTTGGATGATCAACCTAATGTTCAATCCTTAGCACACTGAAATTCACTAGGACATTCAGTGGCTAAATTCTTACAAACTGTAATACACCAAATTTCAGTAAATTTTCCTGTTGATGCAAAAGTGGATTTCACTCACAATTACGGTCTGAGGCACCAAGGGATAACCAGCATTACACTTCCATTTGGCATGTGAGTCACAGAATCACAGACTTTCTGAGGCTGGAATAGACCTCCAAGATTATCAGGTCCAGCCTATGACCCAACACCATGACATCAGCTAGACCATGGCAATAAGCACCACATCCAGAATTAAACAC
>VWZY01006716.1:44942-91516 GCA_013399075.1 Chloroceryle aenea | reverse complement strand
AAGAGAAGGCTCTGGGAACACCTTACCTTGTCCTTTCAATACTTAAAGAGGGACTACAAGAAATATGAGGAAAGTCTTTTTAGCTGTGACAGGACAAGGGTAATAACTTTAAACTAAGGATAGATTTAGACTAGCTATAAGGAAGACATTTTTTACCATGAGGGTGGTAAGACACTGGAACATGCTGACCATGATATTGCCTAGGCTGCTTTAATAATAAAATCAGCTGACTAGAGTAGCTCTTGAAGTAATATTCTTTAATAACATGTATAATTTCTGGGTTGTGTGAATAAATTCTGAGAGTTCTGAGTGTTTTCAAAAGTATTTGTTATTTAGAAATATGTAGTGGTGGTTTTTAACAAAAAAAAAAAAAAGGAAATTCTGAATTATCTTCAAAGTTTGGTGTTTTTTTTACCTCATTCACAACTTGTAAGTGACACATCTGCTTGTCAGTTGTCTCAAAGCAGCACTTACACATTTTTCCTTATAGCACATTGATCTGAGAATGACCTGGCACACTCACTGCAAACCTTGAAGGATGGGTGTGAAGTAACAACAGCCTGGGGAAGTCCCTATTCCTGCTGCCTCCACCAGGGGATGGAGATTCCTTCAGTGTCCTCAGAAACATCTGGAAGACATGATCAAGAAGAACATCAGACACACGTCAACTCCCACAGAGGATTATAGTTGTACTTACACACTAGACTGGTCTCTGGCAGTGGCTCTTGTCTCTTGCCATGGAACAGAGGACCTGGGAAAGGACACAGCACTTTCTTAGCACACAGTTGAAGCAAATGCATGGCCTCAGCTACTGCAATTCCTGTCTCAGTCATCATTCTGGAGAGTGGGATGGCCAGATAACTTGGTAAATCTATCATCTGCTCTTACCCATGGGCACTGAAGTGTTGTGGAGCTTCCCTTCTTCTACTTATTTCTTTAATTTAATCCTTCAAAGGTGTACAGTCTCTAGTTTGAGTCACATGCATTTGTTTATACTTCTTAAACAGATGATGAAACACTTAAAATAGAGGGATTGTAAATAAAGACTAACAAGTACAGTGCATAAAGAACATGATTCCCCAGAAGCTAATAAACAAAATTAATTTTGCCAATATGTTTCATTATAAATATAGGAAATCAGGCATTTCACAAGGGTTTTTCACACTGAGTATTTTCTACTAAGAAATGTGTCCTTTTAAACAAGATGCTAGGTGAGCAGTTTAATTTAAATTAAAATTTAAAAAAAAAAAAAAGCCAAAAGTTTTCTGTCTGAAGTTAGACAGAATCTGGAAAAGATTTATCTCACTGGATAACAG
The DNA here is from genome assembly GCA_013399075.1 of Chloroceryle aenea. Classification (NCBI taxonomy): domain Eukaryota; kingdom Metazoa; phylum Chordata; class Aves; order Coraciiformes; family Cerylidae; genus Chloroceryle; species Chloroceryle aenea. The sequence continues at coordinate 90,200 of VWZY01006716.1, read as the reverse complement.
TATCACTAGGAAAATGACCCTTTCTATTCATCTGACATACAGAAAAAAAGTAAATGACACTATTGGTTATAAAAATAACTTTTTTTTTTTTTTTTCAGGATGTGAACTCCTTGCTACACTTCATGAATGAGCTTTGAAGGACTGACAGATTATGACTCATCAGATTTGCCAAACCAGAGATTTTCAGTGCAGACCCTAAGGTATTATCTATATTTGTATGCACTTCAGCACAATGAAAGCTCATCAGTGGATCAAAGCCCATGCTGCTGAGGCCCTAACATCTGCACCACACATGGCCCAAGGGCTTTACTTTAGACTAAATTTAGTGTAGACAGACATTCACCGCTACACATATGGTTTGAAACTGTCCAAAGGCCCAGTCACTACTTTGGACCATTATGACCCATAAGAGGTTGGAGCAGGATTGGTGCATACCTCCAACAAGGCTTCTTGTGTTCTTTCCTTCTAAAAGAATCTCATGGTCTTGCTCTGGAAACAGAATCAGTGTGCACTATGTGGATATGAACAGGGTTTTCACTTCAAAACCTCACTACTTTATACGAGCTTGATACTGGGGATTCAGCCCAGTCAGTTGGATTTACAATTAGGCAATACTTACATATTTATTTCTAGCAATATAAAAATGACACAGTAACAGCTATATTTCCAAAGTACATGTTTGTTCTGAGGGAATGCATGATCCTGAAACCTTGTTGAAAATTGCATTTCTAATTTTGCTGCTACTAACAGCAAAGATCAGGTGACAACTCTGGGATCTCCATTGAAGGGAAACTTCCTGCCAAATTTACCCTGAAATTGTAAACTTTGGAAGACTGACCCAAGATTTCCAAACATGGGGAGGAGACTGAAAATCATTTAAAAAGCTGAAGTTACAAACTCTTGATCAATTATACGAGACTATAAAATCACAACTGCCCTGATTCAGCCTGGTGGCTCTTGGGGGTCTAATCTTACTCCAGATCTAGGAGCTACAGTCAAGTCAGATCTGGGGCTCATAAGTTAACAAGTTTGCATTGCATACTGATTTGAGGTCCTGAGTGTAGAGAAGCTTTACTAGAGACCCAGTTTCAAGTCCATGTCAGAACATTGTAGATCTTAGAGTGAAGGAGTCCTTTGTGGGGAGGAAATGTGAAAAAGTCCTTGCTCTACAGGCTCTACAACTTTGAAAATATTGAGTGTAGGAGATATCAATGAAGAGTATCAGGTTACCATTTTCCAACAAAACACATCTTTCTTATTTTTATTTATTTTTTTTTGTGGATGTTTATGTGCTTCTACGAGTACGGTTGTAGTGAAAAAAATAAATAAAAATCACAGCCAAGGTCTGCATCTAAAATATTTGCTGAAATATTCCTAAAAGGACCCAAATTGTATATTCATACCATCCCTTTGCTACTTTAACTCCCCATCCGCATTCAGTATGCCAAGCTGTTCCTGTGTAGTGATGTGTGCCCGCCTGTGTGCTGTATGTCTATATTAATACACGGGCACATATATATAAGAAAAGGCTGTGACGGTTGCAGCCACGGAAGGGAAATTTCATGCCTCCACAGAACTCTGCAGGGAGGGACAGCTGAGAAATAGTCCAGAAGGTTCCTTACGGCAGTCAAGTTCAGGAACTGAAATTAGTAAACTGCCATTTATGTAGCAGAAGAATGAATTATTCAATCTGCTGTGTGGACTGAAAGTCTAATTTTAAAAGTCTAGCTTGCCTAAGAAGCCTTTTGCAAAATGTTTGTTAAATGTAAGACAGTACTAAATGTTATTGCATGGCTGGATGGCTTTGAAGGGGTTGTCTGACACTAACTGCAGTGGCTAACCTGTCCAATAAATGATGAGTAACAGCTGAACAAGAATCAGTATTTGTAAATATTTTGGAACAGTTGAAGGTTTTCTTTTTATGCCACATCCAGAGAGTTTTTGCATGGACACTTATCAAGCTCCCCAGCAAGGTTAGTGCCTCCTGGCTACCACAATCCTGGGGCCGCATCCAGCTGCCCTACAAGGACCTGCCCTCAGCTCTACCCTGCAGATGGGCAGAGGAGGTGGAGCCCTGGGCTCCCACTCTGTCCCTGTTCCTAGTGGTCAAAGTAGGCACAAGGGCTTGCAGTGGCCAACCCATGGCCTGAGGGGAAAAGTGGGTGAAGAGACAAAGCCTCTCCCTCCCTTTCTAGGTTTGACTTTGACAAGAGACTATGGAGTGTACCTGATCATCCCTTCTCACCAAAATTTGTCCAGCTCAGCATTTCCCTATAAGAGACTCCACCTCAGTGCATCAGCATTCTTCTGACACAAAAATATTTCCCTGAAAAATTTCTGACAGGACAGTTACTATAATGAGCATCAGTAACAAGCCTCTCCAAGCCAGAGGTGATTATCTTGGTGTGTATCAGCTAGAGAAAAGGGTAACTTGTACATTGCATGGCAGTTTGTCCTCAAGACACTGAATATATGGATCAGGACTTTAGTGGTTAGAAAAGCACCCTAGCCTGAAATTAAGAAAAGGTAATTTGTTTTAATATGCCTCTGTGATGTAGTGGCCTTTTTGCACCACCTTCATGTCATAACTCTTGTCCTGTGGGAAATTCTGTGCAGTGACCTGTACCCATGAGATCCCTTCCTGGGCTAAAATTAGATTCTGCACTGTAAGAATGAAGTGAAAGAAAAGAGTAAAATAATGAACGGTAGTTTCTATTTTGGTTGATTGTTTCTTAATATGTAATGCAAATCTGAAATAATTAAAATCAAGATGCTGTCATACATCCACAGAATGAAAATACAGATAGTCACTCCATCAGTCAATCAATTATTTTCTAAGTACACATATGTGCCTGTAAATAACTATTTAGATTATCCAGGTGAGTAGCAGGCTCTAAAAGAATTTTTAAAACAATAACTAAGAAACCTCAGCTGCAATAAAAGCCACCAGCTGCATGTGTGTGGTGCCCCAGTGAGATCAGGTCTAGGCATCTTTAGTCTATTTGCTCATGAATAGCAAAGGAAGGAGATTTAAATCTTCATTGTTACTTCAGCAGAGTCTAATTAACTTCCCTGCTTCCTCCCAGAAAAACAACCACCCCCAGACAAACACACATGGATAACATCACCCAATATCCTGAAAAGCTTTGGGGATTTTCAATGAGTTCAAAAGTGGAGTAATTTCTCTCTTCCTTTGCTCTCATCCCACATCATATATCTCAGGCAAACACAACAGGAAAAAAAAAAAACAACACCAGAATGACATTCAGAGATGTTTGCATGGTTCACAATTACAAGTCTTAGAAGATAACTGTTGAAGATACAATCATGCAGTGTCTGGTGAATAACACAAATGCTCTGGTGATTAAGGTGAACCTTTTTCTTGCATGATGGCTGCTGGTTCTGATAACAAATTCCTGACTCCGTTCCTGGTTACCATTTACCACCTTGTGCCAGCATCTGCTGTGACAGTTTTAAGTGTATCTCCATCTGAAGTGAACCAAGCTGGGAGCTGACAATACTTGCCCAAAAGTTCAGTTTGTCAACTTGAACTGTGCAGCAAAACACATAGCCATTCTCCTCAAATCTATTTTTGTTTTAATTTACATTTGTGCCAGAAAGTATTCACCTGGAAATATACAAATCAGTATGCTGCAAGGGATTCATAGACTGTGTTAAGTGTAGGGCAGTTTACCAGAGAACATGACTTCAGGCATTGCCACTGCAAATCCTCTTCCCCTCTTTCCACTGTTTCTTGCACCTTGGTAAGGAAGGCCTCACATGTGGTCTTATACTTCACTGTTGTTAAGATCCTTAGTTGCTACAGAAAGAGCAGAACTACATTAATGAGCCTAATTTTTAAAATATTATATGAAATATTTCATATTTCAGATCTCAAAATAGCAGTTCTGCTCACAGTGTTGGCTTAAACTTCACCATAGAAGCAGTTCTATAAAGAGAAAATAGCTCAGAAAGCAGAGTTTCTTTTATGAAGATTCACAGAGGGGTATCTTAGGGTGTTAGAAAATATTCAACCCAGTCAAATTATCTCAACCCCAATATCCAAGCCTTTGCAGTTCCAGCAGGTTTTGACTACACAACTAATATTTCATTTTTACTCTTCTTTTACGCTTCACAGACATTATTAAAAATGAGAAGCAATCAAACCTTCAGTTCAGTAAAGCTTTGCTTCAACACACTGGACATCTCCTTGTACCTGGTTATTCTGGTATTCTTCAAAATATATGTCTTAAGTCTCATCATATTAGGCAAGGCATAAAAGCCATACATAGATACCTCTTGGCTGCAAAACGAATCCTCATGAGTATTGCACAAAAGGATCTTTGGCTGACATGACTGCAACACTGTCAGCAAGAAAACAGAGTACTCAGAGTACAGCCAATGGGCTGCAACCCTCAGGGAACTTGTGTTATTATTCCTTCCCATGGCAAAGCCTGTTCATCATGTTTGCATCCCTTCCACCATCTCATTCCTGTTTTCTCATCATAGATTTTTGCCTGCTCAGTTTTTCTGATGTAATTACCCATAGACTAAAGCTGTAAGCCAGACCACAGAAGTAAGCTTTAATGAAACAGTTATTTACTGATTTTTTTCCCAAACAGGGTTCCTGTTTCCAGCAAAGCCCCACAAACAGTTGCAAGCGCACAACCAAGAAGAAAGAAAATTGCAGTGTGGGGGTAGGAATGATAGTTAGCTATACCACCAAATTAAAAACTATATTAAGCTGCAACCCCATGCACTTGAACTTTTCATCACAGTGTCCCTGAAGCAGCAGTCAGTACCAACTTCCCAACTTGGTGTTCCAAACAACATGTAGGAGCACAAGCTGAGGCACCTTGGGAATTTTCAGGGTGATCAGGAAGGTCCCAGTATGTTTCAATCATCTCCAGGGTCAGGTAATATCAGAGAGAAGCTTCTGGCTTTCTGTGACATAAATTGGAAATAGGTGCATAAATTATGTGGATGGAATGGGGGATATCTGGACCTTGCTTTTTTACCAGACTAAATCATTAGTGAACAGTGAAGTGTAAGACCACTGAAATCATTACTGAACCTTTTAGTGGTACCTCTGGAGCAGGATTACACTCTCATTTTCATGGGAATCCACATACCACATGCCATATAACACCCTTCTGATATGCAAGCACCCTCTTGACTGTTGTAAGCATTCCAGCTGTATCTCCTAAAATTTCCTGTTTCTTCCTTCCTTTTATTTTTTTTCCTGACTTCTTGTTTTATTTTGGTTGGCTGTTTTGGTGGTGGTTTGGGGTTTTGTTTGTTTGGACGTTGTTGTTTTTTTGGAGAGACATCATTCTGCAATTTGATAGTAGAAACAGAAGTTTTTGTGATGTAAACTGTTATTTATAAAAATAATTAATATTGGACTCATTTTTTTCCCGCATTTTCCAGGAGGTTCTTTGTGCAGATGTTTCTATTTGGCTTCAGATATTTTCTAATAGAGTATCTTTTGGAAGGTGTTACTTTTGTTGAAGTACATACTGAAATATTGTGTGCACTGACATCCTTCCTACTGAAATCTATCTGAATTTTGCCAATGGCTTTAATAGAAACCATTGATTTCCACTTTTATGTGAGTTGACCAGGATTTCTCTGTAGCTTAATTTTCACCTGTAAGAGCAATGCCAATTGTGGTTTTGACATATCAGAAAAATCTGGAGAATGCCTATGAAGTGCTGCTTACTTTCTTCCCAGAAAAAAATGAGCCCCCAAACAAGCCTGTGTGCTCACAGCAGCTCCTGCCAGTCTTGACGGAGTACTCATGTTTACTCATTTCATACCTCCCAATTTCTCCACCTCAGTCTGCTGGTGGGGCGGTCTTCCTGCAGAACTTTCCTCCTCCCCTACCTTCAAACCACCACTATTTTTCAGTGGCATTTCATCTGTGTTTTGAATTGTTGTCTTTCTAATCCTTACCCTCACTGGAGTCAAAGCACAGATGTGCCCATAAAGATAAGAATTTCAAAACATGAGTTATGCAGAGAACACTTTTGAAAGTCTAACTCTTGTGTTTCATGATTAAATGATTTCTGAACACTTTCGAGGACATGGGTAATTTCATTGGTGGGTAAACACTGAGTCAGTTTAAGAAGTTAGAGGAAAACTGTCATAGAGGAAAAGAAACAATAATTTCTGCATTAATAAATTTCTATTAGTTGACTCTGGTGTCTACTTAGCAGTAGCAGGGAAAAAAAAAAAAAAAGATAAGAACAACCGAAAAAGAGAAGACAAGACAGAAAGAAAATGATCAACCAGGTCATGAATGTGCATCCTGTGCAACACATTGACTCACATTTTTCTTGATATCTTTAATTTCTCAAAGTCGTTCCTTACTGAAGGAGTAACTTTGATAAGTATAGACTAGCAGCTGCACTTTTGATGAAAATAAGAGATAATTAATCATATCGTTATTGCATACAATATATAATGCTTGATGCATTATTTATGCAGGTAGAGATCACAGGATTACAGGATCAGAGGATATTAGGGGTTGGTAGGGACCCTGGACATCTTCGAGTCCAACCCGCCAGCCAGGGAAGGACCATATAATCTAACACAAGTCACAAAGGAACGCATCCAGGTGGGTCTTGAAAATCTCCAGAGAAGGAGACTCCACAACCTCTTTGGGGAGCCCGTTCCAGTGCTCTGTCACCCTTACAGTAAAGAAGTTCCTCATGTTGAGGTGGAACTTCCTGTGCTCTAGCTTATATCCATTTCCCCTTGTCGTATCACAGGGCATGAGTGAGAAGAGGCAGCCCCCCTCCTCCCAACACTCAGCTCTCATAGATTGAAAAACATTTATTAAAGCCCCTCTCAGTCTTCTCTTCTCCAGACTAAAAAGCCACAGGTTTTTCAGCCTTTCCTCATAGGACACATGTTCCAGTTTCTTAATCATTCTTGANAGACCCAGCACTGGTCCCTGAGGGACTGCACTAGTTACAGATCTCCAGCTGGACTTGGCACCATTGAACACCACTCTTTGGACTCTATTGTCCAACCAGTTCTTAATCCATCTTATTATATGCTCTTCTCTCCCACACTTCCTGAGCTTCTTCACAAGTACGTTATGGAATACTGTGTCAAAAGCCTTGCTAAAATCAAGATAGACTACATCCACTGGTCTCCCTGTATCTATCCATTCAGCCACAACATCATTGAAAGCTATCAGATTAGTCAAGCATGACTTCCTCTTGGTAAATCCATGCTGATGTCTTCTGATAACTTTCTTTTCCAAGTTTGCCACGATTTTTCAAGAATGATGGAGAGTGGTAGAGTGACAACATCACCCAGTTCACTCGGTAATCTTAGGTGCATCTCATAGGGCCCATTTCCTTAAAAAATAATGGTTAAGATTTGTTTTCCTCCTTGAGACAAACATCACTGCTTCAGCAAGGAATAAATGAAGCATGTCAGGGTTACGTGCAAAAGATTAGCAGTGTCACAAGATGACCGAGGAAGAAATCTTCTAATCAAATACCAGAGATATAGTCACTTATTGGTCATCACCTCCCAATATACATAACTGAATTAAATCAAATAAAACACAATCAAAAAATACTTCTTTCTTTCCATTCATAAGATAACAAACTCAGATGCCTCCATGGTAGATATGAATGTTCAGTCAGATAAACTTTTCATAAAAGACAGAATTTAAGGTTTCTGTATCCTTAAAAAATGCTGTACCCACCGTGTCATTCTGCATTTTACAGTCAAACATTTCCTGATGGTTACTTACATGCTTTTAAAAATTCAGCCACATCATTTCAATCGCCCTGGCACACACCCCCTCTGTGCTTCCTATGCATACTGTGTAGAAGGCAGAAGGCTTAAAGGTTTTAATCTGTTTTTTACATTTCAGCTGGCGCTGCTTGAAATACTGTGCTTGCATTTTTTTTTTCTTTCATATTCTTTTAATGTGCTGTCTCCTTGTATGAGCTAGATGAGGAGCTGGGAGGCAGCATGCTTACTTTACTGCTGCAGCTGCTCTTTGTGCAGCTCCACAATGAGATGCCAGTCATGTGCAAGAGTACTGTAAACCCCACGTTTCTCCCCACTTGCTGATGCTTCTGTCCCACTCCTGCAGTGACTCAAGGAACAGAAATGACTGGCAAAAGCCTCAACCTCCAATATATGCCTGTGCTTTAGTATAGAGAAAAAAAAAACAAAACAAAACCCTCTAGAATGCTCACATTTCAAAACCAATTTTATTTATCATTGCCTTTTTCCATCTTTCAGTTTCTGATATGCTGAATTTCATGATAAGATTGAATCTTGCCTTTTAGAAACAGTGTGTCTATGTTATTTGCTGCATCTGAAAAGCAGGTGTTTTCAAGCCAATCTGAATACTTTGAGCAAATCCCTACTTTGAAATGCATATGAATTTGTAGTGTCTGCATAATTTGAGATAAAGCAGTTAACAATGAATTAATCCTTGTTTTATGCAGTTCATTATCAAGAGACTATGACCAGGCCAAAAATGTATTTGGAACATAATAGGGTCTTGCCAAACAGGTAGAGACTCTTTATTTAAACAGAGCACTTACAGTGAGTCTGCTTTTTGAGGACTGCATAAAGTAGCACAATAAGTCGGATGTAATTTTTTCTATGTGTCCAGAAAAAGTCCAGCCTTATTCCAGAATCAAAGTGTTACAGAAGATATTAGAATACTGTCATGTGGAGAATTTCTTGTAAATTTAGTATTAAATGACAAAAAACGGGATTTCAAGGGAAGGTGACATTATTAAATGAAGAGGTGTTTCCAAAACTTTGTAATTTTCAAGATAAATTATCTTGCTCTGAAGATCTAAGTTATTAACAATAAATACATAAGGAATATTCTCTAAATCTGCTAGGATTTCCTTCTTTGATTCCACCAGGCAAAGCTTTTTAGTTCAGTTTTAGCATTCTGTGTTTAATGGAACCATGCTGATGCAGTGACTACACTCAAGTTCCCATGGCAGTTGGTATGGATGAGGGCAGAAAAAGGCCTGGAGTGCAAAATTAGTAGGTCACCGGTGTAACAATACCATGCGGTCCTTTACTTAAACAAAAATTGGGGCTAATGTTCTTCTGCCATGCTGCTCTGTCTCTGGTAGGACTCTGTAGTGAAAGAACTAGCACTGAGCACCTTCAACATACCTGTGTGCAGAAGACACTGCACTGCTGTGGGGTGAAGCCTTATGCTACAGGTATGGCAATGACTTCTGGACCTTGAGTCTGTGGGATGAGCTTTGCTGTGGAAAAAGAGGAGGTGTGTATTCCTAGAAAACAGATTGCAGTGACCCCTTTGCAGCCTTACTGCCTCTGTGGCTCTAGATCTGACCTCCCTCCTAGCCCTAAGCCTATCCCAAAATTTACTTCAGGATGGGCTTAGCTTTAGCCAGGGACCCCCACCTTTAATGATATGGAAAAATATCTCAGGGGAGATATTGCTGACCTGAATAGACTTTGGAGATCCAAAGGTTATTGGACTGCAATCAATACTGGATTTGAGGTCGCCTTTCCATCTAAGAAACCAGGATTCAATAAAAGTTAAGCTGAGACCAGGTATCTACTATGGCCTCTTAGGCTGTCAGACCAATTCTACTAGTTTAAATTGCAAAGCAGTCTCCTATTCTAATATTGATACATTTTGTGAAAGACAGAGTTTGCACATTTTCTTTGTTCAGAATAACCTTTAAAATATGAAATAAAGGAATTACATTGAAAAGATTTCCATTCATGAGCCACTTGTCTAATCATTATCTTGCTGCCTGACAGTACTAATGAGGCCCAACGTTCAATATTTTCAAGGTCTTCAAGGTAATGTCCTCAAGTATTCTGGAAGGAAATAATGTTTTGTTTAAAAATTAATAAAGAAAAATGAACTTAACTTCTGCAGGTGTTGTGTCAAAGTCCTTATCTAGCTTTCAAGAATTTCAAAGCCAATCTTTCTTAATCTTATTTAAAGATATTTTCATCACTGATAGCAGAAGGAAAACAATTACAACAATGCAGGAAAAAAAAGAATGCTCAACAATGCCTTAAAAAGATTTTAAACCAAAGTTTCTATTGATACCTAAAGGTGCTACATATCCATGCAGCAGTCTGAGACAAGTAAAAACAGGTGAAAGGGTGACACCACTGTCTGTAAACAGCACTCTGATTTAAAAAACTTGTAGTCCTTTTACCATGCTGAATGTGAAGATGGCTGTAAGGTGCTGGAAAAGCTTCAGGTGTAATTTACTTACTGAAGATTTATAATTAAGGCAGTTTACCAAATAAAGGAAGCTGTGGTGCTACCATCAATGTTGCATGGCATGTTAGGAATCATTCATGTTCATCTTATTTATGAACAGGGCTACATAAGTAATGAGTCATAAACAAGTAGTTTCACATACTGTCAGTTTGGGGTGTTTTCTTTCTTCCTTCAAGATAGCCCTGGGTGTCAGCTCCACAGGCAGTAGACACATGATAGTCCTCTCTGAAGAGTGCTGTGGAAGCAAGTAGCTTACAGGATTTTTCAAGGAAACTGAACAAATACTTGGAAGAAAGATCCAAACTACAGTGGGCTCTAGACACTCTCTAAATTTAAAAGTAGTCAGAATATTAACAAGTTAATATTAACAGCTTCTTCTTCTTCTTGTCCTTACTCTCCCTCAGGCATGTTTACAGGCTCTACTTGACCACTTATAAAAAGATTGGAGAGGGTCTGTTTACAAAGGCTTGGAGTGAAAGGAGATGGTTTTAAATGAGAAAGGAGTGGATTTAGATTAGAAATAAGGAGGAAGTTCTTTACCATGACAATGGTGGAGTACTGGAACAGGTTGCCCAGGGAGAGGGTTGAGGCCCCATCCCTGAAGACATTCAAGGTGGGGCTTGATGAAGCTCTGCACAACCTGCTCTAGTTGAGTCCAACCCCTCAGCAAGAGTGGTTGGACTAGATAGCCTCCAGAGGTCCCTTCCAACACAGACATTTCTATGTTTCTAAGTCCTATTTAGGATGGTAAAGAATGTCAGTGAACAGCTTTTGGCTATGTTTCCTTTCTTATGGCAGAAGATGTGATTAAAATAATTTTGGTTCATCCATCCCAGCTGTTTATTCTCATCTCCAAGAATGACCACTATGACCATGGAGAAGATTTCTCAGGAAGAGGAAGATATGAACCCTTTAGACTTGATCTTCCATCTACACAGTGTAGTTTCAGAACACATGTGAAATTTTAGGCATGATTGATCAACCTTCTGAGATTTATTGTGTTTACGGAAATATTAGAATATCATTTCTGATTTCCTATGCATTAGTAACTACTACGGATTATTTCTGCACTTAATCCAGGAAGAGATATTTGAATAAAATACTTGTCTTGACAATTTATTTCAATAGTAATCAGCCTGACTGCTGAAAGTCTCTGTCTAATTTTCTAATGTGAACTTGCTTACATCAATGATTTTTGTTTCTTTTTTTTTTTTCCCAGATTAAACTGTCTTTTTGGATTTATCATCTTCTTCCCTTGAAGATACATTTGCAATGAAATCACCATACCTTAAGTCTTCCTTTCAATAAGCTAATCAGAAGCATGGGTCTTGAAGAGCAGATGTCTCTTTTGAATGCCTTGTTCACATTGTTATTTATTATTCCATTAATCTTTGTGGATAACTTTCATTAGCAACTGTATATTTAGAATCACTGGCAAAGTTGTTCTATAGAACCAGGTTTGACACTGATCCTGGCAGAACTCTACCAGTAAATTCTCTCTTTGATGATGGTTTGCCCTATACAGCTACTTTTTCAAATGTCAACCAGTTATGAATTTGTTTACTGTGTGTCTTCTTGACATAGTTCAACACTGTATTTCTTTTACGCTAGGAAGTGAAAAAATCTTGGCATAACTCTAAGCACATTATGTCTACATAGGTTCTTTGTCAAATGAACTTGTAATGAAAAAATGAATTCAGGTTTTTGTGACAAGACCTATTTTCCATTAGATCATGTTGGCTGGCATTAAATGTATTCCGATCCTTTGATTCTTTATTAATTTAATTCCTTACAACCATTTCCATTATTCTACTCTCACTGGTATCAAGGAACAGACTAGCAGTTACCTGAGCTATCCTGCTTATTGTCTTTGATAAAATACTGACTGGTTTTTTTCATATTTTATATGAAACATTCTGATATTTCTTCACTCTTGACAATTTTTCCTTCAATTTCAAGTTACTTAAACTGATTTTCTGTCTCTTAAGCACTTGGTTGAAATCTGTTCAGCAATGTAAAGCAAAATTTAGCAAATCCACATTATATCTGACATTGCATAAAAACCACAAGAAAGTACAGACATTGCTTTATTCGCAAGGCAAAACAGAAGGTGACAAGGTTGACCCACAATGCAAAGAAACACTAGGAAAACTTCTGGCAACACAGGACTATTTTTTTGACTTCATATTGAAATCTCCAAAGAGATCAATTTTGTGCTGTCTTGTTTAATTGTAAATGCTTCACACAACTTTATTGCTTATTGTCTGCCTGCCATTTCCATACTGAAAAGGATTTTACAGGTTATGGAAAATTACCTCCACCAAATATATAATCCTAAAACTAAGAAATCCATATAGATCTGGCCTACTTAAAGAAATTAGCCATCACAGTAACTATATATCAGAATAATTATTCTGTTCACAATTCAAAGCAGAATAGAAATTATTATTAGTCCAGAAGACAGTGTTGTCCAAGACTGAGGCTTCCCTGAAAGAGCAGAGACACTAGGAGCCTCAGAGGACATTGAGGCCAACTGAATACACATACAAGAATTAGACACAGCACATTCAATTCTTCTTCCATTAGACAACTACAGGCCCCGACCTAAAGAATCTTCTCCACTGAGACATCTTAATTAAGAGTGGCAGAAGTAAAGTATTACAAAAATGTCAACCTGTGCTTCACAGACCTCAAACAAGGTGAGCTGAACAGGGCTATCATCATACTCATGGTCAGCTGAGCTCAGTGGTGTCCAGGGAAATCTATAGAGGAAGGACCTGTCCAAGATCAAACCAGAAAACTAAGTGAGCAAGATCAGGTCAAAATCAGCAAGGTACACATCTAGGCAGAACACACCTCCACTGTTCCTCAGGCAATGACTGAGGTGAGGATTGTACAGCCCCTGCATCAAGGTAGTGTGTCTTCAGACAAAAGCTCCTCATAGCTTCTTTTCAGTGTTACACAGCTACATGGTATTGGAGCTGACCATGCCATAGGGGATGAGGACACAGGGACTCCTGGTGGGCTCAGCATTCTGACAAATACTTTTATATCAGACTACACTATAGCAGCTGTTTTAGAATATCTTGTTCTATGACAGATAGTTTCAATATCAAGTCAAATTCCTACTTATTAGCTAGCTGACATTTTTGTAATACTTTACTACTGCCATTCTTTTAATGAAGATGTCTCAGTGGAGAAGGCTCTTTAGGTCAGGGCCTGTAGCTGTCTAATGGAAAAAGAATTTAATGTGCTGTGTCTAACTCTTGCTGGTGTAACATTTGTCTGTGTTACTGGATTTCAGCTGGGGGGATGAACTCTGTACCAGAGTCTTCAGCATCTCACCTAATATGTTTGTTGTAACTAATGTTACAAAGGGAAGTTATGAAGGGAAGTTTTGACTGAGATTGTGTGTTGTCACTAAATTTTCTGTTTTATTAAATATTCTGAGAAGTTCTGCTTCCATGTGAAACAAAAACCACAATACTTAACATGCTTCCATCAGCAAGTTAAAAATCCCTCCCTCCCTTCCTCCCTCCCTCCCTCCCTCCTATAAATTTGTAGTATGGAAGGATTTGTTAGAGACTTATCTAGGATGTATTTAAGGCATTGTGAGTGATCCAGTTGCCAGAACTTAACAAGCTACCGGTTGTCATCTGAGCTACAATAATGGCTCAAGTGCATGTTTCTTGTCCTTGCGAAAAAATAAAATGAAACCAAAGAGGAAGTTTATGCTAATAGATTTTATTTTAAAAGTGCAGCGGGTACAAGGCAAGCAGTTCACATAGATTCATGTACTGTAATAATTTGCCCACTTGTGGTAACTGAATTACTTGCAAGAACATATGCTGTTACGTATGTTTGATATTATCAGTATATTGGAACATTATACTTATTTCAAACCCAGCAAGGAGACTTTGAGACAATCTAATTATTCAAAAGCTTCTGAACATGAAGGTTCAAAAGTTCTTTGACATACTGCTCCTTCCAGATTCACATTTTACTGTGGTTAAAGTTTGCATAAGCAGATGGTTTGCTAACAAGATTCAGGGACATGTAGTAAAGCTTAGTGATCCAAACTCAAGTGACTGCTTGAAAGAAGTAGTGTTCTCTTGTGTCAATAATAACTATTTTTGCAGCACATTAGTTTTACCTCTATCAGTTTTAAACTATCATCAGATTTGCTGGCAGTGACTTTCTAAATGCTCTAAGTAAGAAAATACACAAACACCTACTGAAGTCCTTCAAAAAGACTTTAAATGCATATGAATTGTCCATTTGTCTTTCATAAGGTCCTATGGTTTTCCTTAAATGGACTAGATAGTAGGCTTGTTTGTTTACTTAGATATGTGCCAAAACCTTGAAATTTTAGCCTTTCAAGGTGAGAGCAAATACAAATATTTGACATATGTTTGTACTGAGATGCTGAAGAGTATCTTTGCCTCCTCATTCCATTGAGAATTCAGGTTCAGTCTGTCCTGGTTAAAAAACACAATACAATTTCTCCTTCCTAAACAGTGCCCACTTGCATCTGCCTTGTTTCTTTTTTTTTCCTACTTGGACATTCTAGAGCTAGTATAATACAATAATAGTGTTCCTAATTATATTGTTCCTGGCTGTAATAGAGAAGTGGTGAGATAACCACATTAAAACAGCTGTGTTGTATCATTGACACTGTCAATCTGATTCTAACAGCTTAAATATACATATCTGTTTCTTGCTGCATGTATATATACACAGACACATATACATACATATGTATACATACAAATGTATAAATCAACATATATTAATCAAAATAAAATACTTTACATCTTTACCTACATATAGATTACATGGGCATATTAAATGAAAGATTTTGTGAACAAAAACATAGTGAACAGATATCACTTCTACACACACAGAGCTTCATTAATACTGAGATAATGTTGATAAGATCGCACATTATCACCAATACAAAATCACAGATGAATAATCACTTAAAACATTCAACACTTCATCATTCTCTTCTGATGTTTTTTTTTGTCTTCTTTTCCACTGACAATAGCTCACATACCTATATTATGCTCGGCCACATCTCAAAAGTTTTACCATGAAAACTGTGGAAGAAAGAAGGATAATTGTAATGTTTGGGGTGTTTGTTTGTTTTATGAACATAAGCCATAAGCAATTCTCGTTTTTTAAAGATACATGGTTCTTGACCAGGATCGAGGAGAGTAAGAGATAAATTATCTGTAGGAGCTAAATGCTTGATGTGATTTTTCCACCAGGAAGAATCTGTTAACAGCACGATCTTCAACTGTACAACTAGGCATAAAAGAGGACTTCTCTCTGTAGCCACAGTTACACTGATAAAAACTGCGACAAGGGTGTGATTGCAACTGCCTAAGTCACAACACACCACTTTTCTTGTTTGGGAGTTGTTTTTTGGTTGCTTTAAACAAGCAAACAAACAAACATGTAAAAGAATTTACAGCTGCATAAATATGTCTGGTTTAAAGGAGTAAAGCAAAAAAGAAGTGTCAGTAAAACATTAAGACTTCATACAGCTGTCTAATACAGGATTCACACAATAAACCCATCGCAGTATCAGAATCTCTGGCTATTTTCTTTGGGAGGTGAACATGATATTTACATGGATAGGGATTTTACACTTGTTCAAGGTTTCCTAGTGTCTAACACAGTCTTGAAAGTGTACTAGTATCATAAGACTTTGGGTTCTGTAAGAAAGAAAATAATACAGCTTTACCTCTCTCAGTAACCAATATATAGCACTAATTCAGCTAACAAACATAGAATACTGATGCCTAAGCTTTGATGAATCACATTTCTATAATTCCTTCATAGACTAAGGCTATTTTTAAATTTCTGACATAAATCATGTGTTCACTTTTTTTTTTTTCCTTCCATATCACACCAATACACTGATTTAGAGCAGTGTGTACTTCTCCAAATAGTAATTTGCTTGGAGCATATACATTCTATATTATTATTAGGTCCTGTGATTTCTAATCATTATACATATGCAGTGATTAAGTGTGCCTGTTGGAAGGAAGGTGTAACATAAGTCACTACCCAGGAAGGCTGATGGGGTTAAGTGACATAACCTGGGTGTGCAATAGGATTCAAGACAAGCAGACAGACCTGTGTGTTTCGTTGCTGTTTACATCTTGTTCTGATGAACAAAAACTGTGAGTTAGCTGAGTTTTCTTGTAAGTATTCTGTTAGGTGATCCACACATGTACACGTTAACGTAAAGCAGACTAGACCTACTGAATTGAAGGAAGATTAAGTAATTACATCAGCAACAATTTGCATGTACTAAACAATAAATACACACAGACTTTGAAGGTTACTCAGCACTCCAGTGAAACACTCACTTGGGAGTCTGTACCATAACACACAGAGAGAATAAAAATCTTGAACAGGAATGTAAAACATTTTAAAATTATTATTTATATAAACAATACTTCTCCTACACAAGTAACTTCTTAAGTTAATACTTTACCACAAATACTCTGTCTCCAAAATCTTCATTTTCCAACCTGCATCAACTCCCTCTTCCCAACCCCCTCCCAAAACAGAGTCAACAGCACAGGCTACAGCACATATCCAGCTGAACTTCTGCACTTCCTTTTTAATAAGGACAGATATGCAGGGAACCAGAAACTGAGTAATCAGTTTACTCATCTAGACACAGTCACTCCTCTTGTCTGAGAAAAGCATGTTATTTGCTGAGGTAGATATGGCATGTCATCATTACTGGCTTTATTTCATACAGAAGTTTTTTCCTTTCCTGGTGTTTCCACTTCTTACATATTTCATATAGCAAAGTCTTACATTTCCAGTGATAAGCATTACAACTTCTTTCAAATATTTCTTACACATTATGCTTATCGATATTTTAAAATCACATAGTCTGACTTCAAGGTAAAGATCACCAATGGTGAGTCACTTTGACTTGGAAGCAGCATTTTAAACAATTTTTTGAGCCAAATAATGGGATCAGGGAGGTAAATATACAAATATTTCACTACTTCCAGTAACAATTTCATAATGGCCTCCTCTATGAATAAGAGATTAAGTCAATTTGAATTCATTAGCTATAGTTATGCTGCCTGTTTCCTTAATATTGAAAAAAAAGTGTGGTGTAGAAGTCTGTCTTTACACTGAGAGTCAAGCCCCAGGCATTCCTTAGACACTTTTTCTGGTATCTTGAGAAGACAGCACAGAAGGGTGTATCCGTGGCAGCAATCTGAAATTTGCACCCTCTGCAGAACTCTTTCCATCCACCCACACTGGAATCATCATTTCTCAAAGTAGACATGCCATCATACAAAGTATGATAAAGACACAACAGCAAGAGCAACAGCAGCGGTGAGCGACAGGGGAAGACAAGTGAGAGAAAAAAAACCCACACAACATCCCCTGCCATTCACCATCAGAAATGTTGTCCGAGAAATTAATTGCTCAGATGCCACAAATGTTCATTGCTTGGTATTTAGGTGTGGCCAGAGATATTTCTTATAAAAAGAATAGCAGCATAGTCTGCTCTAAGATAAGATCATGCATAATCCTTAGTGGGAGGAAATTTGGGCTTAACTTTTTCCTGTTTTATATTGAGAAAGGCCAAACTATTGAAGTAGGAAATGCACATAAGGGCACAATATTTCTGTTTCCACATCCTGACAAAGACTGAAGAGTCAAACTTTGTCTGAATTTCTAGACCTTAGCTTATCACCCCTTGAAATGTGACTCTACTATCTTTCTACACCATAAAATTGATAAAGTTTGATATGCTCAGATGGTGAGTGCCGGAGAATCAACATGAATTTTATGACATTCCAGTGGCAGCTTACCTCTGTAAAAGCAAAATGGTCTCAGATTTTCCAAACCAAAAGCTGTCTATCTGTTCTATCTTAATTTCCATTTACTTCCCTTTATGTACACTTTTACGTGTGGACAAAGATTGTCTAGTAATCTATTTTCTATACATCATCCAAAGGTAACTGCTTTCCCCCATGACATCAAAAAAAACTTATTTATGTGACTAGAAACATGTCCCCTAGAGTTGGTTATTGAGCAGGTTACAGAAGAGTGATACTGAAGTTTATTTGCAAAACTAACAGTATCTACTTAGGTGCAAATGCCTGTGTTGGGTATTTTCACCGTAGTGCTAATCACCCAGTTGTAGAAGCAGCAATGTTTTCTAGTTTGGATGATGGTTTAACCTGTCATGAGAACAGAGCCTGAACTCTTCTAGCTAATTTTAAACCCACAAGGTCCACTGAGATTCTAGAACTGATTCTTGGGTGTTAAAATAGAGTAGGATTAGAAGACTTTTGTTTTTGTGGGAACCTGAAAAATAAAAGTTTGAAATTACTTCCATGATAAATTCTCATTATCTACACCTATTTTCACTTGTTGCATTTAGTGCAATGTATTTCCATCACATGTCTGACAAAAAGCCCTACTCTCTTTGGCATGCTTATGTGCTTATTCATGAGTGAGGAATTTCTTTATTCAGAATCTTTAGAATATTTGGCATTGTTCTGTCTAATCTCCTACTGAGATCGGTCAGGGTTTTACAACACATCCTTAAAGAAGCACAAAAGCAATCCCAGTTTTAAATTTTCTGTTAACTCACTACTGTGGTTGTCCATGCTTATAACTTCACAGAAAGAAATAATGATTTGTCACAGACATAGAGGCCACATTTTTTTTCAAGAAGCTTTCAGTGACTGAAACTTGCAACTCTTGCTGTAAATATAGCACACTAATTTAAGCGGCATGTATGCTGACCCATACTCTGAGATAGTCTATTAATACCTTTTCCGGAGTTCCCATCAGGCCCCTACAATGTGGTGGGTGGACAGCAAGTGGCCAGGGGTCAGGCCTGTGGGAATGCAGCCTCCTTCCCAAGGACCACATCAGCCCAACCCAGTGCAGCTCAGCTCAGCCTTCTGAGGCAAAGCGAAGTAAGAATGACTCAGGTGGCACTAGACAGCAACACAGAAATGCTGCAGTCCTTCCCATGTTCATCCTACTTCAGCATTGCTTCTAGGAAACACAGCTCATTTCTCTACGTGCATCAAATTACTAAATTAATAAGATCATAGGATTTGAGACACTATAAACTAATATTTCAATATTAAAGGCTAAAAAGCTTACTTCCTTAAAATTCCCTTTTCTGCCTCAGAAAAAGATGGATCAAATCTTATCTGGGTCTTGTGTGGCCGTGGAGGCTCCTTATTCAAGCTGAATAGCAGAGTTAAAATATATCTTCGAAAAGCTAAGGAACTGACTATCCTCAAAGCTTGGGTGCCAAACAGGACATTATAGCCAAATGTTCACAGTTTAGGCTAAAGTTGCCTTTCTGGCTCTCTAAAATGGGGTTTCTAAAAATAATGAGAAAAGAGACAGTACGACAGTGTCATGTTGTTTGTTACTCTAGCCAGCTTACTAAGCATTTAAACTTAAAAGTAATATTTTCATAATACCTTGAGTTAGTGTGTTATCACGCCAAGGCAGAGTAGTTCAGAGTGTCTGACAGAATTTCTGATTCCAGCGCTTGCTTTGGCTCATTATATCTTTGAAGATGAAATCTCACTTTCTCAGAGAGCTGTAGCCCATTACAGCACTTTGGGAATGCCTGCCAGTTGCTACCCTTGGCTAGGGGCATGTGTTACAAATGTTCTCGCATGCGATTTACAGTAGGTGTGTACAGAGGAGGGATATATGGCATGGGTATACAGAGGATCACTGAATACACTCTCTCTGCTGGTCTCTTCTTGTGTTGGCATTGCCTTTTTTTCAATGTTTTCACTAACAAGGAGGTAGAAGGGCAAGGAGGATCTGACATCTGGAGCTTTGCTTTATACTCCTATCCAATAAACAGGGTTATGCTTTAGACAACAGAACAAATTATTTACACTAAGAACCAAACGAAAGATGCTGGAGAGAAGGAGGAGGGAGGGCAAAATATTAAAATAAACCAATACAATAAATTATTTCCCTAGATTTCTGTCATCATGGTGTCATTACTATGAATTAGTAATGGTCACTATATCTTTCCTGAGGCTTTTATGACTGTTTTATGCAGGTATCAAAATAGTTGATGCAAACAATTAAATTTTCTCCTCAGCTACTTCTGTTTTCAAGAATCATAACTATAAATATATTTCAGCTCAGTGGCTTGCACCAGAGATGATGCTGGAGAATTCATAGACTCTGAAGGAGGAGGGAGAGCCCCAGCTGGTCGGCTGAGCTCCCAGCTGGCTGGCTGTGTGATCTTGGGGAAGACAGTTCACATCTGTTTTCTTCTCCCATTTCCTTTGCTTATCTAAGCCATACTCTCACTGTATGTAACAGGGTACCTCCCGTTTGGCCTCCAGTTGTTACAACAGAATAAACGTCAGTTTCCTCTCCCCAACCCCTTGCTTTCATTTTTATCCTTGTTTTCATGTTTAGGAAAATGTGTTCCTCCTATCCCTTAGAGTGCATGATTGTGACTGGATACCCATGTGCTGCTCATCAGTAGACAGGGTAAAGAAGACTGGTAAGTCCCCTAATTGCATGTAAACCTAGTACAACCTTAGGCACCCCAGAATTCTACCTGAAAGGTCCAGATGACATCTGGCAACACCACCAGTGGTGGGCCTGCTATCATGCAGCTTTTGCAAAGGTTCAGGTATAAAGGGATTCCCTGTAAAGCTGCTGTACATATCTTGCATTCATCAATTCACTGTGCCCAAGTCCAGAGAAATGCACCCTATCCTCAATACTCTGAAGCCACTGTGCATCATCCTCTTATCCCTCCCTACCTGAGCCTGAGAACTTGAGTAAGATGAAAGTGGTTCAGAGTAAATTTTCCATTAGTGCCTTGTATCCTTGCAATAACAAGGAATTCATTAAAGATCCTGTAGCAAATATATATGCCAGTCTTCTCTTCAGCATTTCCCACAGACTGCACTATTTCTTTCAGAAGCTGGGTTAATGTGTCCCTAGTTTACAGCAGTATTTAAACTAATGGTGAATTCACCATCTTCATGTGAAGCAACAGCATGTTCTGAACTTTAATTACTTTTTCTGTTAAGAATTGCTTCTTATTTTAAGACTGAATTTGTTTAACTTCAGCTTCCAATCACTGGAAAGCTTCTGACTTACAAAAGGAACAGCTTCCAGACACTGGCTGAAAGTTGAGGTTAGATAAATATGCATTTGTCAGTAAGGCTGATATGCCCTTGTCTAATTATTTTCAATTTCCAAGCATAAGTACGTATATACTGTGATCAAGGTACTTTTCATCCTTATTTTCATCTAGCCGAACAGGTTGAGTTTATTCACCCCTTTATTTTCCAGTCTCTGATTTATTTGCCTATCTGTTCCCAAATTCATTACAGTATTTCCAGCGGATGTCATATTTCAGTACCAATGTGAAGTATCTATAAGTTTAGTGATCAATTTACACAAAATAATGATGCATTATTATAACTGCTGACACCTAGATGACACCAAGTTTTGGGCCAGTGATTAGCTTTTATATGTTTGTAAATACTTAATCTTTCAAAATATACTCCCTATAACTTATCATGTACTTCCTTGTTTTCTCAAGAAGAGGCAGGACTGAGTTTGGAGGAAGAATTTTAGTTCTAGAGCCTTGAAAGTCTTCTACCAAAGGGCGACTGTCATTTTACTTCCTGTTAAAGACATTTTTAAAAGTTATATACTGGTGGTATTGAGACTGATTTTATGAATAATCTTATTACTGAAGTGAATGTGTGCCACATACTCTGGAAAATAAAATGGCCTTTTCGTGGTTTTTTGAACCATGTGCCCAAATGCAAGTCTGATAAACTGCTGAAAATATTTCCCTTGTGTGATACACATTTATAAAAAAAATTAATTTCTCATTCTTCCATTGTTTTTTTTTTTGTAATAGGTGATTATGTCATTATGTCATTATGACATCACCAAAAATTCCTAGAAGTGATATTAGATGCACAGTGAGTTTCTGTACCAACTTTTGGTTTCTAAGTATTTGGCTTTTTTTTCTTATAGTAGAAATGCTGTAAAAGAAGAATTTTACCAGTTAAAGTATTAATATCAGTACCCTCAATTCATTAGACTTGAAGGCAAGTGCAGACACTAAAGCAGAAGTGGAAATGTAGTCCCAAATATATTTTAAATTCTAAAAATTTTACATAAGAGATTAATTTAGCAAAGCTAAATGAATATTTTCAACAAACACTGCACATCTACTGCCTTTCTACACCTTAGTCTAATTAGTTAGTTCGTGCAAAAATTCTGTTAAAATGATGTAAGAGAAAGAACACCATTCTCTCTATAAGAAAAAAAAATACCAAGGTGGCCTTAATTTCAGACTTTTGCCTTATCTCACACCATGGAATATTTAATTATGTGATTCTGCCCCCAGAAGATTTCAAAACCTTCATATGCACTGGACTAAAAGTAGAAATGGACCCTAGTTCAGAGCTCCACCTACAGAACTGGGCTATTTATCTCCTGAGTATTTCACTATTTATTAGAAGCATAATTTTTCATTAACTAAAGGCACTGTTCTGCTCACACCAGACCATTCTGAATGGAAATTAGGCAGAAGACTCACTTTTTGTGTTTGTTGGTTTGGTTTGGTTTGTTTCCTGTGAATTCTCTCTGAATCTTTTTTCAAGTGTAATTTCTCCTCTTTAAAATTAGCAAAAGTCTTTTGGATTGGATTTACTATACCTATCTTTAACTGTCTAAAAACTAGTCCCCTCATCTAAATTTGATTTCTAAACTTCTTACAACATTATTGTTACATGATTAAAATTAGTTTTCAGCTAAGTGAGAAAACACCTACCCTTCAAAGCCACCAGCAGAATCTTTTGGAATTGAGGAGTATGTTCAAGGAAGTATTTTCTCTTTTTTTTTTTTTTTTCTCTCTGTTACTGAGAGGTAGTCGTATCCCTGAACAAAAAGCCAGTGACTTAAGAACTGGAAACACCAAAATCTATTCAGAAATAACAGAAGAAAAATTCAGTAGCAGGGAATAAACTTGCAACGTAGAAGCTTAACAGTTCTGCACAGCACAAAGTATCAAGTTTCTAATGCCATGTGAACATGTCTATGAACAGCCAACTCTCCAGCATGTGCTCTGTAGACTATTTGCAAGGATATTTGCTGTGTGAAATGAAGACAAATCATGTCAGTCAGTGAATTTATGTATGTTGCTGCTTAAAGGATAGAGCACCTCAAATGGCTTACTATGTACAAAGTTAGTCCATCAAGTAGTTAAATAATTTTCTTCCCCTTATTTAGTGCCTCTCACACACAAGAGAGCTCTTGCTCCTTCACCTTATCCCCATACAGAACTTATTATGCACACGTAGGCCCCTCATTCACTCCATATGCTCCATAGTGCTTTCCAAGAGAATTATAATAATGTGGTTCCAACTATCATGCCAGTATAATTAACCCCTGGTCTTTTTACTGTATTTTGATACACTTGAAATATTACCCACACTTTAAAATCTCTGCACATTAAACAGGTCCTTCCTACAAGCTTTCTTCCTTTCACTTTCTCTGGTTCATTTCAAAATAATCACCAACTTATCAATATGCTCAATTTGCAGAGTTAATGGAATCTCCAAGGACTCTTGAGGATCAACCCTTTCATTATTTTTCATCAAATAAATAAAGCAAGGCAAGACATCAGAATGCCCTAGCACCTGCCCAGTGTGCCCACGCTGGGGAAAAAGGAGGGAATAAGCTTCTCCTAACACAGCTCCGCAATTCAAGAGGCTCCTCACTGGGTTTCTGGACACCACTGTTCATAAATCTCCTGAAGCTGAATTTCCTGCTGCTGCTTGCAGTCTGCTCTTTTCTCTGATAATACACTTCCAGAGTGCCATGCTCCCTGCCCCCTTCCCAGTCAGATCTGGGGACCCTTCCCACCTTTCACTGCCAAGGACATTCTCAATGCAAAAGGTGAATGCTGATTTCTCTTAGCTTGCTCAGCTTTTGCTTCCATTTTCACCTCATTCAGTCCTGTACTTTGGTAAAATCTGCATCTGCTGGAAGGGTAATCAATGATGCGTGCTGTTGGCTTCTCTCCAAGTGGCAGCTTGATGCCCACCGCCAAGTAGTGGTAAGAAAAACGATGTCTTTTTTAATTGCACTGAATAAAGGAGTGCAGATTTGCAGTGTCAGTACTTCATTTTCTGTTACCATTTTTTTAGCTGGGCTTGAATAAAATTATGTAACACAGTGGTTCTTCTATACTGATTAGCAAAAATTGAAAAATAAATAAATAAATATATTTGCTAGAGAAAAAAATAAAGTGAAAAGTAAGGAAAACACACTTTAATAACACCATTCATAAATTAAAGAAATATTTCATTTCTTTAGCTGAACTAAAATTATGCCAATTTTCTTTATTCCAGTTGAGATAGCATTTAAAAGTAACAGTGAAAATGAGGATTTTAATAAACATGTACAAGTAACATACTTCCTACCATCAATTTTTCCTTTAATTTGAAACATTACACAGCAGTTGTATGTGACAAACGGTGAGAGGGATAGGGGAAAGAGTAAATACATGGAACTTATTTAATAAATTATGACTTGATGTCTCTAAACAATTACATGATTTTCACTGGAATTGAATAAATGGAATTGATTATTGACTTTGAATAATTCTGAGTAATTATGAAATATAGATAGAAAAGAGAGTAAGCATTTTGATGTTGCTTTTCTAAAATTGGCTCTTGGATATTATCTCTCTGCTCTTAGCTGCATCAAAGAAAAGCATTCTTGTCCTTAGAGCTCTGGAAGAAGAATGAGGTTGTCCTTTTGGTCTGATGACACTCTTAAAGAAGGACATAAAGGGTTCCCTAATATCATCCATTATTTTGTTTTGTAAGGGTAGTTTGCTGACTTATTTATAAAATTACATAGAAAACAATCTTCTGAATATAGAATACTTCCTGGGAAAAGTTTAATTATCTTTTCTAAGGCAAAACTGTAAAACAAAATGATTTGCTTTTGAAGGCTTTTGTTTTTCTATTTCCTGATTTTCTCCTTTCATGGTGTGACATTTTTCTTCCACCCTTCATTTTTGAGGCCAAATGAAAAAGACAAAAAAGCATAGAAATAATGAATTAGGGGAAAAAACCAAAACAAAACAACCAACCTTCAGAAAGGGAAATTTTGAAAGCTAAAGATACAAACAGAAGCATGTTTACAGTTATTAGGTGGAACGTCTTTCCATTGTTATTTACTATACCGGGTGTTGGTGTCCAGGAGGGGTTTGGTGTGTGTGTGAATGAGCTCCATGGCAGATATTTCCTGCAGCCCAGAAAGGATCATGGTGGAGCAGATTTCCACACTATGGACCACGGAGGACCTCATGCCACAGCAGGTGTATGTGCACCAAAGGAAACTGCCGCCTGTGGAGAGCCTGAACAGAAGCAGGTTTTCCTGGAGGATTGCAGTCCATGGGGAATACCTACACAGGAGCAAGGAAAGATGAGAGAGAGAAGGAGTAGCAGAGAGGAAGCACTGTGTATTGACTATAACCCCCTCCATCCACCTTGTGCTCTCAAGGAGGGGAGAAGAGTCTGGACTTGAGCTGAGAAAAGGGGAAGGAAAGGTGTTGGTTTAATGCTTGCCTTTGTTTCTCACTACTCAAATCTATTGAAGTTGACAATAAATTATTTTTTCTCCAAGTGGAGTTTGTTTTGCTAATGATGGCATTTGTCAAGTGATCCCCTGTCTTTATGTGACTGAAGAGGTTTCACATCGTGTTTTCTCCTCCTGTCCTGTTAAGGAGGGGGAGAAAGAATGTCTGGATGGGTGTCTTGGTCAAAGTTAACCCATCACACCCCATTATTTAAAAACATTTTTTGTATATGTAAGACAATTGTGTGTGACAGGGAGGTGCCTGGTACATCGACATGGACACTCATTTTTATGTCTTCCTTTTCATTCAGCCTTTTAATCTACTTTCAGACTTTCTAGGCCCTGTTCATTTGGTATTTAGAGACAAATCCACAAAAGGGCATAGATATCTCAAGGCTCAGAACTGCTACTCAATTCTCATTCCTGAAACACTGGTTTTCCTACAAGGCAAGGAAAGTCTTAGCAAACAAGAGTCACCACAATGATGTGGTAAATGGGAACATACTTAACCTACCTAACAAATCATGCTAAGAGGGATGTCTTAAAAATTCAAACACAGTGAAATTTACCTGCCCAGATTTCAACTAAACAAATGCTAACAGCATCTTCTCTGAGAAGGTCATTTATACTCTCTTTCTACACCCTAAGAAGGGCAGCTGGCATCTGTCAATAATTCATATTACCTATCCCAATGTTTTACTCTCTTCACTAGCTTTCAAAAACCCCAAATTATAATCTTAGATTTAATGTCTAATATTTAGACTGTAAAAGTAAAGTCGGAAGAATCCCAGCCCTACGGCTCTGAATATGCAGTGTGCTTATATATGCAACAGGCTGCTTAAGGAAGACATTATCTTTGAAGATATGTCCAAAATCATAAATATTGGTACTGGGGTGGGGACCTCTAAGTTTGAAATACCAGAAACTACAGACATGGATGGACAAAGACAGTAATCCAAGTGTAACACAAATTCATCCCTCATTGCTGATGACCAGGGTCCAGTGGCAGTCTTTTGTTTCACATCTAAGTTTCATTACCCACAATGCAGCTTATTCAAGTATACAACTGATAAAGACCCAGACTTCATCTGCCACAAAATGCAGCTTCAACCCCATGGAAAGGAGTCCCTTTATTATATGTCTCTTTGATCTTCTGGGAAATCTTCAAGTGTAGTCAAAAATGTTGGCTTTTAATTTTTAAGTCCTTATAAAGTTTGAATCCTGACTTTTTGTCCCTTCAGAACTACAATTGAAAACAAGTAAGGGACCATTGCCAAAATACTGTATGCAATTGGATCCAGCATTTAGCAAATGAGCTAATGGACTCAAGTCTAGGCTTGTTTTTGGAACCTGACAGTGGTTCCTCTGAACAAGAAATCATACTAAGTTCATACTATTTGGTAGTGTAAACAGGCTTTTAGAAACTTCAGACCAAGTCCTCAGCTGGCTACATCAGCAAAGCATGGCTGAGCTCTCCTTTCAATGCAGATGAGATCCTCTACTAATGTCTCTCAAATTTAATTGTATTTTTTTACTCCCTTGAAATTTCTGTCATGACTCCAATAGCAACACGTTCACTGAAACTTACAGTTCTCTAGCATCTGATACCAGCTGTCAGGCTGTGTTTCATCAGACTGAACTCTTTGTCCAAGTGCTACCAGCTGGCATTGCTTCAGCCATCTGGGATCACAGTACTCTAACCTATGGACCAAAGCAGCTCCAGCAGAGTCAGGGCTCCTTATCCTTTCCACCAACAGAATTTATTAGGAAAGTGAAGTGAAGCAAAAACCACTGCCCTCCTCAAAGCTTAAATCTTTCTAGAGTTCACAGACTCCAAACATCCTCTCCCATCAGAGGGAAATCAGTGCTTCTCAGCTTTCAGATGCTGGATGCTAACTGTTGGCATAATTTTGATTCTCGGACTCTGTTGTTGGGAAACACACTGTATAATGAATTATGAAGACAGTGCATCAAGGTTTCCTCTTTCTCCTGACTCCCCATTTATGGCTTCTTATGCAACTCAGTCTTATCCAGCACTTCCCAATCGACATGCTTCCACCCTGCAAACTTGCACAAACTTTCTACTCCTCCCTCCCACTTCTCTCTCACTTCCATTAATTATATGTCACACTCTTCAAGTTTTGTTTTATGGAACCACCAGTCACACTAAAATTACCTTAGAAGGCTCCAAAAATAGAAACTGTGAAAAGCTGTATTTAAAATTACCACAGGATAAAAAACCAAACCTCCTTTGATTCAATATGGTTTGGACATCTGGCTATACAATGGACCTTCCATTCCCCACCAAATTTTGATTCTTTATTTGATCTCACTAGTTAAATTCCTCTCAATAATCTTATTATTGTTATTGACTGCCAGTCATATAATTGGCACTGTAGAAGAGCCTGGGAATTGCCACAGTGGATCAAACCAGTGATCCATCTCTCCTAGTAGCCTGTCTCCAAGAGTGGTCAGTACCAGCTGCTCGGGACAAAGAAACACTACAGCTGGCAGTTTGGAGATAATCTGCCTGGAAGCTAAATTTCCCCTGTTTAGCATTGCAGGCTGGCTTATGCCCTGAAGCCTGGAGATTTATATCCCTCCCAGAATACTTGCTTATGAAGTCAGGTACTGTCCTTGCCTGTAAACTTATGGATTGGAATAAAAACTGAAAAGGCAAGAAAGGAATATAAATGCTCAGGTCAATGAGGCAACAGCTCAGTAATCATTATCCCTCATGCTGTAAACTTTCCCGAGGCTACGGAGTGGGCTGGTGGCAGGGGCTGGAATAAAACTTGGGAACTCCTGGCTCCTTGTGCTGAACTCATCTTTGTAGAGGGTGTTACATCTCAAAGCATTTAAGATGAGGTAAAAGTCAATTCTGTAGGACTGACCACTTACCTTTTTTTAATTATTTTATTTTCCTTTCCAGAGTACTTTGTAGAGGTCAATACATTCCAGAATAAGTACCTATGCTTTCATTCAAGAATATGATCTTCAAAAAAATTATAGAAGATGTTAATTTTGGTAGTAATAAATCCACACTGTAAGACTTCTCAGTTAAAATATATATTAGCTTTGAGCTAAAACCATATGGGATACCAGATCTCTCAGTAAAAATTGCTTTGGATATATGGGGAAACTCCTGATTTCCACAAAACAATAATAAGGCTATAAATAACAGATCTCCTACTTATCTTGTACAGCCTAAGAAAATATCCTTCTTAAATTTCTTTACTTAAATACTCAAATCAGCGTTTTTTGACTATATTTTTTGGTTGAAAAAATATATCAAAATCCTTCCAGAATTAGCAAAATTACCTTTCTCCTTCCAGCACAATGAAAATACATGTATTTGAACGTCAGCAGATCAATTTGAAAGCTAGTGATCATATTGTCAAAACAATTTCCAGTGCCACGGGTGTCCGATCATGTCTGATCACTCACTGTATATTTACAACACATCCCTGTTCAGTATGTCCCCCCATATTGGGGGGAGATTTCCTTTTATTTCTCAGTTTTAAACACTTCTGCATTTATGCTTCTGTTACGTACATTTAATGGTATATACATTACCTTTTAGTAAATAACATATATTAAATAACCATTAATTTCCAATGTATAAAAGACCTCATCATTGTTATGGTACGTAAACACAGGATGCATTTGCTGCCTTTCTCAGCCTTTTCTCTTCTGCACAAGCATGTCCTGTAAATTAAGGGCATGTTCAATTAAAGATATTTTCTAGCTTTCATGAGGTGGAAGATGTAGAAACCAATTCAGTAGAAGCTGGCTGATTCAGCAAGAAACCAGACAGGCTGCAGGAATCCTTTTTAAATGTTTTCCTTACTAATAAGAAAACAAGCAAGAGAAAGGTATAAAACAGACAGGGAGGCAGGGAGAGCTTATGGAGATGTGCTGCTTCACTCCTGCAGGCTGCAACCCTTGATTTGATGCAATTTTCATCCTGCATCCATGGCTGCCCAGTTAAATTGTCATTAACATATTCTGTGTGCTCACTACTATTCATATGTTGCATCAAGGCCTTTAATTATTCTGTGTTCCACAATGGAAAGTGTATTCAATTTTATTCAGTTATTTTCAGTGTATAGTTTCATTTGTGTGAGGTTTCATTCTCTACAATTAATTCATCACTTTGAAAAATAGGCACTGCTTATTTTTAAGAACTAATATATATATTAAAAAAAAATGTGTATGAGAATTCTTTCTGGAGATCATTCTGACAGTTGAAGAATATAGGGTATTTTCTCTGTTTTTCATTTTTTATCCTCCATACACATTACATCCAGAAAATAAATATTACAGCAAATGAAAAACAAACAAACAAACAAAAAAGGAATATTAAAATTCTTAGACTAAAAGAGAATAAACACAGGATTATATCACTGAAATCATGACTACTGGAGGGTCTTGTTTAGCACAGTCTTGTTTACACTAATATATTTTATTCATTAAAAGGAATTATTTATCCCTTTTTTTGCAAAATGTATTTCCTCACTTAGTAAGGTGAGCTCCTAGCTTCCATCTCATTAACCTGCTTTTTATTAGAATCTTCTCTCATTTTTTTTAATATAAAAAGCTCACAACTGTTAAACATATAAGATAAAATGTAGTCAATTTTGTGTTTTCTTTTTGATTCAGTGAAGCAGGCATGTCTGCATTACATCTAGCACTGCCATTAAAATTTAACAGAGCCTCAAATGGAAGAGATCTATTTTCTGGCTTTTGATTCATTTTTCGTTTGCCTAAAAAGATACAAGCCTTGGTAGAAGCTGTAAATCTGGCTAGAAGTGGTACTACATTTCTTTCTCTTTTAGTCCATGCAATAGCCATGCCTCCTTTCACAAAAGTGTGTGCTTCCACCGTTGTGTTTTCTTGAATTTGGAGCTATTTGGTACAGTGCTAATTTATTTTACTGGCTGAGCACATGAATCCCTGCTTCAGAGGAGCACGGATGGTGCATTGGCTCAGAGGGGAGCTTGCATAGCAAGTGGAAAAGGGGTATCTCTCTGAATGATTAATTGTAGTCCCCAGAAGGGTCTCAGAATGTGATCATTCTTTATAGAAAATTGGATTAAAATTTGACACTTCTACAATTTTTTTTCATTGTAGTGAAATTTTCATTTTTCATCTGTTGGCCAAATAATTCCATGTGCAGTCATCCCTAAATTAATCTTGAATTAATTTTTAAATCCACTGTCCTCTAATATATAATTCACCATAAGAAAACCCAGAGCAGTCAATCTTTCATTAGACATGGGGTGAGAAAGGGTCAGCAGACACTCCTGAAGTACTAAAAATAAAGGCACCACATCTGGTATGGAATGATGTCTGGAATTGTAATGCATATGCATTCACTTACTTGTTCTGCTGAAAGCACAAACTACAGAGTGGCTGCATGTTGAAACATGAACCAGTGTAATAGGAGCTTAAACCCTGGAACAGACTGTTTGTATATGTAGTCAGTTTATTAGCAAATGTGCAGGTCTGTAGAGTACAAGAACCATCGTTTCAAGCCGATCTGTCACACATTTAACAAGCTGTTTGTAATACAGTCCATTTCATGTATAAGAGAAAAATCTTTCCCACAGGTATAGGAAATATATGATACTTTTAGCATATGGTGAGCTCTCACTTTGCAGGTATCTATATTAGAAATGCTGTAACATGTTAATTTTTCATTTGTTTCCAAAAACCCTACTTTCCTTTGTTGAATGCACTATGCTATAAGGTACATTACAGAGGATTTTAAAAAGGAGATTCTGTGCAATCTATGTTTCTAATGTCAGGCACCACCATGCTCACCAAGAATAAATCTAGCCCCAGTGCAAACAGCTCACGCTAAGCCTACTTTATATACCACAGCAGGGCTGAATGGGTAGAAATCAATAGCAGAGGGGCCTCTACTACTTGAGCACAGCTGTGTCTCTGTGCCTTTCCATCAAGGAACATCAAGATGCTGGTGTACCTCCCCAAAATGGTACCTGCCAGCAGCAGCCAGCAGGGTGGTAGTGTGGAATAAACACCCTGCAGTGTCTGCGCCGTGCTTCAGCTTCTGGCAGGATTTGCAATTGCTGCATGGGATTCGAGGATTTTTCTTAGAGAAAGCTGCCAACGCACCAGTGCTTTCTGACTTCGCCTCCCCTGCCGGAGAGTCCAGCCGGGCTCGCCGTGGTCCCTGGGGCCAGGGGCTGCGGCTGCTTGTTCCACCGGTTGCCGCTGAACTCTGACAGTGCCTGACCCACACAAGGGAGGAAAAGCACAGAGTTCCAACAATGACTAAAAGTAGGGGATGATGTTTCCCCCGTGCTGCCCAGCCTTGCTTTGCTGCCCAGCAAAAGCAGCCATGAAGCCTCCTTTGCGGCTCTGTCTCTGGGCTGGGAGGTGAGGAGCAGCAATGGACGGTCTCTGTTCTGTGGTGGTGTGTGCGCTGTGATTGCCACCTTACTGCGGGAAGGAATTCACGGGCTGCCCTGGGGAAGGCAGAGTGGGAAGGAACTTCCCCCAGCCAAGTCTCCATCTGACAGCTGCCTCGCCACATGTTTTTTTGGGAGGAGGTGACAGCTCAGCTCTAGACTGTCCTTACACCAGCATTTTCCCAGGTAGATGCTGGGCTCACTTCAATGCTGCAACTTTACTGAAGCCTTTCTAGCTGTCACAGACAAATGCCTAGCAAAGAGGGTTGTAGTTTGCAGGCTGTACCCAAGCTGGGTTATAATTTGAACCAGATTCAGCAATTGTGTTGCATTTCACCTCTAAATCAGAAATTAAATCTAGTGCATGTCAGGTGCTAGTGATTACAAACTGGCTTCCCGAGACGGTGCCAGCCCCTTAGTGGGATGCAAGGGGACCACAGCTGCCAAACATCACCTGGAGGACTTCACTTCCCCAGGAACAAAGGGAAACTCCTCATCCAAACTGGCAAGGCCCAAAGCTACTTCCAGAACCACATGTACCATTCCCTGACTCTCCCCAGTGAAATCAGTGAAATGATTTAAACTTTAATCACAGATTCCCCAGGAACTGCTGGACCTTGTCAACAGCCTTAGAGGAGTAGCCAAAGGGTGCTCATCATGATTTAGTGAGATTATTTCCATGTATTTGAATGGGTATTGTCTCAGACGAGGAATGAACCCCAGATCTGTCCATATGAAGACAGCAGGTCAGCACCAGAAAGCTCCCACTCCTGACACCATGGAGCTGCTCCTCTTCTCCAGAGTCATTCAGTTTGTTGGCAGACACCCTCCTCCAGGTCTTTTGCCATGATACCTCTCAGTTACTCTTGTCTTTCAGCCTGCCAGTTATTACCCCCATAGTTTTGCTGTCAGAGCAGTTGGTTTTAGTGTTTCTTAATCTGTTTCAGACAAAACTGAAGGGTTTAGCTCCCACAGCTTCCATGGGTGATCTGAGTAAGCCCAGCTCATTTTACCTCACACAAAGAGTAATCCCTACCACTTGTGCAGCTGAATCCAGAAGAGGATGTCTGCTTCCGCCACAGACTCCAGATGATGTAAATTTTGTTCCTTTGCTATGGTAATTCCAACCAGGTGAAAATAGGCAGGTACCCCAGTGAAAATTGCCAAGTAGTGGAAATATTTAGAAAAACATGGTTGCACAATATCACACTGAGCAATGCCAACAGAGATCATGTAATTGACCTCGTAATCTGTTGCCATCCACGTGTCACAGGACTTGAAGGCTTCATATAACTTTGATTACAAAAATGTGCATTTTCTCTCATCATGGTGATTGAACGCAGAAGCAATGGTCTTGTCTTTAGATTTGTTTATTTTTCTTTTTCAGGCATAATGGATTTCTGAACAGTAAACTTTCTGCTTTTTCATAGATGTTTGGCTATTTAAGAGAAAAAAAAAAAAAAAACCAATACGCCAGACAGCGTGGCACTGCTAAAGGGAGAGGTATAAACACAGTAAAAAGAAAGTTTAATGAGCATGTTTTAGTATTTAAGGGAAAATGTGTTTTCACTTAAACTACCTGAAAATCCACAATGAATCCATTGAAGTTAGTTGCATTATTTACCATATGTTAAAGGTGGAGAACCTATTCCTGAAATTTCATTCTAAATTTTTACATTTAAAATAATTAAAGAATGGCATTGTCCTGTGCCTCTCTCAGTTTTCAATAGATCTTTCATTGCTTGAAGGTGTCCAATCATGAAAATTATTCTTTCCTTTAATACTGAAATCGTACAATAAGTGAAACAGACTTGAGGCACCCTCAGAGCAATTTTTGGTGTTGATAATTTTTTTTTTTTAATTGCTTTGGGTATACAATCTCAACAAAAGGAGTTGAAGCAATTGTGAAAGGAGAGCAACTGAGGCACAGGAGATTATAGAGAAATTTGGGGTTTTGGAGAGTTGCCAAGGCATGGGGATGATTCTGTATTCATCAAGTTGTTTGTTTATATTAGTGGCTACAATTTGACACTTGGGAATTTTTCTGTGCAAGTTGGCAGCAATAACAGACTATCATTCATGATGGGGGTCTTAATAATGGCAAAATAATCCATATGTTTCTGACCCAAATACAGAAAATGCAGAAAGTGCTGGTGCTAACAACTGAAAAGGACAGCTCATGAGAAGGTTTAATCTTGCAGTGAAAGCTCAGTAAACTTCAAGGGCCTGTGAGAGTAGAGCGGGAGAAGGCTGGAACCATAACAAAACGTAGAGTTTTTCATAGTGTCATAAGAAGGTCTCTCCTTTTTTTATTCACATAAGTAAAAAATGGTTTTGTTTTGTATTTTTTTTAATTGCAGAGCTATTTGGGAATGATGAAGAGGAACACTCTAACAGGGTAATTCATCTTATCTGCCTATATGTTCAACTTGCCCAAGTCATCTTTCATTTCAGCTCGAGCAATCATTATGTAGAAGTCATAAAAAGGTCCTAGAAGGCATAACATTGCCTATTGCTAGTCTTGTTTTTATTATTTGTGCTGAGACTGTTTAAAAAAGCAGTACATTCAAAGAAACCCTGCAAGTTCTGGCTCTTAAAACAGCTGTGATTTTCATGGCATTTACCATGTTTGGCAAGGGTGCCATTCACTATGTAACTTTCTCCCAAAACTGTCATGACAAAACTGAATCCCTTTAGATCACAGTCAAGCCAATCAGGGGTCTGAGAGTGAGGACAAATAAAGCAGCAGTCAATACACTACTCCTTGCTTTTGCTAGTCTGAAAAGGCAGTGGGGGATAAGCTCTAGGTCTGGCTGAAACAATGATCAGCTTGTTTTGCTTTGCCATGGCCCCATAACTGCACAGCAAATAAACAACAGTGTAAGTGCAGCCAATTCATTTGCTGTCTAGCTTTGATTTATGAAGGCAATAACTGGGTGGACAAGGGGATTCAAACCTTTTGGTTGCTCTTTAATTTTAGTTCCTTTCAGTTCTATTTTGAGTTTAATTTTAAATAGTTTTCAGGGGGAAAAGCAGTGGGGGGGTCCCTCTTATATCTTCATAAGGAGTGTAATACCTAGCTTTTACTTTTTGCCTTGTGTAAGGAAGTATTTTTGTTTCTGTCTAATGCTTGATTAATATATTGTCCTAAACATTATGTTAATACTTTTAGTTGGTGTTTTACTTTTATAGATATGCAAAATACAGAGGTTGAAGTACTGACTTTTCAGACTAAGAACGCATGGTTCCAATTATACCTTATAGGTACTATCTGCTCTCAGTTCTTGTGTAATTCAGCCTTACGACTGATCTGTGAAGCTAATTGCAGCTCTAAAATTCAGAACTATTTTGACATTTTTCAAAGGAGGTTTAGTAAACACTGAATTCCTCAATGAACTTATAATGCTATTTTACTGTTAATGAAAGGGTTTACCAAAAAAAAAAAAAAAGAAAAAAAAGAAGTATTAATATCATCCAGTCAAACTAATATCTGTGAACATAGCAGGCATGCACTGAAAGAGAACAGACTAGATTTGTTGTTGCCCTCAATCATGTGTGCATATTTCACAGAATCACAGAATTGCCTAGATTAGAAAAGACCTTTAAGATCATCATCCAGTCATTAACCTAACAGTGACAAGTCCTTGACTAAACCATATGCCTAAGCACTACCTCTACAAAACTCTTAAATACCTTTAGGGATGGGGACACCACCAGAGCCTTAGGCAAGCCATTCCAGTGCCCGATGACCCTTTCAGTAAAGAAATTCTTCCTAAGATCCAATCTAAACTTCACTTGGTACAACTTGAGGCCATTTCCTCTTGTCCTATCATTTGTTATTTGGTTGAACAGACCAACTCCCACCTCTCTACAACCTCCTTTCAGATAGTTGTAGAGAGTGAGAAGGTCTTCCCTCAGTCTTCTCTTTTCCAGTCTAAACAACCTCAGCTCTTTCAGCTGCTTCTCATAGCACATGGTTATGTGCTCTAGGCCCTTCACCAGCTTTGTTGCCCTTCTTTGGACATGCTCTAGTGCCTCAGTGTCCTTCTTGTAGTGAGGGGCCTAAAACTGAATGCAGTATTCAAGATGTGGCCTCACCAGCACCAGGTACAGTGATGAAATCACTTCCCTGGTGTGACTGACCACACCATTCCTGATACAGTCATGTTCAGACGACTATCAATCAACACTCCCAGGTCCCTTTCTGCTGAGCAGCTTTCCAGACACTCCTCCCCAAGCCTGTAGTGCTGATGGGGGTTGTTGTGGTCAATGTGCAGAATCTGACATTTGTCTTTATTGAAACTCAAACAATTGGCCTTGGACAACCAATCCAAACTGTCCGGATCCCTCTGCAGAGCCTCCCTACCCTCAAGAAGATCAACACTTACACACAGCTTGGTGTCATCTGCAGACCTACAGAGGGTACACCAGATCCTCTCACCCAGGTCATTGATAAAGATGTTAAACAGAACAGGCCCCAGTACAGAGCCCTGGGGAACACCAGTCTGACCAGCCAGCAGATGAATTTAACTCCATTCACCACCACTCTTTGGGCCTGGCCATGCAGCCATTTTTTAATCCAGTGAAGTGTATGCCCATCAAGGCCATGAGCAACCAGTTTCTCTAGCAGAATATTGCTGGAGAAGGTATAAAAGGCTTTACTGAAGTCCAGATAGACAATATCATCCACTGAGTGGGTGACTATGTTGTAGAAGTAGATCTGGTTAGTCAAGCAGAATGTGCTTTTCCTAAACCCATGATGACTGGGTCTGATCATCTGATTGTCCTTCACGTACTGCATGATAGCACTTAGGAAGATCTGCTCCATCAGCTTTCCTGACAAGAAAGCCAAACTGGCAGTCCTGTAGTTTCCTGAATCCTCCTTTCAGCCCTGGGTGTTACTTTGCCTAACATCCAATCTGCTGGGATCACCCCAGTGAGCCACAACTGCTGAACAATAACAGAAAGTGACTTGATGAGCACCTCTACCATGTCTCTCAGAGTTCTTGGATGAATATCAGCCAGTCCTATGGTCTTGTGTACATCTATGTGGTACAGCTCAGGGGACTGGATTCCAAGATTACAACTGGTTCTATGATTAACAACTGACTCAAAGACATCATTAAGTACCTCATCCTTCTCCTCATCCTGAGTCACCATGGAGTGATAGAGGATGGAGGCTCTCCCTGGCTCTTCTTTCACTGCTAATATATTTATAGAAAGATTTCTTGTTGTCTTTTACAACAGAAGCCAGATTAATTTCTAGCTGGGCTTTGGACTGTCTAATTTTTTTTCCTGCAGTTTTATAACATCTTTGTAGTCATCATGTGTGGCTTGCCCCTTCTTCCAAAGACCACAAACTCTCCTTTTTTTCCCAGAGTTGCAGTTAAAGCTCTCTTTTCATTCAGTCTGGTCTTCTTTGCCACCAACTGGAATTAACAGCATGTAGGATAGCCTGCTCCTGTACCTTTGAGATTTCCTTCTTGAAGAATGTCCAACCTTCCTGGATTCCTATGCCTTCAGGACTGCCTTCCAAGGGACTTTGTCAAGCAGCCTCCTAATGAAGACAAGTTTGGCCTTTGAAAGCCTGAGACAGCAGTTCTGATGACTCTCCCCCTTCTTAATTCCCTAAGAACAGAGAATGTGAACATTTTGTGATTGCTGTAGCCTTGATGGCCTCCCACCATCACATCACCCACCAGTCCTTCTCTGTTTACAAAGAGTAAGTTCAGCAGGGTGTCTTCCCTCATAGGTTCACTCACCATATATGTAAGGAAGTCATTGTCTACACACTCTAGGAATCTCCTGTAGGATTTTAAATACTATTGGAAGATAAAGTAGAACATTCATCTTCCACCCTGTGCTGGTGTAAGCAAGCACATGAGATACAAAGCAACAGAAAACCTAGTTTGATATGTGTACATGCAGTGTTCCAGATAATGTGGTATGACACCAATCTCAGCAAGAAGCAGGCTACCAAAAGCCTAGAGGAACTGAGGAGGGAGGCATAGCTGATCCTTTCAGAAAAGGTCTAATGTTTGTACTTGGTACACGACTTTATTAACTCCCTGAGTAGCCCCAAATTCTACTGGAGCTATTGGATATCAGTATCTGCTGCCTCAAAGAGATGCCTCCAGTCATCTGAACAGCTTTATCTTCAGCTATGGGGGCAACAACCAGTGGGGCTCAGTTCCCTCCCAGTCCAGTAGTTAGAATGAAATGAAGGCACACAAGGGAAAGCATGAGTATCTCTAACCACAAAACTCAAAGAAGCAGAGAAAGTGTGGGTCCCAACCCATGCTTATGAAGCAATTTATGCATTTCAAGTGATGATTAAGAAGCTTGACCAGATGGACCCCCTGAGGGGAGCTAAGAACACCTAGCTGCTGGATCCAGAAGTGGCTTAGCATTGGCAGAGGTGTCAAACTAGTCAGCCCTGTCAAAAATGAGCTGGTTTTGAGAACACTCAGGAAAAAGTAAATATCAGTGGGACTTTGCTGCTAGCAGCATAAAGGCCACTTCCATACTGATCCACCTGGCTGATCCCAAAGACATACCCACAGTGTGTACTTTACAGTGGTCCTGCTGCAATAATGGGCAGATTGAAAGACTTTGTTGTGGCTCAACAAGGCCCCATCTGTACCCCCCACCTATCCTGTGACCTGCCACCACAGAGCCTTTCAGCATCCACCTTGGTTTTATCTGCAGCATTTATGCAAAGTTGTGAAATTAGCGCTCTGGAAAAGGCTAGACAGCAGCACCTGGCTCCATTTGTACCAACTGATACCACCATCAGACACCTCTGAGAACAAAAATGGGTTCCCACAGGCTATCTCCATTCATCTTAGACATATTTTGTTTTGTCATGTACTACAAATGACCGTTGATGAGCTCAGATTGTCCTTAGCATCAAAGTCATTACTTTTAGGATAATAAAAGATAACAACGTGACAGACTTGAGCATTAATTCTCCCAGGTAGCATACACATCTTCAGAAGTGACCTGAGCTGTCCTCCTGCCAGCATTAACACTGGTAGTACAAAAGTACATGTACGTTGTTTGTGATGTCTTCACTGCTGCTGCCATGGTATATGTGGCCTCATGGAACTATTGCCTGCTCACTGTTCACATGTGTGTGTGAACTTCAGGCATCTTTGTCTCTCTCCGGAAGATCAGCTCAACAGTACACAAAAAAAAAAGTAATCAAGAGCAGTTGTGTGTCTTGCTGCTAATGAGAAAAGAAGCAGCAGCCTGTCCAATCCATTTGGCCAAGCACCCTGAGAACATGGCTCCCACAAGGAGCAGGACATGTACAATGTTGTCTGAACAAAGCAGTCTTCTCTCAACAATCAGGGCCATTTTGGCTTCCTAATTTTTCATCCCATTCTCTTTTTTGCACTCTTTGAACTCCTATAATGTCTCTTTCCTCTGTCCATCAGAAATATTTTCATGCTGGAGAAAATAAAAGTCTGACATTATTAGAAAAACAGGAGGCTGGCCTCTCCCACTACACATTCTGCTTTACTTTCACGTTAGGTTTAGCTGTCATATCTAAATATGGTAATTATTTGAGTATTTTGATGTAAATTATGAGAGATTTTTCTTGCCCTTCAGCAGGCAAACATAGGGAGCTAGTACTAATCTGGCAGAGCTCATTATCTGCAACACTGTATTAATAAAGTCTAAGACAGATCTGAAAGCTGAATATCCTTTTATAATTTGCAGTTACAGCTACCATAGAACTAAAAGTATCAAATCACAAATGTTGAGGCTTCATTTTTCAAAGTGAGAATCTGTGTTTGAAATAACCAAATCATGTTATAAGATCATATCTTAAAATGTAGAGATATTTTTTTTCAATACTATTTACAGTGATCCTATGGTTCAAGATTAAATATGACTCTGAAATCAAATATTTAGTCAGGACACCTAAAACAGGACACTGGCTTACACCTCAAATTCCAGTGTTGAGTGAAGCAATCCTTCTAAAGCATCTACTTTAATGTCTTGTATTATCAATAGGAAGAGGAAGAAGCCCTGGAAGACCTCTGGAAAAAATAAAATAAAATTTTTTACATATGTAATAGAAGTTTAACCAAAGACATGCAACAAGCTACTTTAATAATAGGCATTAATTTATAAAGGATTACTTTAATAGATGCTTAGGTTTAGGTACAAGGTAGGTGACTCCAATTTTACAGTATGAAGAGAAGGCATCTTTCCTTGATTATATAGTATAAGATTATTTATGTTTTGGTTGGGCCTGGGCTATAACCACTTCTGCTGAGGCCACAGAATGGAAGAACTAACTGCTCCTGAAACAGTGGAAAACTGCTTTCCAAAGACTAAACACAGGCGAGAAGAGTCTATGCTATCCAAGTGATCTAACACTGAATGGACAAGCAGTGGTACTGAGTTGAGTCCAGCTATGTGTCTGTGTAGTAGAAAGATCAGAGGAAGTCAAAGAAGACTGGAGAGCATCTAGGAGATGCCTGCAATATGTTGGGATTTGGGGGAAAACTGCCAGTTAGAAGAGATTTAGAAATTTGATTACAGAAAATGTATTCTGCTGTTTGATTCTCGACATGTCTGTGGGCAAAGAGTCATTCTCAACATTATTTATAAATAAAAAGGAGGCCTTTTAAATAAAAGAAATGAGGGAATATTAAATTGCCTCACTAGCATCTGACCCCATTTGATACAATTATATCAGGAACTTACTCCTTTCTCTGACAAAACACATGTATTGGAAAACTACATGAAATCATGATCTGATTGATTCCTTCCTGGCATTTTTTCCCTTCTATCTTTGCTCCAAATATTCTGAATATCTTACTTTTATAGTTATATACATGAGCTATAATAAGAACTATAAAGAGGACCAGAAAGAGAACATTATATTTTTTTCCATGTTCATGGTAATATGTTCTTTTTGCCAATCTGATTGCCAGGTTTGTAGTGCTAGTTCATTCCTACTTATGGAGACAAGCTGAGTAGATAAGGCAAAGAAAAAAACATTAACATGAGCCTTGTACATAAATATTATAATAGCAATAATAATGTATTACACTTCTACTGTATTTTTCGTTCAGAGGTCAGTTGTGAAAAAAAAGAGAACCTTGATAGTGTTCTTTGCCTATGAAGACCCAATTTCAGTGTTACAGATTCAGGAGGTGCTTGCTAAATAGCATAAAGTATTCAGGATTGTACCATATTCTTCACCGGTTCTGTTCCACCCCTGGATCCATGTCAGGGTCACTAACCTTCTGTGCTGTTTAAATAATTGATTTTTCACTGTGTCTGTTGAATGGGGACAAAAAAAAAATTAAAAAAGCAAGCAAACAAAAATCAGATAAACCTATTCTTATTTTCTTAATTCACCCTCTCTCCTAAATTTGCTTTCAAGAAAAATGTTCCAAGCTACCTAAATGAGAAAAGTGTTTCTTCAGAAAAGCAAACGAAATAGTTTCAACCCATAAAACTACACAGAAAACAGAGAGCAAAGAGTGCTTCCCCTTCAGGATACAAAAGATTTAGGCTGAACTTTTCCATTGGTTCCTAGAGAAATGTGAATACCCATCTCCCACCACTGAGACTCTATTCCCTGGGCTAGCAAGGGCTGTGCCATAGCAGGGATATTCTTGGCTTTCTTCCTTGATGCCATTACATTCAGCGTAAGCTCACAAATGCATGGGCTGCCACCCAAGCAGCCCCTGTGGGTGACAGACTTTCATTTCTTATGGTTAGTACATGCTCATGGTAATTTTCTCTCAGAGATCCTTTTAGTGTTTTATAAGAAACAAAAAAGTTCCAGGGGAAGAAATGATTGCCATAGCATGCAGTGGTTTAGAAGATGCTCCAAACCACAGGCAGGGAAGGAGATGACCTAAGCTCTCACTGCTTCCCCAGGCTGACAGTTCCACTTCACCTGTCAGTCAGTCACATGAGCTTTGGCCAGCTGGACCCATGCTGAGAGCTTGACTCACATTCATAGAGGACAACCAATTTTTGGCTGAATATGCTATTTTCTAAAAATGTTACACAGTCCTATTAATATGCCAAAACCATACTTGTTTTGTTCAACACACAGACTAGTTGATGCTCCACTGTGAGAGGTCTGGCTTCTATAGACCAAAAGCCACATGGTTAAGGAGACTAATCAGGAGAATACTGTAGTGGCAAAACTTTGAAAGAGTCCAGCAGACAATTTCTAATGAAGCTATTAAACCCACAAAAGCTCAGCATAGTAGCACTGACTTTTTCTGGGGAATAATATGAAAATTACCTTCCTTTTATAAATTTTATTAGGTTTTGTAATGCCCACAGTAACTTACATACATTGAAAATTATTGAACTAACCACTGGTATAACTCTAATAGAATCATACTATTTGCTCAAGTGCTTAGTTAGGTTCACTAAGAAAGGACATTGTTTGATCTGTAAACTTCATCTAAGAATCACATTCAACAATACACACCTTCAAAGCTGCTTTGTCAATAATGAGAAAAACTTAAACATGATGGATATGCCACTGAATCCTGAATGAATTGCATTATATTTTATTAGCTTGGACCCATTTGCATGCATCCTAGATCTGATTCCTTAATTTCTGTAATACATGGATGTTCAGAACATGTGGATGTAATCCTGTGTATTATAAAAAACATTTATGAACAAAGAGCAGAAACAGTCTGGTCACATTTCCAGTGAAAGTCAGCACAAGAATTAGTGACTCCTGACACTACTCAGATAACTGAACTGTATCTTGGTTCAATTTCTCATCAGGAACTCAAAGATTTTCTAAATTCCTCTCTATCTAACAGGAAGAAATATTTTGGTATCAAAAAAAGAATACCATTAACAAATG
This sequence comes from Chloroceryle aenea, assembly GCA_013399075.1. Taxonomy (NCBI): domain Eukaryota; kingdom Metazoa; phylum Chordata; class Aves; order Coraciiformes; family Cerylidae; genus Chloroceryle; species Chloroceryle aenea. Next base: position 46,939 of record VWZY01006716.1, on the reverse strand, counting down.
TGAAAAAAAAAAAATTAATGGTATACTTTTTTTTTAATACTGAAATATTTCTTCTTGTTAAATATACTGTGTTGTTAGTTCATATTTAAAATTAAATGGAGAAGAAAAATATGTTTAAAAAATAAGTGTTGTTCTTAAGAAGACAAATTATCACTCACAGTTTTTGTAAACAGAGTAAGATGTGTGCAGGGCTTTCTATGTGTTGTGCATTAGCCTGGAGCCCTTAACTCTGCAGCCATTATGCTGACAAAGCTCCCTTCATCTGTAACAGAAGTTTTACCTTTCCACGTGTGCTTAGTGCATGCACATCTGCATCCAGTGTGAATGATTCAATGTGCTTTGGGATTCATGTTGTATGTAGTAAAAGCTTGAAATAGGAAGCTACCCAAAAAAGAATTCAGTGTAAGTGTGTATATTCACAATATGGAACAGCAGCTTTTCTTTTCAGTGCTAGGCTTATCTTCTGTGTGTGACTAGTTACATTAAGGCATGAACATTCATTCACATGAGATGCCTGACACCATAAATCTCAAATTCTCTCCTTCCTTCCACTCTTGCCTCCATTGTGCTAGCTATGCTAATGAAAAGCAGGTTTTTGGTTTCATATGTACGTGCATGTGTGCAAAAGGAGGAGGGGTTTTGTCATATAGGCACTCGCACTGCTAGGCACAGAGATAGAAGCGCACTGAAGCAGAAAAAGTATAATATATGCAGTAAATCTGGAGAAAATCACCAGCATGTAGGTGCTTTTTCTGGCCTCATAACTATTTTTATAAACACATAGAAACTAATGTATCATTGAAAATAAATCAGTGCATTGTGTTATATTTCATGGTGTTTACAGAGAAAAGCATGCTTTTTAGCCACCTGGCAAGTATTTAAGAGAAAAAAGAAAAATCAAAATGCAGGGGCAAGAATTATAAAGAGAGGGGGAGGGGAAGCTGGGGATGTCTCATTTGCACATGGAAAAATGCAAATTTGATCCATGTCTTTCTTATCTAGTGGTAACAGACTTGGCTCATAGAACACAATAATACCTACAGTTCTATAGCCAAAAATAATGAAGTTTAAAAAGAATTGATTGGATTATGGAAACACTTCTGTAAAGCCACATGTTCATTAGCAGATGCCCACCAGCTATCTAGGAACCGATGGCATGAAAAGCCTGAAGTAGGCTGTAAACCCTTGATTCTGGGACACGGACACATTTAGGGGCAATAAGACTCCTTGTTGTGCAACTGATAGGCTAATGCAGAAAAGCATGGGGACTTCAAGAGCAGCTACCAATTTCTTGCTTCTCCTCCTATTATCATGTGGGTCTATAGTCTCCTTTAAAGCAAAATTCATTCCTTTGGCTTGTGCCAGATTAGTTTACCTCTGTGATAGCCAGGACCTAATAATGTTGACATAGCTGCAAAGCTAGACCTGAAGGTATTTTTTTTTCCTGACTGTCCATAAAAATCAAGCACAATATTAATAAATCAGATCAAGTTCCTCTGCACTTCTGAAGTGGTTTTGTTTCCAAATTAGGAAAAGCTTAAGGGTTCTAAGACTTTTACTATTGTAACCAAGGGCTGCTGAATTAGAGGCAATGGTATGTGGTCTCTCCAGTGTGGATTTAAGACCAGGCTGGATGGGGCTCTGAGCAATCTGATCTAGTGGGAGGTGTCCCTGACATTGGCAGGGGGGTTGGAACTAGATGATCTTTAAGGTCCCTTTCGACCCTGACAATTCTATGATTCTATGTTGTTTTGTTTGGTTGGTTTTTTTTAAGGCTGTTATAAAAAGAAACAGCTAATTTATCCTGGATTCATCTGTTGAAACCTTTTAATTGCACAAAAAAACAGTGGGGCTTTTACAAAACCGGGAAAATATATTTGCCTTCCCTGTCTGAAAAGCAAGTGTTCTGGGGAAAGCAAGGATTGGAAGTCAGTATAAAATCAGAGTTGGGGGTGGAGATGACAGTGAGGAATATACACAGCTGTAGTTTTCTACCA
>VWZY01006716.1:0-44457 GCA_013399075.1 Chloroceryle aenea | reverse complement strand
TGTGACTTCAGACCTCAAAAGAGGGGCTGAGATGCTGGCTGGGCTGGGGGAGGCAATTTGTAAAGAGCACAGCATATGCCACCTGATATTCAGAGGGGTATGTATCTGTTGCAGTTTACCTGTTATTTTTGTCAGTCTTTCCACTGTGTGGCCCAGTAACTCCATGCTGGGGTGATTCGTCAGTGGATCGGCTGCCATGAAGCTCTTGTGCATCACATGTTTCCACATAATTATACTCCTATGTGCTCTTTTTTATACCCATTCAAGGAAACCACTCATTAGAAAAACAGTCTGTTCCTCTGCCTGGGGCCAGCAGACTCCACCAAGAAAGCTGTGACCATTACTTCAGTTCTTCCCCCCACCCCCACCCTGGTGTTCCCCTAAACTACAGTCTCAGCTCTGCACCCTTGACAGTGGAGGGGTTGTGGCTTCATCTTGCCCTCGCGCAGAAGTAGAGATTCTTGCACTTACTATGCACTGAATCATGATGAAAGATATTTTTGACCTTAAAACTGCAGAAATTATGAGATGAGTCAGCACACGGCTCGGTGGATGAGGTCAAAGTTCCCCTTGATATTAGAAGAATTTCCCTTCGGGATCACATCAGAAGCAGGTAATGGGACCCACTAACAGTTAACAATGGGGCAACAGGAGATTATTTTGTTCTGCAATTATATTTTTGCCTTTTAAAACTTGAATAAGTCCCATAGCTTCTAATGAACAATTTATTCACCCCCCTATCCCCCTTTCTTTTCCTTTGGATATTTTGAACTGAATTATATATATTGCTAATCCCATCTTATAAAAAGAGCTTTCCCCACTCCCCCAACCACACACTCTTCAAAATAAATCAAGTCTCCTACGTACTTGAAGATGCCTAAGGTATTTCAGTGCTGTGTTCACTTCTGAGTTTGTAGGACCAGATTGAAATCTTAGTATAATGGAAAAGACTGCTGAAAACTTTGCTAAACAGATGATCACATTCCTAAGTTTGTTTTACTTACTTAGCATTTTTGCCTGCTGTGAGGTATTTTCCTTGGATGGTTACCTACAAATACAGCACTGACCTCAGTGTGCATGAAGCAGACCAGCACAGACAAACAGCCAATTGGACATGCTCTATAAATCATCACCCACATCCTTCCAGCAGCAAAAATAAAAAGGAAAGGAGGAGGGAGTGAAACAACCGGTGAGTGTTCCACATGAGGAAATGGAGGCTATATGGTGTCACCAGCTGGAAATGCTCAAGAGTGCTAAAGGGAAAGGTACCAGCATGAGCTCGATCTGTTCTGGGTAAAGCACTAACATTATAAATTAATGCTATTATCTTACAGCCGTCTTGCATTGGCAAAATAATAAGCCTAAAAATGCTCTCTGCTTTAAAAGGCACCAATCTCAAAGAACAAGCACAGCAATGCAATACTATGACTTATGAAACAAGATTTAAGTCCAACGTAAAAGTCTGTATCTTAGCATAATTCACTCTAGTTCTTAAATTCCTTATGTGTCTGAGGTGATTTCTACTTCTGTTCTGGACCAAACCCCAGGAAAGAACATAAGTTATCCCCTCCTTTCCCCATTATCAACAGAGGAAAACTCATCATGGGGTGAAGAAGGTGAAGGAGTCCTGCTGCCCTTCTACCACATCTTCAGTCTGGATGAGCTGCAGAGCAGGATCTTAGAACACCTTGTTGCACTGGCTGGTTTACATTTAGGCTAAGACACATTGCATTATCTGATCTAGGCATGATAGATTGTTAAAACAAATCCCAAAAAAAAACAAAAACCAAAAGCTTGAGGAAAACCAAGATTTGTTCCATTGTGACAGTTCTCTTGACCTTTTGCCTCAGTGCATTTGAGGAGGAACAGAGATTTAACTCTCCTGGGTACCTGGCGTTTTTTCTAACTGCCAGGTTATATCATCAAACTTGACTCTAGTCCAGACTAAACTTCTGCATTCTGTATGAAAAAGTATTAATTAAGGACTCAGACATGAATTTGAATTCTCAGTCTTCTTCATGGTTCACCTGCTATTTTGAGTTAAATTGTTGCTTGAAAGTATTCAGCTTGACTCTTTGTAGGAAAAGATCTATCCTAAGGGACCTATCTCAGCAAGAGGGATCAGAGCTGAAAACATGCACCTAATTACTTTGGGAGATCTGTCCCATGTCTTACTCTTTTCTTCAGTGTGTCCTGCTGTATAGCTCTAGGAGATCTTTGGTCATTCTCTTTGCCAACACTCCTTTTGTTTTGAAGAGAAAGCCTTGCTGTTTCTATCACTTCATGATAGAGCATATATAATTAAAAGTTGCAATACTTCAGTCCTTTTGTCTATATGTGTCTTATCAAATACAATGAGCCAGTCATTGTTCTTCAGCCCCGAGGCCAGCTGCCATATCATCACTCACATCCACACAGTTAAACAGTCTTGTCTGTTCATCTGTTCCCACCACTACCTTGATCCAAAACAGGAAGACTGTTAAAACTGCCCACTGAAAGCAGGTTTTGCCTTGTGCCTGAAGTGCACTCAGACACTGTCTGGGCCTGCTAGCTGGCTACATACAAAAATACATTAGGGATGATGCTAAAAGGTGAATTGTATGGCTGACTGGGTGCCAGAGCATGGAACCTGCCACCCAGTTAGCCATACAGGTTAATAATTTTAGTTCACTAATTAACTACTTGATGGTCTTTTGTTTTAACCGTCACAGTCTCATTGTGTTAGATTCAGCTTCCCTGACTTTAGGCTCTCTTCGGCTAAAAGTATAATTATGATAGGCTCCCAATGGGAAGATATTTCCAGAGGAGAGTTCAGATCTCCTTATGTAATAAACGTGTCCATTCATACACACCAAGATAAGCAAACAAATGAAACACAGCTAAACAAAAATTGTATGATGCAATGATGGAAAGAGGCAGTAAAAAATATCAAGAGACATAAAGAATCTAGCACATGAATACAGTGATTTGGGTATAGTTTTTCTTTTGGTAGGGCTGAAATGCCCTCAGTGCGTAAGCATTTCTGACTCTGTTCTGGGCAGATCACCACATCATAGTTGCCAGGTGGCTCTAACCTAGAATAAAGATTGCAGGCTTGTTTTCTTCATAAAACACTAGCTCTAATGTTCCTATGCATTCACCTCATCAGATGGTACAAGCTGAATGTAAAGCTGTCCATAGAATTTTGGTGCAAGTCTTTGGCAAAATCTTCCTAGATACATATACGAGTTGACCAGGGGGAAATTTGGAAACACTGAACATCATTCTTGCTCATTAGCAAAATGTCTAATGTCCAGAAAGTCTTTCTTAGATCCATGGTTTGCCAATGATTGTCCCTGGTTTCACAAATCCATGATTACTGTCAAACTGTAGCTATTAACAGTGAGAACCCTAACCTCTGCCTGCTGGCAGGGTTGCAGTGAAGTGGTCTCACCAGAAGCTTGTTGTTATTCTGCTAGGTTCAGCATAACAAGAAGTATGCTAGAGGGGAAACTGCTTTGGTCAGCATGATAAAGTAATTTACTTCATAATAGAAATTTTGTCTTAAATAAAAATATTTGGAAAAAATTAATTTCCAGCTTCAAAAGGAATGAGATTTCTTTGCCTTTTAGTTTTTTCTTCAGGAGAAGTAGTAACAAGCAGGGAACTAGACCTCAATAAGTCTGTGAGCAAAATACGTATTTGCTGCTTTCATTCTTTTTTTCTTACCCAAATTCTAAGTATAATTTTCTCCATAGAAACAGTTTAGGCATTTTCTGAGTATCACACTAAAATCAGGTCCTTTCATTATATTGCTATTGCAATTTCAAAATAAAAACCTTATGCTTAAACATGATATTTGTTATTTCAAACTACAGCTTTTCTGCATGCATCTCTCAGATTAATTTCTGGTTTTCTCTTTTTTGAGTTATCATCTGTATATCATCTGTGCATCATGCTTGCATCAAATATTGGTACTGTGTATTCTCTTAATAATGGTAATGATTTTCACACATAATTCCCAAAATGAAGAAAGCAGTAGCTGTTTTCACTAACCTAGGTGATAATGAAAAGTTAAATATGTTAAACCTTTGCAACAAATGACTGGCCAAGTGGAAATATTATGTTTAAATATGTTTAAGTTTGTATACATATTTCATATATGTAACTCATATTAGCAGGGGTAAAATAGATGTATTGCTTCAAAACTAATTAGGCATTAAACAAATGACAAATTATTTCAAATAAAGAGAAAACTAAGAAGTCAGGAATAACTATTTTATGGAAAGGGTAATAAACATATGGAATAAATTAGCAGGAAAATGAAGCAAAACACAGAAATGAGTTGAAGAAACATGTCTGAAGATTTTTTTCCTCTCTTTCGCCTTTTTCTCTTTTATTTTCATATAGAAGTAAAGGATTAAGAAGCATAGTGAAAAAGCAGGGAAGTAGGCTTAAGATGCAGTAAAAAAAAAAACAAAGCATGCCTGTGAGGCCAGATGGCTTTTTCCTTTTCCTTAAAACATCTTATGTTTTTGACATGGGCCTCATTTCTAAACTGAACTACGGGCCAGCAGAACAATTTTTACCATAGAAATGATCCATGTCATGTTTGGAGACATGATGCCTTCTTCAGATGAATCCCTGTTTTCAAGTAAGGCAGCCCTGACTAGTAGCCTGACTCATCTTTCCTTTCCCCAGCATCTCCACTGGGATCCTTGCACAGCTCAAAACGTGCACCCAAAACATAGAGCTATGTTGCATGGCAAAGTGCCTTGAAATTCTCATTGTGAGTGCTGTGCTGATTCCCTGAGCTCCCACACTCCATTGCTCATTTTTATCTCTTCTCTGCATTGGGATTTATCAGCTCGTTCACAGATCCTCCCTGAGATGTCCCTGCTTGTGGCACCTCCCTCCCCAACAGGGTTGATGTGGGGGACTTTCCCAATTTGGTGCACCACTCAGTAAACTTATTTATTGGATTCAGCACCATGTAGAGTTGAATGTTTTTGAAATGCATGAACAGAGCATCTCCTTTCTCACAGGACTCTTCACACTTACATTGGTTAAAAATCTTGTGTCAAAACTCAAAACCCTGTAACCAGGGCAGGTCTGCATTGTAGAAAGGGACAGGCTCTATTGGCTAAGGTGAAGTACCAGCTATTGTTTAACGTAGCCTTCTGTGTTTGCTTGCTCAGGTATTCCCTTAGGGATACATAAATGAAACTGTGTCAATAACTGGTATGCTGCTATTTTACTAGCTAACCTGCTACACATGTTACAGTTTGTCAATCATCAGATCAGCAATCTCCATGGAAAGAAATGTTCTCCACATACATTGGATTCCCAGCTATGAAGAGCTATGTTTGGCTAAATCACGTAACAGAGCTGCAGTCTGAGTCATATTTTTTTAAAAAGCTGACAGATTTTATCTGTACCACAGGAGAATTTTCATTTCTGGTAAATTATGAATAATGATATTAAAATACACATCAGTGTAATCCTTATCCCAGATAAAAAGATATTGCCTGTCACATGGCTGATTCTTTCAAGTCAATCTTCATTCCTCAGGAAATCTTAATATAGACAACACCGAAAATTTTTTTAAACTATCAAAGTGATTACAGACATCTCTGAACAGATTTGAACAGTAACACGAAAACAAGAATTGAAGGGGACAAAATTTTCAACTACCATAAGCTAAGGCAGTTAACATATACCGCAATTGAAAAGTATATTTCATGAATTACACATGCTCCAGAAGAGTGGGACAAACCAAACAGAACTTTGTGTAAAATAGTTTCCATCCCCAAAAGCCTTTGACATTCTCATCTAGAGAGTCCTACTCAGAGTAAGAGGCACAAAGTAACAGATAAAATGTCTTGATTTCTGTGCTATGCAAGGTAAAGATTTATAGCTATAAAGTTTATAAGCATAAACAAAACTGATGGCAATCTGTATTTCTTTCACTGAGAAATTAAGTAGTTTTAGGTGATAGGATGTTCTGAATTAAATATTTCATTTCAGAAAGGTAGTAGTAACATCTCAGTCCTTGTAACATAAAATAGGAAAAGGTTGACACCATAGCCACACATTTATCTCCCAGAATCACTTAGACAGTGGTTATGATAAAACTAAAAGTTAAAACCGTAGTAGTGCCCAGCAATTGTAAATCCAATGTGAAGTATTGAANGCCCTTTTTGTCTTAAAAGGTTTAATAAAAAATTCACAGTCAGATTAACAAACAACAAGCTGTACTTGAAGCTTGACACATCTTTTTCAAATCTAAAGAAGAACTTCTGTATCCCAAAGTTTGTCTGGTTTTCCAGACATACTTTAGTCTAAAAATGATAAATTCCTACCTCCCTGCTTTAGGTGAACTTGTTTAATTCCTCCTGAAGTGAATTGAAAACTTGCCATTGCCTTCTTATAGCAGGACCTGGCCATTAAATTATAAAGACAGATGTTCCTAGTGAACAAGATTATTGATTACTCATCAGCTTCATTTCTGAAATGAGAATTAGGAAATTGATAGAAAAATTTAAATGAAAAAAATATTTCTGCATTTAAACAAGATTATCCTAATTTTAAGATTAATGATGGTGAACGTGCAGCCCTAGGAAGTAAACAGATGACTACAGAGAGGTAAAATGAGACAAAATATCATTTACATTTTCATGCAATTGCTCAGTGGAATTTCAGCAGATGAAATCATCCCATAAAAGGGGGAAAGGGAATATTTTCCTCCCTTCTTCCAGGACAGAAGACAGGAACCAGGGCTTGCATTTTTATATGACACCAATATGTTCTTATACAGGAACTAAAGACAAAGAAACAGTACCCACCCACTCCCACACACCCCCTAAATAAAAATCAAGGCAAGGCTACCTGTAGTGCTCCAGAGAATTCAGTGGGTCAGCAGAGTGCTTTCTTGAAGCCTTATTTCTCTCTTGGGCCTTATAACTGTGAACTGTGGGATGAGATGAGGTGCTGTGTAGATGTTATGCTTCCATTAGCTGCCATATTTCTAAAGGCCTTATGCTGCTTTCTCGATCCTATGAAGTGAATGCTGCGGGATGGAGGTGCCCAAATTGCTCTGCCAAATCAGTGTCATACCAACTGCTCCCTAAACCTATGCAAGGATATGTTATCACGTTTGACATCTCAGTCTAGAAAACTGTGAAATTACATTGGTGCTTCATCTGTTAGAAGCATCACTTCACTTTATTTTCATACTGCAGTCCCATTTGCACATTAGGTGTTAACCTCTTGGGGATTTGGTCTGTTTTATTACATTGTTTTCACAACTGTAGGATATCTGTAGTCTCTATCTTGTATTTGACATTTGACATTTGATTTGTAGTTGACTACTTGACTTTGGTGAAGTAGTACTAGTCTTCAATGACTTTATACGTTTTCCCAGGATTGCTTTCTAGTTTATATGGATCATTTTGAATTCTGACACAATCCTCCTCCATGTATGGAGCTGTTTGTTAACAATCACCTTGACAATGTAGCAACCAGCCTCTCTAAATTCCATCATCCCCATTGCTAATGAGAGTACTAAATTTACCAGACATGGGACAGATTTTACTGACATCCTCCTGATGCATCTTTTCAGTTTAATGACAAACAATTGATTTCTACTATTAAAGGACAGCTTTTCAAGCAATCTTTCACCCACTTCAGAGTAGTTTTAGTTGAGTCAGTAGGGTCTAGGGCACAATTCATAACATCCTTAAGTCGGTGTCTAAATCAAGCCAAATGTATCTCACCATCAAGGTGTCAATTTCTTCCCACTGACTATTCTCATACAGATATCCACTCAGATGTCTAAAACCAGATAAGGTAAATTTCAGCTGTTTGTTTCTTTTCTGTTTTCTATAATCTCATCTGTGTTATATAACATGGACTCAAGCAGCACACTATGATTTCATCAGGCCTAAAGCAAATGATGACTGTGAGTCAGCAATGTGCTCTTGTGGCCAAGAAGGCCAATGCGATTCTGGGGTGTATCAGAAGAAGGGTGGCCAGTAGGTCGAGAGAGGTTCTCCTGCCCCTCTGCTCTGCCCTGGTAAGGGTACATCTGGAGTATTGTGTCCAGTTCTAGGCCCCCCAGTTCAAGAAGGACATAGAACTGCTGGAGAAAGTCCAGCGCAGGGCCACAAAGATGATTAAGAGAGTAGAACATCTCTCTTATGAGGAACAACTGAGGGAGCTGGGGCATTATAGCCTGGAGAAAAGAAGACTGACTAAGGGGTGATTTGATCAATGTTTATAAATATATAAAGGGTGAGTACCGGGAGGATGGAGCCAGCCTCTTCTCGGTGACGCCTGATGATAGGACAAGGGGTAATGAGTGGAAGNCCTCTCTCTAATGGCTGTAAGTTCTTCAGAAAAGAATGCTGCTTTGGCAAGTAGAGACAAATACCAATCTGCATTGGACTGCTGAGAAGCAGAAAGGTGACTATCTCAATAATGACTCTCAAGCAAGTAATGGACAAATAATGACCAAATGAATTTTGCTTATAATAAGACCTTTAAAATCTTTTGTATTTGTAAAAATCTTAGCTATGACCAACTATGAACAAAAGATCTCTTGCTTCTGTTTGACATTATCTACAACTGCCAAGGTTTACCACTAGATAAAGTAAGAGTGCTCCTCCTAATTAGTAACTGCAATTACTGTAAATCTGTCATAAAACCGTAGACATAAGGGGACATGTTATAACATTTAGAATATATTTTATGAGATCATAGAATTGTTTAGGTTGGAAAAGACCTTTAAGATCAAGTCCAACCATTAAGCTCACTCTACCAAGTTGCTCTACCAAGTTCCACTGCTAAACCATGTTCCTAAGCACCACATCTACACAACTTTTAAACACATTCAGGCATGGTGATTCAACCAGTTCCCTGGGCAGCCTGTTCCAGTGCTTTACAATCCTTTTGGTGAAGAGATTTTTCCTAGTATCCAAAGTAAACTTTCCCTGGCACTTATTGAAGCCATTTCATCTTGTCCTATCCCTTTTTACTTGGTAGAACGGACCAACCACGACCTTGCTACAACCACCTTTCAGGTAGCTGTAGAGAGTGATAAGGTCTCCCCTCAGTCTCCTTTTTTCTAGTCTAAACAACCTCAGTTTCCTCAGCTGCTCCTCATGAGACTTTTTCTGCAGACCATTCACCAGGTTCATTATCCTTCTTTGGGTAAGCTCCAGCACCTCTGTGTCTTTCTTGTATTGAGAGGCCCAAAACTGAACACAGTATTCAAGGTGTGGCTTCACCAATGCTGAGTACAGGGGACAATTACTTCCCTAGTCCTGGTGGCCACACTATTTCTGATACAGTCTGGGATGCTGTTGGCCTTCTTGGTCACCTGGGCACACTGCTGGCTCATATTTAGATAATCAGTACCCCCAGGTCTCTTTCTTCTGGGCAGCACTGCAGCACTCCACTCTTCCCTAAGTCTGTCGTGTTGCTACAGGGGGTTGTTGTGACCCAAGTGCAAGATCCAGAGCTTGGCCTTGTTGAACCTCATGCCACTGGCCTCAGCCTGTTGGTCCAGCCTGTCCAGATCCTGCTGTTCAGTCTTTCTACCCTGAAGCAGATCAGCACACCTGCCCAACTTGGTGTTGTCTGTAAACTTACTGAGGGTGTCCTTGATCTCCCCATCCAGATCATTGATAAAGATGTTAAACAGAGCTGGCCCCAATAATGAGCCTTGGAGAACACTTCTTGTGACTGGCCACCAACTGGATTTAAATCCATTCATCACTACTCTTTGAGACCAACTGTGCAGTGAGTGCTTTACCCAACAGACTATATGTTTGTCCAAGCCATGGGCAGCTATTTTTTTTTCATGTGAATGATGTGGGAAACAGTGTCCAAGCTTTACTGAAGTCCAGGTAGACAATATCCACAGTGTTTTCCTCATCCACTAGGCTAGTCATCTTGTCATAGAAGGAGATTAGGTTTGTCAGGCAGGACCTGCCTTTCATAAACCCATGCTGACTGGGCCTGGTCTCCTGGTTGTCCTGTATATGGTGTGTAGTGGCGCTCAGGACGATCTACTCCATGACCTTCCCTGGCACTGAGGTCTTGCCTTTCTTATATTTCATGATAAATTACAATAGTTGGATTCCCATATTTTCTGCTGTTTGCTATCACACTAAGATCAATATTGCATTTAGTTATGCAACTGAAAACGCAAATAAAGTGGAAGTAGACAAAGATACTCTGATTCAGATCAAATCAGAAGGACACTAAAGTCTGGAAGTAAAAACAATAAAGAGAAAGCAATAGACAAGCAAAGGGAAAAATTAACAGCACTCATCATCATAATTTTGTTAATTGTAGGTTAAATGAGCTCTTTTTAAGGACAGTATTCAATGACCTTTTCAAGACATAGATCCCATCTTCCTCCAGTCAGATTTACCCTAAATATAAATATTCAGTCACGTCTCTTCTTACGAGTTTATGTAAGTAAAAAAGCACATCTGTTTCAATCCACAGATTCCCATTAAACAAATAAATTTTGTAAAATAATAATATTCTTTTGATCCAGGAACTCACTGAAAGCATCATTAGGTGTTAGAAAACAATGTTGTAGCTCTAGGACTATTTACCAATGCATCTATATTTAGTCTGTACCTGGGGATAAACTACAGCAGTTACTCTAGCACCCAGTGACCCCTTTCCAGACAAGAAGGGCAATCAGGAAAAGGAGAAGAGACTCATGGGTTGAAATGAAAACAGATTTAACAATACAGCAAAACTTAATATTAATGCCAGTATATAAGTAAACAAAGTTATACTCAGCCCAGCAAATGTACAGTGGTCACAATAAATGGGAAGGCAATCCTCATGAAGAAGAGGAGGATCCAATATAAGAGAGCATTAATCTACTGCAAACTTGCCCCTTTACACTGAACACAAGGTTTATGGTATGGAGTACACCAGCTGCCCTGGCTGATTCCAAACTGTTTATGACTGTAGACCATGGCAGGCCTGTGATTCTGTCCCAGCAAAACCAGGACACAATTCAGACTAGTTACAATGACAATAACAGTTGGTTTACTTTATACAAGAAGCTACCTAAAACAAATGGTATAATCCATTGACTTTAGATAGGATACACATCAGAAAACCAGTGAAAAAAATCTTATGCTTTCTCTCACAAAGGATAAGGCCTGATTTGAACTGCATGAGTATAGACGAGGTCTTGTCTTTTGTTAAAAGAAATCCATGCAACTCAGGATTCTTGGTCAGAGTCACATAAAAAACTCTTGAGCTGCTCACAGTAGCTAGTTTGTCCTCTGTTAGATAAAGGGATCAGTCTTTGATGGTTTTATTAATGTTTATCTCTCTTGAATGCAAATAAATTAAACATAAATCAAAACACAGGTTCAATATTCAGTTTGTTTCTCCTGCCTTTCTTGGTAGGTTCCCTTTTGTTCTGCATATGCTTACCATGCTCCTGAGCATGTGCCTTTTACTGGGAGCATGTACCTTTTAAGATATGTATAACATTACTTGGCTTTCTAACAGAAAAAAAATGGACAACTGCCTAAGGAAGCTATCATATCTGATCATCCGCTGCTTGATACCTACCACATGTATCCTATTGATACATGTTGAGGAGGTGAAAGCATGATGATTCACAGAGGTCTGGCAACAGACATGGGAACAAATCCCAGTCCTGAAGTGTTTCAAGGAAATTTTTCAAGAGTTGTGATTGAAGAGAGACTACAAGGTTGCTGGCAAAGTGCATGCTGAAGCAAGGAGTCATAGTAGTCTAGGTGTCATATTTTTGCATTGAAAATATACAGGGAAGAGCTGCACAGGTGGGGACTGTAGGTGTAGTCTTAATAATGGTGCAAGTTCTGAAATGCTCTTCTTGGGAGTCAGCCTGGTTATAAAAAAGTCAGCCCCTTAACACAAGTGCTATCTCTTGCAGGAAAGCACCACAGTATTTTTGCTTGTACATATCTCCAGGAGGCACTTGGAAGCTCTAAAATGTTCATTTCAGTGTGCTGTGGCACTGGGGACCCTCACTCAAAATCTCCATCTATTCTAGTAAATGAAGGCATGCAAAGCCATTCCCTGACTCGGGTAGCACAACCTGGACACATCCACACTCTTAAACATACAGCCCTACAAATCAGGGTGGTCATGTGCAAACTTTCTTACATGTATGGGGTCTGCTGCCACAGGCTGAAAGCCTGTCAGAGATTTTTCTATCAATTTAACAAATACAGTCATTCGCTTTCCAGAGTCAGTACCAATGTGTTGGTGCCAGTACAGACATTGCTACACCATCCAACACCAAGTTTCCTAGGAAGCCAAGAGGTGGTTAAAATAATTTATAATAAGAGGTTCCTTCGCATGTACATGTAAATGATGTCAAAAGCAAATGGGTAAGAACTGTGGCATTATTTTTACTGTTTTCTAGGAATAGTCCTATACAGTAGACCTAAATTTTATTAAATACTAAAAATTGCTTTTGGTGAGCACGAAATATATAAATCAGATAGGGAACAGTTCTGATGAAATGGCAGCAGATGTCATGCATCTGACAAGGCGATGCCTATTAGAGAAGTGTGTTGTCTCCTGTTTATAGAAAAAAGGTTATGTTACAAAAAAGCAACATAAAGGGAAGTGATCAGAAGGCATGAAAGTAGTCAGGAAAAATCAACAGAAAAAAAAATGGAAAATTAGTATTCTGCAAAAATCAAAATAAAACCAAAAACCTTTCCAGGGAAAGATGAGAAAGCACAAGGGAAAAGCGAATAAACAAAAAGGAAAGAAGATAGTATAGAATAACAGAAAATGATAATGAGGAAGAAAACAGATGAGGCTACACTTTGGGGAAAGAAAAAAAATATCATAAAAGAGTCTGCATTTAGACCCATGGAATTAATTTGCACACCTAACAGCTAAATAAACAGTATTTCTGTGAAAAACTTTCATGAGTCAGTGTGGAATGAGAATAGAGTGAAAGATGATAACTTCGAATAATGAATGCTGATGTCATTTGAGAAAAATCTTTACTTATTCCTCTGCACAAAATTTAGCCACTGTGCTGTTGTGGTTAAAATAAAAATACTTTCCACTAGTCTTTTTTTTTTTTTTTTTATGCTGTATTTTAAACTCTACAGAGGAACCGAAGCCAGTGTCTCTTATGCAAGACTGGATGATGTGCATTGCTCTACAACTGCTGTTGTGGTTTTAATTTGCTTTAATTGATTTGTCTTTACTTGTTAAATTCTCCATGTATATGATCCTTCAAAAATCTACTGACATCAGCCACAGACTAACCAAGAACAGAGACACTGTTATCAGTAGGGAAATAGATTGTATATAAAAAAAAGTCTTTTACAAACAGAGATCATTGCAAACTACATGGCCCAAAAGATCTTACAGCTATCTTACCAAGGAGTAGGTTGACGGACTAAAGCATCCATATCCAAATCCATATTGTGACAGAATTAAGAGGTGATCTTTATGAAATAAGGACTGATGGGTCCATGGGCTTTAGCAAATAATCCAGCATCTGGACCACAGGAGGTACTCACAGATCTGAAATACTCATAGAGGACAAATCTCAAGAAGGGTTATAGAAGGTTTCAGCTCCTGCCTGCTTTTTGTTGAACACTTGAACAGTGAGTGTCAAGGGCACTGTTCCCAATACAGTGAAACTTACCATATGTTAGCACCCCCTAAATGTATAGATACCTCTGGCATAAAACATTTTGGGACAATGGGAAGTGTTATAATATCAACTCATCAAGTAAGGAGGATTTTCATCTTACCATCTGCATTTAAAATGCAGTAGTGCTTAAGATTTGCAAAGAAGATGAAATAGTAATGTCATGTATCAGTCAGAAACAGCACAGGGCTGCACGGTGCCCACTGTGTCCTAATACTATTACAGCCTAGAACCAGTATGAATGATTGGAGATCCCAGCAAAACAAGCTGTATTATACATACAGAGAGGGTACTCCTGGAGTGTTTGGATGGAACAAGAAGGATGTATGGACCAAGATTTATTTCAGGCTGTAGTTCACAATATCTGGAAATAAGTCTGATACAAGAATTACTACCCTCAGTGTTTAATGCCAGCGGTCACCATCTCCTTAGGAGACACTACATACTGCATAGCATATCCTCTCTTGAACAGCTTCCTGATAAATTGGAAAACACTGTCAGGGGAGCAAATGTACAGATGTTAACCTCCCAAATCTGTCTGGATGTTAGTCAGTGCCCTGCGAATTGGGGTTAGCAAGGACTAGGTTCTAAGAAAGAGCCATATCTCATACAGCAACCTGAGCAAGGCCCTCTCAGAGACTGGCTTTGACTTCTCATTCAGCGTTGAAAGACCTCTGCAGCTTGCTTAAATGACAACTGACTTGAGTCTTCAACAGTCCTTATTCTTGGAAAGTAAAATTCTTCAGAATTTTTTCACATTAAGAAACATATTGTCTGTTTCAGGAAAACACATAGGAGTGTTCCAAGAGCAAAGCTCCACCAGCCCACCTGAGTCCAGTTATGTCCCCCACACAGCTCAGCAATTTGACTCAGTGTATTCTCAGTCCAAACACTTTCTGTTTAACTCACCCTTCCTTTTCCTGCTTCCCTGTGGTGATGTTCCTGCAACATCTGGATCTGTTCTTAGTTAGGGACAGGAAAAGAGTGGAGTGAAGTTGATGTTATTAGCCTTACACATCAGTGCCATGGAAGATCACAAAGAGTGACTATATTTTTATGTTGTCAGTCTGTATTTTCACTGTTTTCTGTCTCTTCCAGTTCCTGCAGATCCCCCAGCTGCAAATAGATTCACAAGCTGAGCTTTTGCATCAGCCACAGAACTCTGAAACTCATAAAAAATTCTCAGACTCTCCATTTCCATATAAGCCACATTAATTCTTGCTAAACTTTGTATTTAAAATAACTGCACTCTGTATGTATATTTCCCTGCATTACGTAACAGGAAGAGAGATCTGGTATCTAACACAGGGCTGATTGTTTTTTTTTTAAAGTGAGCTACAATAACTCCATATGCCAAAACATTAAAATAGCTCCATTTTTTTCTAAGTGGGAATAGGGCATATACAACTTTCTCCATATGAATTTTTAATCTGCTATCTCCCAAGTTCCTTATAAACAATGTGAGGATTGTTTGAACTCTTGTTCAAACAGAAATTAATCTTAAAATGATCTCATGAATATTTACCAAAATAAAAGTATTTAACTGGTAGCATATAGCATAGAATTTTATTTTTAATAACAAGATGTCTGAGCAAATCTTGGTATGGTCAAATTTTTTAAATGGGTAGGTTGATTAAGGTAGCTGACAATACGTTGATGTGTTTTAATGTTCTATTTCCCTAAGTCCATATATTCAGCAAGGTAAGGGTTTGTGATACATTTTTATAATGAAAGCAAATTAGCATTCTCCTAACTAATACGTTTGGTTACTAGATTTTTCCCCTTAACCCAGTGCTAAAATACGCCACATGGAAAATGCTGCAACTCTTTAGCCAGCACTTCTTAGTTTACTCTAGGAAGTGTGCCTGCATACAGTTACAATTACTGCAGCTGTTCTGGCAATAAAACACAATGGAAAGCCTGCTTATAATTTAGTAAGCATCTTGCTCACCCACACCATCCCAAACTTCAAATCTCTTCTCTGACTCTCTGTGATCCTGCCTACTGAATTCAAAGCTCTTGGTTTTCCATTTAAGATTTTGTTCTGTTCCTTCCCTGGACAAATTTTGCTTCTCGCCTTACTCACATACACTCAGTATGTGAAGCCAAGCAGGGAGTGTAAGGGTGACCAAACAAGTTATTAAGAAGCAGCTATGGGGTTGAAACTTGGAAGAGGGGACAAAAAAAAAAAGAGATTTACAGCCTCTAAGCCCAAACACAGGGAAGAGATAGAAGATAAAAGAAGCAACAACCTCTGAGAAAAGTGCAGACAAAAATTTCCCACAGCAGAGGAAACCAAGTTTTCTTAAAGGCTCTTATCAGTGGGCTTTACTGCCCTAGATGCACCTCTCTGTGTCCACATAGTATTCTCCTGCATACATGACTCCTCCAACAAGCCCTCCCGCACACTATTCCCCAAGTCGCCACTTTCACCTCATTTTCAGCAAAAAGTCGTTTAGTTCAAAACAGCAAATGACAAAAAGAAATATTTATAAAATATCACTATGTATCAGTAGTATATTCCCAGACCAAAGCTGAGTCACCATGGCAAGATGCAGCCAAACTGGCTTCCAACTCAAATTCTGGGCTTAATTTCCCATTGGCCAAAAGCCTTTGCAGCTCACAGTTAACAAGAAAACACAGGAAGAGATGCAAATGGACAGAAGCCCAGCTAACATTTGACAAACTGTAGTTTTATTATACTGTCTTCCTACTTCTCCACTCTTCTTGGCTTTTTCTTGCCATTTGGTTAGCTCTTTGTTGTATTACCTCTGCGTACACTTTGGCTCCTCTCTGCTGGCATATAATGTTCTGCTGCCATAGCTGAAAATGCTGAGCCAGTCTCAGGGGTCTTGTGAAGAATGTTGCTCCATTGCTCCATACAATTTAGTTCAGTGTTATTGCTTGTAAAATAATCCTCTTTTAAATACAACCACCTTACAATCACTTTACAGCCTCCTGTGGCAGTGAATTCCACATGGTCCTTAAGGACCTGTACTTCATTTTATTTACTGCTTATCATATTGTTTGTATAGTTGCCCTGCAACAGCCAAACAGGGAGAGAGACCTACACAGTTATTTTAGTATTTTACTGTGTCTTCCACATTCTAACCCCTTCAGTCAGCCACCTTTTACTAAAGGTAAGGAAAACTGCTATTCATATTACTATTTTTAAAATAACCAACAGTCCTACAATAATTTAATTAACACAAAGTTTTTCTACAGCTTACTTCATAGTGTTCATATGATATATTATATATCTTATGTACATGCAGTTATGATAACTGCATTCACTGATTAAATAAAGATTCTTCATTTCCCTTTACTTGCAGATTTAAATTACTGACTTATTTGAAATAATCCAAATTTTTCTTTTATGAAATACACATTTGAATTAGTAGGGTGTGAAGCTAATAGATGGCTCACCAATTTCTAATAAATGTGCCATAGTCCCTTCCCCATTGCATTTAAGTTGTCTAATAATAATTTGAAAGTAGTGTAATTAATTTTATGAGAGATTTGTTCCACTAAGAGTTTTGGAACAGGTTTTTCTACCAGAAAATCCACTTTGACCTACCTTGCCGAGACCCCTGTTGAGCCAATTTCAATAAATTACATAGCTTGAGTTATGAAAAAGAGTTTGTCAGTATGTGTTTACACTTATTTATTTATTTACATTTACTCTTATCATGTCCGATCTCTTCTTCATCTCCCTCACTTTAACAGAACTTACTTTGAGCTGAAAATAAGAAGATAGGAGACCCACTAAATAAAAAAAATCTTCCAGAATAGAACATTCCAGCATTTTGGCTCTTCCCTTTAAGCAGCTGGAGATGTAACTCTTTGGTGAATGTGTGCCAGAAGTTCCTGACTGGACCTGTGGGTGGACAGCAGAACATGCAGCTGTACTCACCAACAAGGTGGCCTGAGTGCTGGAACCAGAAGGTGACAGTTTAAGATAGAGTCCTGTGGCAACAAGGATGTATGTGCACTGGACAACACCAAGAGAAGGTCACAATCCTCCTAGTCATGCCATTAAAAGTGTTAGAGAAGTGCTTTGCCAGGGATCAATTCAGGAACAGATCATATGTCAGAAACATGAACATGAAAAAAAAAGAATCAAAACTCTCACATGTGAAAAAAAATTATAAATCCATTAATAACAAAAGGAGGGCCAGGGGAAATCTCCATTCCTTACTGGTTGAAGGGGGGGACATAGTAATGAAAGACACGGAAAAAGCCAAGGTGCTCAACACCTTCTTTGCCTCAATATTTAACAAAAAGACTATTCTCAGGGCAACTGGGCTCCCAAGTTGGTAGGTGGAGATGGGGAGCAGAATATCCCTCCTGAAATCCAGGAGAAAGTAGTAAGTGACATGGTGTGCCACTTAGATCCTAAGAAGTCTATGGGTCTGGATGGGATTCATCCTAGGGTGCTTAGGGAGCTGGCACAAGAGCTGGNAAGAGAAGGTCACAATCCTCCTAGTCATGCCATTAAAAGTGTTAGAGAAGTGCTTTGCCAGGGATCAATTCAGGAACAGATCATATGTCAGAAACATGAACATGAAAAAAAAAGAATCAAAACTCTCACATGTGAAAAAAAATTATAAATCCATTAATAACAAAAGGAGGGGCAGGGGAAATCTCCATTCCTTACTGGTTGAAGGGGGGGACATAGTAATGAAAGACACGGAAAAAGCCAAGGTGCTCAACACCTTCTTTGCCTCAATATTTAACAAAAAGACTATTCTCAGGGCAACTGGGCTCCCAAGTTGGTAGGTGGAGATGGGGAGCAGAATATCCCTCCTGAAATCCAGGAGAAAGTAGTAAGTGACATGGTGTGCCACTTAGATCCTAAGAAGTCTATGGGTCTGGATGGGATTCATCCTAGGGTGCTTAGGGAGCTGGCACAAGAGCTGGCTAGGCCAATCTCAATCATTTATCACTGGTCCTGGCTAACTGGGGAGGTCCCTGATGACTGGAGGCTGGTCAATGTGATGCCATGCACAAGATGATAGGCCTATCAGCCTGACCATGCTCAGGCCCAGCCAGCATGGGTTTAGGAAAGGAAGGTCCTGCCTGATCAGTTTGATTTCATTCTATGACTGGGTGACCCATCTGGTAGATGAGGGGAAGTCTGTTGATGTGGTCTACCTAGACTTCAGCAAAGCCCTTGACAAAGTCTCCCACAGCACCCTCCTAGAAAACCATGCAGCAGATGGCTTGGACAGTTGTACCCTTCACTGGGTTAAAAACTGGTTGGATGATCCGGCACAGAGAGTGGTTGTGAATGGTGCCACATCCAGCTGGTGTCCAATGACCAGTGGTGTCCCCCAGGGATCAGTACTGGGCCCAGTTCTATTCAACATCTTTATTGATGACCTGGATGAGGGGATTGAGTCTACCATTACTAATTTTGTGGATGACACTAAGTTGTGAGGGAGTGTCGATCTGCTGGATGGTAGGCAGATGCTGCAGAAGGACCTGAACATGCTGAGTCAATGGGCTGAGGCCAGTAATATGAAGTTTAACAAGACCAAATGTAGGGTCCTACACTTTGGCCACAGTAACCCCATGCAGCGCTACAGACTGGGGGATGAGTGGTTGGAGAAAGGCCAGGAAGAGAGGGACCTGGGAGCACTGGTTGATTACCGGCTGAACATGAGTCAGCAGCGTGATAGGGTGGCACAGAAGGCTAATGACATCTTGGCTTCTATCAGGAATANCAGCCTGGAGAAGAGGAGACTCGAAGGGGAGGGACACACACCTTATCACTCTCCACAACTACCTGAAAGGAAGTTGTAGTTAGGTGGGGGCTGGACTCTTCTCCCAGGCAGCCAGTGACAGAATGAGAGGGCATGGCCTGAAGCTGCACCAGGGAGGTTTAGGCAGGATCTTAGGAAGCACTTCCTCACAGAGAGGGTGATTAGACACTGGAATGGACTGCCCAGGGAGGTGGTGGAATCACCATCCCTGGAGGTGTTTAAGGAAAGATTGGATATGGCACTTAGTGACATGGTGTAGCTGATGTCCTGGTGTTGGATCATAAACTGGACTTGATGATCTTGGAGGCGTATTCCAGCCTCAGAAATATTATTCTGTGTGAAAAACAGGCTGTGATTTCTCTCTTTGAATGTACCTGTATGCTGCACCAAAAATCTCAGACTCCTGACCATTTGCTTTATAATCACCTTCTCTTTCCAAAGATTAGTTTTAAAGTTTCTTCTACTTGAATTCACAATGCTGTTAGGTGTTGATCTTCCTTTTAAGAGTACCTTAGACTCAAAAAAACCCATGTTCCTTCAGAGGAAGGAAATCATACATTTCTGTACCATGTAAGTGAAATTTAAATTATATCAATGACAACAAAAGGAAATAGACAGGGCACACTCATCCAGATTATGGGTTTTTTTTTCCTATTTAAAAGACATTAAACATATAATTCCCCACATGTTCAGCTTGGTTTCCAATGAAAAGTATAGTTGATTGAAATGTTAATGAGGGAAAAGGAGACAATCAAGGGAAAGACACTATGACTCTACAAAGATGGCTTTGCAAAGACCTAGAAAAAGCTAATTATTAGAATGTCTGTCATCAGACATTATCATGTCTGTCATCTAGTGGTACCAGAAATGCTGTGTGTTGACCTCCTGATATATACTAAAAATTGCTCACTTGTCTGTTTGCAAACTTGTCTTAGTTTCATAAAGATGAGTAAACTGCTGTAAGGACTTTTTTTTTTTTCCTAAATTACTGTTTTCTTCTTGAATTCTTCAATAGGAAAAAAAATGTAGTTTAAAAATTATTTATTTAAAATCATCACTGGTTTTAGTCTATGGGGATGCTCACTTGCTGTTAATGTAAAATGTTAACACATGATATACATGATATACATGATATACGTGATATACAGTCACCCTGATCTTCTTAAAATACGAATTTTATACGTGTCTAGAGTCTTTTTGGTAGTAACGTGTATTCAGCAGAATTTATCACCATGTCTGTATTTACAGGGCTGGTGCCCTAATGATGTCACAGCTAATTGTCCTAATGACAACCTGACACAGCAGCAAACCCTGCCATTTCCTCTTAGCTCACCTCATCCTCTTCTAGAAACCTGGAGATATGGAAAACAGTGCTCATCTTTACTAGCAATGTAGCCATAGAAGGAGCCATCCTTTTCTGAGATTTCAGTGGGAAATACAGGAACAGAGGCATTAACTCTGTAAGGCTAGCAGCACAGTATAGCAGAAGGCAAAGTTAAATGTAGCAAGTATGCAATTACTAACTCAGAGCTTTATTCAAATTCTTCAGAAGGACAGTTGCAAGTGCTATTATTTGAAAACAAAATGAGAGACTAAGTGCCTACCATTTTTTTTGCTAAGATGGAATAAAGAATTTAAATAGAAACATAGAAACATAGAACATAGAAACATAGGAATGTCTGTGTTGGAAGGGACTGCTAGAGGTCATCTAGTCCAACCCCTCTTGCTGAGAGCAGGGACACCCTCAACTAGAGCAGGTTGCTCAGAGCTCTGTCAAGTCCCACCTTTAATGTCTCCATGGATGGGGCCTCAACCATCTCCCTGGGCAACCTGTTCCAGTGCTCCACCCCTCTTGTGGTAAAGAACTTCCTCCTTATTTCTAATCTAAATCCACTCCTTTCTAATTCAAAACCACTACCCCTCGTCCTTTCGTTCCAGGCCTTTGTAAACAGTCTCTCTCCAGTCTTCCTGTAAGCTCCCTTCAGGTACTGGAAGGTGACTATTAGGTCTCCCTGGAGCCTTCTCTTCTCCTGGCTGAACAGCCCCAGCTCTCTCAGCCTGTCCTCGTAGGACAGGTGCTCCAGCACCCTGATCATCTTCGTGGCCCTCCTCTGGACCCACTCCATCAGGTCCATGTTCTTCCTGTGCTGAGGGCTCCAGGGCTGGATGCAGTATTCCAGGTGAGGTCTCACCAGAGCAAAGTAGAGTGGTAGAATCACCTCTCACAATCTACTAGCCACACTTCTTTTGATGCAGCCCAGGATGCAATTGGCCTTCCAGGTCAATAGACAGTTTATGTACATCACCTTTCTCTTTCTTTAGAAATGGTTTTTCAAAAGAAAATTAGCCGCAAGCGTTTCTACAACACTTTTCTACAGCATTTGCTTTCAAAATAATTACCAGAAAAAATGGGTTTAGCAGAAAGAACATTCAGGGCAAGCACCAAATTTTTCATAGTTATATAGAAACTTCAACTTAAAAAGTCACAAAGCAAAACACCCACACACACCTTTTCCCCCAACATGCAAGACTAGAAGGAAACTCTATGCTTAATAAAATCCACCCTTTAAGATATGGCATGATTTTCACCTGGTAGATAAATGTACTTGGTCTTTTTGTAATATGGCCATTTCTCCTTTCCATAAGTGAAAATAGCATTGATTATATTTTCTTGCTTTTCACAGTAACTAAATTGTATGAACGGGTGTATGAAAATAGACAAATAGACAAATGTAGAAATCACACTCATTCTCCTCAATAATTACAGCTGATTATTATAAAAACATGTTGGGTGCTTACGATGACCTGCAAAGGGGAAAATAGTGAATCAATCAATATTGAAATTACACTCTGAATGCCATTAATAACCAGCCTAAGATGGGCATTCAGCAGACAATTAACTTAAAACATACACATCCATGGTGGTGTTTTTAAACAGGCCCCACAGCAGTTTTCCATTCTGTACTTCATCTCCCTTCTGTGAGCTTCCCCCAGGCATTTTTTTAGTAATGTAATACCACTCTAGAAAAATATGAAGCCAGTGAAGAGAACAGATTTTCCATACACCAAAGCAAAGTAGTAGTGGTTTGCTTGTTTGAGCAGGTTCTCTTCAAACAAGCCTGAGAAGAAGTAACAACCTATGAAGATACACTCATTGATGACTCTGCACAAGAGAACAGGTAATTGTGCAAATTGGCCAGCAATGACCTAGAAAATGTGTGGAAGCCTCATCCTTGTAATAATCCTTGTGAAAGACTCAAAGCAAAATTTAAATCTGGCATCATAAGTTAAACACTGAACTGTTTTGCCACAGTCAGAAAAAATGTACTTATCATCAACCTACCGGTCTCTTCTACAAAAGAGTGACCTTTGTGGATCTGAACTACCCTCATGAATTTGCTCATTTTAGTCAAAAGAGGTTTAAATTGTCATACACATTTCCCCTTTTATTTTTTTCCTTATCTTTTATTACTCTTAGGTTGCTGTCAAGGAATCGCAGTCAACGGACTTCTTGCTAAGTTGTGGCTAGGTTCTCCCACCTCACTTCTCATTTTTATTTCCTTTAACGACTCAGCTGTTCACAAGCTTCCTTTGCTTAGGAAAAGTTATGGAAAAGAAAAGAAAAGAAAAGAAAAGAAAAGAAAAGAAAAGAAAAGAAAAGGGAAAAGGAATTCTGAAAACAGAGAAAATCCCTAAGTACATAAAGTCCTGTCTCAAAAAATGGCATGCATGTCTCATATGAATGGATTGAATACAAAAAAGGAAACCCCCCAAAAATTTATTATGGATAAATAAGTAAATAGACGATGGAAATACATAGCCAAATAATCTATTTTGGTTATTTTGCTTTTTGTTTATACACATAACATACATGAAGATGGGTTAAGTTTAAAAAAAAAATTCTCTCTTTTTTTGGACAGTGTAAGGGAAACATAGTCCTGAAACTCATCCATACATAAGTTGAACAAATCAGGGGCTTCCCTTTCTTCTGCAGTATGTAGCAGTTAAGAGCTCTGGTCAGTTAGTTCCCCAGCCAACAAGAGGGGACCATGAATGAGACTTTGCCTGCTCTCATTCAGGTGGGAAAATTTCCTACAATATCTGAATTCCAGTGCCTGTCTCCTTTGCAGGTAACACAGAAGGGATAGACTCTCTTACCTTCCATATACCTGCAGAATTAGTAGGCACAACGGGTGAGATTCACTATTTACAGTGAATTTTACTTTCTGCAAACCTTAGTGATGCCTTCCTGATACCAAAACCTTGCCTCATAAACTTAGTGCAGTACTCAAGAGAGAGGGTCACTTGTGGAACACAAAACATCCAATGTATTTTAGATATTTACTTTAGCACAAAACCTTAAGTGTTTGATGAATAATACCCCAGTATCATCTGCTTCTTTCTACTATTAACAAAGCCTCAGTAAGTCTTCAGATGGGGACATTTATGTTGTGACTCTCTAAAATAATTAAAAGAAATTCAAGCACCTTCCTGTGAAATATTAATTTCTTGCCTCAACTTTCTTGAAAGTATACTCCTAGATGCTTTGTGATTCTTAATTATAAATGAGATGATATAAGTTTAATCTATTCCATTAAGAGACTATTTCACACTCAGATTGGTATCTTGTTATGATTTGCTTTGTAGGATCTGAGCTAAATATTCACAGCTTCTTTCCTACACTGTTGTGAGCATTTTCTTTGTGTAGTTTGCACAGTTCCCTTCTTGAAGCTGCTGAGGGCTTTCAGGTCTTTATGGATCAAGAGACCTAGAGAACTAAAGGGAAGTAGTCTGCCTTTCTGTTTCAGTGTAATTCAAAACTGCACTAAAATGACTATTTAAAGCGTCTTCAGAATGTGAGAAAAATGGGTCAGGACTACAGGAAAACAAGATTTTTGAGTCAATTTGGAGAGCAAGGAGTCAATGTACTGCTGAAGCTATCACCTTCATGAGACTTAAAAATGAGATCCTGGATTCTTGTGGCTACTGAAAACTCCAGAGTCTTTTTTTTTCCCCAAATGAAAATTCTAATGTCAGGTTTCCATAACACCCAAGTAAAGCAATAGCATTCTGGTACAATACACATCTGAAGCATCTAAAGTGATATCAGGGTAAGCAAAATAAAGGATCGTGATTCTGTATTAAAAATGGGATGTCACACTATTTGTGTCTTAACACCAAAAGGAAGAAGACTGAAGAAGGATGTATGTCCTAAAGTGATTTCTTTGAATGCTAACAGTTACATGTACATCTTTCTGCAGTCAAAGCACACTCAGTGCTCACACAAGATTCTGCCACCTCCTCTTGCATGTACGACTGTCTGAGCTGCATACAAGGTGCAGCTTTCTTAGGTATGTATCTAAAACTCCTCACAGGTACCAGGTGAGAGACTGGATAGAAAAAAAAAAAAAATCTATTAAGATTATTTTAATTAGTTAACTTGGAGTTACACTTTTAGAAAGTAAGATGTTTGACTGAGTCATGAAAAACATGTTTTATACCTAAACAGTGGAGTTAAGATATTTATGAACCTCACTTCTTTTCATTTACTTCTGTCATAACTAACTTTTTGAAAAAAAGATTTGCGGACTAGAAATTATTGCTCTTACAATTAATCATTATTCTGGATTACTGCATACTGTGAAGGACTGTGAAGTACATGACATATTCTTAGGTGAAATAAATCCTTCTATATTTAACTCTTTAGTAGTAATTTTCTATAACTGTAATGGTGTACAGTGTCAGTAACAGGGTTGTATATAGATGTAATATCTTGCATTAAACCAGATAATATTAAAACAGGCTTTCTGGTTCACAACCTATGAGAACTGAAGATAATGTGAACATTTAGTTAAATCCTGAGAAGTCAATACAATACAATACAACACAGCTACCTTGGCTACAGTATCTACATTGCCTCTTGTACAGCATATTTTTAGGACATCTTTCCAATAATAGCACTAGCCAGAATAATTGTTGTGCAGCACTTTATGCTGCAATATGTAATTGGAATAGTTTGTTGCAATTTCATCTGTGGACAATCTGTTTTGGATTACAGCCCCCCCCTTTTATTTATCGCTTCATGAATGTTGTCAATGTGACAATTATTCTAGAATAAAATAATCTGTATTCTCAAATACACTGCTCAAGAAAGGATGTATTCCAGTGTAACTCCTGCCAACTATTTTTTTTCACTAGAGCTATCACAGTCCATTTCCTTGCAGATACAATTTCAGAGACAGCAGAAGTTCCATATATTGTACCCAAATATGTTAAACAGATCTTTAT
The DNA here is from genome assembly GCA_013399075.1 of Chloroceryle aenea. Lineage (NCBI taxonomy): Eukaryota > Metazoa > Chordata > Aves > Coraciiformes > Cerylidae > Chloroceryle > Chloroceryle aenea. The sequence continues at coordinate 18,714 of VWZY01006716.1, read as the reverse complement.
AGCTTTAGTCAAAATGTCCTTTCTATCTATATTTTTTTATTCTATTTTTTAATGAAACCTAAGTAAAGGTACTTGTCCTGGGATTACTTCCCTTGGACCAGCAAACTGTTATTAAGTATTTCATGACATTTCTCAAGAGTTGGTGTTAATGCCAATGTTTCAGTCAGTTTCTAATTCATGTAATTATATTCTACTTTTATAAATTCCTCCTAAAGTTTCAATTTTATGTCAACCATTCTTCTTTGTTACTTTAAAATACTGAGATTTGTTTCTATGTACTGTTATTTATCTTAAGTTACCTCTCCTGGATTCTAATAGTGGGTGAGGTGGTTTTAATAAATACTACCTTTCTCAAAAGAACAACTTAGAGATTAATTATTAGAATTTCACTTTAAAGTCATCAGATGAAAGATGCAACTGTAGTACAAAGTATAATCTGTTACTATATTGTTCTCCATCACAACTCTTCTACTTACCCCCAGTCCATAAAAGCTTACCTCTTTCTTGAGAAAATGCCTTTTTTCCTAAAACATTCCACAAAATGTTACTGCAATAAGGTATGGAGAGAAAAGGGACACAATCAATCAGAATTTAACTTTTCTTGCACAAAGATTTTTAATACAGAATCAGAGCTGCTATAGGTCCTGTTGATGGTTGTAGATTGTATTGTGGTTGACTCTTTTTGCTGTTTCCTAGGGATTTTTGGACTAACACCTTCTGGAAAAGAAAATCTTCTCCACAAATACTAGGAAGCTTCTCAACTGAAAAGTTAGATTTCTTCCATTATCAACTGAGACGTGTTCACCCGAGAAATAAGAAATGAACTGACTTGAGTTTTTGCAAATCACAGTGTCTTTTTGCAGGGATGGACTAGTGTTTTGTAAATAGACAAATTCAATTTAGCCTTCCAAATTTTCTTCATCATCTTTCAATGACAAATTCTTATATCAATCAATGTAGTAACTACAAAAGAAATTTGGAATAGGGCTTCTAGGTTTAAAACTACATCTGAAGGAAACTCACAAAGGCATACTGTGTCATCTCTGCCAGTTGCCTCAATCGAATATAAGAACCAAAGGTGAAATTTATCCCTCATAGAACACTAGATATTTAAATATCATTTAATTCTGGTGTTGGTGCACAACAACTCTATGCACAGCAGTGAATTTTACCTTTAACCATGACAGTGACTAAATGGCTCCTTAGAGAGCCTTTGCAGAGAATAGTTGATGTTGTATACAGAAAGGGAGGAAATGTGTACTCTGGTGATCAGCACTGTATCATATATATGTGCTGGAAAGGTGTCAGTCACCAAACCCTGTGAAGATGACATCTTCCTTAAACATGAAATCCATTAATGAAAATAAGTTCCAAGCAGCAAATAATGTCTTCTGTGGGTGAAGTCAGAGGAATTACAATGGTAACTTGTATTTTCTTTGTTTTTATCTCATAGCTGTGCCATCCAAGGGCAAGTAAACAGTCTCCCTGGAGAGTGATCAGCTGCTAGAGAGCCTTGTGTTAGCAAGGTGGGACCAAGTGAATTATCTCTGCAGTGTTTTTCATTCCAACAACAGCAAGACAGAGGTCATGAATTCATTCCCACTGTTCAGGCTCTCCTTGGTTACTATATGGGCAAAGCAGTGATGAGAAGATTTTAATTCAAGATTAGGAAATTTGTGTATTAACATAATGGTTCTTCAATTTGCTGTTCAAAACATGAGTAAATGGAGAACCGAGGGAAAAAACAGAACTTTAAATTAGGTCTCAAGAGGAAGAAAAATTTAATCCCTGCACATTGTCAATAAAGCAGTCTATTCCAGCCATTATATTGCTAAACAAAATAACACACGCTTCATACATGATCAGCTGAGACATCATGACTGACTTTTCAGAGCAAATACTTTATATCTGTGCACAGACATTTGATGAGTGATAAGTTGCTTTTTTCCTTAGCTGTAGTACTCTTGAGTTTCATGAAACTGGCAATAATATTTCTGATGTTTGTTCAGGGCTGAAGACAACTACATCCCCTTCTTATAATAATAAAAAAATTGTATTGACTGCACAGTTAATAACCAGGATGTCTGCACAGTCCTGGTTCATTTTCTAATTAGAGCTCAAGACAGGAAAATTAAAGAGAACTTCAACTAGACTTCAGAGGGAAGTTATATCAAAGCTGCTGATTTTACTCTGTAAGTTTTCTCTAAGCAAAAGGATGAGAAAATTATAACAAACCCAAGCAGGTTTTTTTGTGTGGTTCAGATTACAGTATCCACGCATATCTACGCTAAAATCCTTTTCAAGTTTCTTTTTGTATGTGACTTCCCGTTCATCTTTTTTCCTCCTCAAATTTTCATCATTGCTTGTAGTTCCCTGGCTTCATCATGGCTCTTTCTTACAAACCTTCTGTTGCTGCAAGGGGCACAAACATGCATATGTAAGCACTGAGCAAGGAAGCAGCAAGTCAGTGTTGAGGGTAGTAAAGCAGTGGAATAGGCTACCCAGGGAGGTGTCTGAGGCCCCATCCCTGAAGATATTTAAGCTGAGGCTGGACGAGGCTCTGAGTAGCCTGGTCTAGTTGAGGGTGCCCCTGCTCACTGCAGGGGGGCTGGACTAGATGACCTTTGGAGGTCCCTTCCAGCCCTATCCATTCTATGATTCTATGCTCTACTTAATGTATGCACTATCTAGTTTCACATTAAAAGCACAGTGACAGTCATTTAAATTTCCTATCCATTCTATGATTCTATGCTCTACTTAATGTATGCACTATCTAGTTTCACATTAAAAGCACAGTGACAGTCATTTAAATTTAGGTAATCGGTAGGATTGTGAAAAAGAAAAAGAAAACAAATAAACAAACAAACCCCACAAAACACACAATCAAACAACAAACTGGCAAGGTAGTCCAGCAATTTTAGTGTTTTAAAATTGTTTTCCAAAACAGTGAATGTGAAGAAGAGAAATTCCTTTAAGGTCACCAGTTTAGGAAAAGCTTATAAAATTTGATGTCAAAATTCACAAGAAGAAAAGATTAAGCTGAAACATAGAGTGATTTTGTTCCAGGCTTTCAGCCTTTTCCTTTTTCTTGTCTGTCGGTCTCACTCAGCTAAAACAACTGTGTCAAACACATAGCTCTAGCAGTTTGGAGGCTGGGTTTCCCTCCCACAACTGAGTGAGTGAATATCAGTGAGTTTGTGACCCTTGCCAGTAGGAAAAAAGAGATAATGTCTTATCACATTGTGAATCAATAGTGGATTGCTTACTGCAGCTCTGGTAATTATTCTGAACACATTTATGGACTTCACAAATAAAAGAAGAATATAATTTTCTTGACAAACCTGAATGGGATGAGTTACTGATGCTCTTTCCCTCTTTCTTTCTCTCTCTATGTATACATATATGTATGTATATCTGTATTATTGCATGCCCTGAAGAGGGCTTCTTAAATACATAGTTAAAACCCTGAAAGGCACAAATTAAAATCTTACTATCCTCATCAAGCCCTACAATAATATATATAGAGAGATTCAGACAGAGCCTAATAAATTGGGAAAAACAGAACAAGAAAAATCTGTAATACTCAATATGAACGGCTCCGTTGCTTATTATAATGAAAGGCGAGAGAAAAACAAATGCTACCACTGTAATACTCTCTTTATATCTGCAAATAGCAGCACTGGGCTTGGTCTCCAAAGGGTATTTCAGGATCTTACAGGTTTTACATGAAACAGATGTGGATGAGGGGGTGTGTAATGGCATTTAACAGAAAGAGCATCCTAAATATGCAGCTGCCTACAGCATCAGGGTAGGACTTGACTGTCAGTATATATGAGAAAAATATCATACATGGGCAATGTGGTTACACTTTTTGGCTACAGAGTGAAAATAAGTCCGATTTTATACTACGGCAAGGGAAAATCTGGCACCTTCTATCAGCCCTGTGGAGTAAGAGTTTCTCATTCCATCACAAACTTATGAGGGTTTTGGAAGCAGACCAAATACATTGTACCTGGAAAGGATGTAAAGGTCTAGAGAGTTTGTTTTCATCGTAGATCAAATTTATGCCATTACATAGCCATGGTTCTGAAATAGCTGATAGAACACCACCATGCATGGCAAATTTGTTGTTTTCACACCCTATAGAGAAACACAGTATACTCTATCTGTCCTCAGAAATTACTCTGAGAAAACACAGGTTTGAACTCAGGCCAGCTCCAAGGCGTTGGTCACCTCCAATGGGCCATGGCATTTGTCTCTTCATCTTCAGCTGTTCTAGGCACAGCCCGTGCTGCCCACAGCAGCAGCTGGGTGTATATCCATCTGTCCCACCCCCTCTCCTGTAGCCGGTAAAAGAGCCACATCTGCATTAACCTCCCAACAGCAGACTAAAGGCCATTTTCAGACCTAATCAACATACCTGGTAATTGAGAAGATGCCTAACTGTTATGGCCAGTACTAGCACTGAAAAGCATCTGCTAGATTTTCAGATGTGCTGAAGTGGTTTTCCTCTGATTTATGCGGCATTCATCTTTAGCTGCCCTCCCCTGACAGATGAGTACTTTTAAAACTAAACAAACACACAGTGTGTCCAAGTATGTCATCAAATGACCTCCTGCTACCATTATTGATGAGTTACACCTTTTTGCCAGCAAATATGCTCCTTATCACTGTCATGTGAGTAATCAGGTAAATGGTCGAGTAAACAAGTCTGCCCAGCATGAGGCCCTGGCAGCTATCTAGGCCAGATGCAGATGAAGACCCTTTACAGCTAATGCAGAGGTAAGGCTCCTCAGAGACTTAAAGTGGCAGAGAATTACTGGTGATTTTGTCATGTTTCTAAAGGGCCACTCTTAAGGACTAAACTAGATTTAGAAGCTAGACTTTACAGATCACTTATCTCTAATTCAGGTGCTGTCATGGCACAAAAGGAGACACACCTACACTGGTATTCATGGACACTCCAGCAATGTGGTCACTGACTAGCTGGGTCAGGTTGTGAGCAGCTCAGACAAGCTGATTTCAAAGCAATCTGGGGTGCCCCCAGGCCTGGTCTGTAAATATTCTGTGTCAGCATAGACAGTGTTATGGTAATGCTAAATTAGCTCTTCTGCCTCCATGGGAAAAAAGCTCTCCTGTCCAATAATCACCCCCTTGTGAGAGTACCTGAGACAAGTGGGCTTTACAGATGTCAGGGTCTTCTCTGGAAACACATAGTGACCAGAAACTACAAAATTTTTTTAAAGGTCTGACTTAGGTAGTGTCAGAACTAGAGAGATAAATAATGCTTATAATTTGATGGTGAATGACATGGATACACAGAATAAAGAAAGAACTCGAGAGACCAAATAAGCAAAGAGAGCAGTCGGGGTTTGTCAACTCCAAGGAAACAGAGAGAAGATGGGCAAGAAAAAGGGTGTAGAGGGGGTCCTTCCCCACCCACCACAAAGCATGTCAAGAACACCCAAAGGAGCACTCTGTCATCACAGGAACTTTGTGCAGTCTTTTTCCAAATATTCTCAAAGGAAATATGGCTCTGCCCCCTGCTTTAGCCCCTGTCTAAATAGCACCATTTGGCACAGCATAAACAGTCACAGTTGCTTTTATTTTTTTTAGTTCCTCTTTCTTCTCCTTTTCTTCAAGTTATTGCTGAGTTCACTACTGAAAATGATAAAGTGTTTGTTTTGCTAACCTGCTCAAAGAACGGGTAAAATACTATCTGGAGTTCATGCCACAAATATATTTTTGATCTTATCTTTAGTAAACATTTAGTAACAGTGAAGGTCTCATTATCAACAAGAGCTGTGTACCTAAATCCCTTCCCTCCCACCTCTGATGTCTTTTTATTCTAGAGCTGATAAAACACTTTCAATTACAGAACTCTACTCACAAGAAAAGACATAGACATGGGGAAAATGTGTGTTTCAATTGTGTGGCAGAGACACTGTACATTACATTGCATTAGAGGGCTCATAATAAAAGTTGGTATGAATGATTGGAATAATGTAATGAGAAGAGCTTAGAGGTTAGTGTTCACTATTGCAGCATCTGCTACTACAGCTATAAATAAAGGTTTGTAAACAATTCTATATTGTGAATTCCTAATTTCAGGAATTTATAACCTGGATGTAAGAAAGTCCCTCTCAGATAACATTCAGAAAAATACTAAATTTGGATATAAATGCCTTTACTGAGTACCTACTTAGATTTATGTGTAAGTTGTCTATGTGTAAATCCATCGCTGTCTATCTAGCTATCAAAAACAGAGGTCACACTCACTTTAGAAACTCTTTCTAAAATCAGAGAGAAGACACTTGAATTTTTTAACCGATGTTTTTAATAGGAATATTTAGTATTGAAGATTTGGTTTTCTTACGTATTAAGTAATGGTGTTCTATTTTAAAAAAAACATTTTCTCTCTCCTGAAAATTTGGAACTGCTTGGTACTTGCCTTTTAGGTCACAAGTGTAAATGAGCCTGTCCACTCTGTTTCTACACTGATGTTGGAAATGAGCTGCACAGCCTGTAAGTAGGTATTATCCTCCTTGCAAGAGAGAGTCATGAGTGTAATTATTCTCTATACTCAGAGATACAGTGCTGCAGAAAATGTATGAAAATTCAAGCCATTATTTTTAAAAGGAAGGGATATATTTGAAACTCTGAATTTGTGTGTCTTTATCTGTCCTTCTAAATAAGCCAGAACATCTACCATAAGGGACGTGGCCACATTATCTCTCTACTGGCTGCACAGAAAGCTAAGATTTGTCAGCTCCAGCAGTGGCTGGGATGAAACCTTCACTACAGCCTGTGGCACAGGAGTAACACCTATGGCAGGTGATGCAGGAGTAGGACATTCAGCATCTGCTCAGATTTCAGATCTAGAAGCCCTTAGTGTGGATTGCAGTAAGGTCCCATGAGAGCACCACACATCCACAGAGATCTTGGGAGATGGTAGATACCATGTTCATGTTTTTCTCCTGTTCCTACTTGAACTCCCGTTTGTGTAACTGAATCTTTGCCACTGATTTCACAGGCACCAGTATTTCATCCTCTCTTACCACTGCCCACTATCTGCACCCTGCTCACTGAATTCAGTATAAATAAAATGGGTGAAAAAGGACATATTAAAAAGTCATTTAAGGGCATTTTGATTTGCTAGGTGCAACAAAGGATGCAGTGGATTGTATAATGAAATGGTCCAAAAGGCAAACAGATTTCTGCAATGTTCACTTCCCAAATGTAATGAGATTTTTCACTGGTTATGACTTGTCTTGATGCTGGAATACAAAAACTGTGGGGAACAAGTGTCTAGTCTGAACAGTGTGACCCTCAGGAAGAGAATATCAGCAAATGTAGCAAGGTAAAAGTAATTTATAAAATCAGCAGAGGAATTCAGACAAGTTATATCAAATTTGTATTGTTACAGACAAGCAATATGACAAGTTACATCCTTGGAATTTTAAGCATTTTGTGTCACATGTTTTTAACATCAATTATTCAGAACTATTATTTAGTGTAAAATATATTTGGCTTCATGCAACCTTTGAATAAATAGTAAGCAAACCAGGAAAACATTTCCAGTAAAACACAAGGAAAATAGGATAGGCTTAATAATTCTCTTTGGACTGTCAAATAGCAACAAATCAGTAGGAAATAATAATAATAATTTTAAAAAGTACACTGAAATCTATATAAAAAAAGCTGTATCAATACAGCTTCAGTGTTGAAATCCACCAGGAAAAAAGTGGGATTTAGCTACTAGAACTAGAAGTACCCTTCAGGTCCCATGTGGAAGGCAACACCTGTGACCGATCAGTACGTCAGGCATTCTGATTGCAGGTAAGGCTGTGTCAACCAGCATAGGGTGCATAAGGTCAACAGAGAGAGGTGTACTTAGCTCCACATACTGACTTAAAGACCGGCTTGTAGAGATATTGATATAAATAGTCCCTTTTTTCACACAGTCTCCATATCCTGCACTGGTCCTGGGAGTAGCAGAATGAGTGATTTCATGGGAGGGGAAAAAATGGAAAACTAAGAACTTTCTGTCAAAATCTATTAAACAATGCAAAACTGCTTCACAAAAGAAAACAAACAAACCAACCAACCAACCAACCAAAAAAATCCACCAAGCAATCAACAAGAACAGCAACAAACCAAAAAAGACACCAAAACCAGAAACAAAACAAAAACCAAACCAACCAACCAAAAACCTGACAAAATTATCTGTATTTTTGCATAGATGTCCAACTGCAGCTTTAGTCACACAGTCAAATAGTATAACAAATGATTATCAGTCAACCACCCTGGAGACTCTGAACAGTATGCAGTTCAGTCAGGAATACAAATAAGCAAAAAAAATAGTTAGCAAATACTAAAAAGTTGCAGATGAGTGGAACATTTCCTGGCTGAATAACAAATTCCTTAAAACCTAGCATTTATCCAATTTTTCATTCAGAAAATAATATTGCTTGACCAATTCTACTTTTCACGCTTGGCTTTCAGAGTTTTTAAGCACTTTTCAAAAGACAGTTACTTATACCTCAAACAGGGTCTATCCCTATTTTGAACATATGCTTTTCTAGATAACACAGAAAAACCTCCAAACAACTCAAAACACTCAAAGCATTGTATTTTGCTAAAAAATTGTTTAAATTAGGAATTGTTCCACAGAAATTAATACAGCTATACAGACATAGCCACAGCTCACATCTTTATACTCAGATTACACTACTTATTATGTTAAACAGTTCTGCCTTCTTCCTACTAGAGGAAGGCTCAAACTTGACATACATCTACAAATTTTGTGCAATAAAAATTGAAAATTTAGGGGAGCAGATAATAAATGGCAATTTTTTTTCAGTGGGGGTTATGGTAGCTTCTCAATTTCATAAGCAAAGATTCTACCATATAATTATTCCTGCTCCTTGTAAGTGACCTTTATCTTCTATGAAAACAATTTGTAAGAAAAGAGTATTTGGTCCAAAGACCATGAATTTTATATGAAAGCTATCAGGTTTTAGCTTTAATGCTCAAACAGTTGTTCTTAGTGTCCTCAGCTAATTTGAGAAATATTTTCCATTTAATTTAGAAAAGTTGTGATTTCTGTGACAGCCTCAGAAATACTATTTAGAGAAACATGGCTCTTTCTCCAGCGTCAGAGGAAAGGGAGTCCCTGTATTGCAGTTAACAGATGGACTCAGTGGTATCATATAAACTAAACAATTCTATGATTTGATTCTATGGCCCAGAAGCTACAGAAGCAATTTTAGTCTGGATAACATTCCCACTAGTAGGCAGTTTTCTGTGTGCTTTGCAACTAATTCCTAATAAACCCCACAAAAGTATATATATGAGATATATATATGCTCATGTGTACTCAGTACACTTGAGGGGGAGTGGGGAGGGGGGTGGAGCAGTAAGATAAGGAAATTCAGAATAAGGGTTGAAACTTCTTCTCCATCTAGTGAAGTTACTACAACCCCATGTGAGCATTATAGCAAAAGAGATAATGAAAGTTCCTCTGTCTCTGACCTCTCTCTATTGCGGCATCCCTGTCATTGTGCCAGATGGGGTTCTTTGAATGCTCCACACCCACATGCACCAGCCTACACAAGTAAGTCAGAGCATCCAATGCTATCATCTTGCACCATTTTTGTGCACTCAAGCTGAATGGGCACATGAATTACTGAAGCACTTGGGTTGAGATGATGATAACAAGAAGCTCAATCTGAACCAGCCACTCCATCCTCCTGCTTTGCTGGGGTTACTGCTTTCTTTCTCTGGATATCTTGGAGATCCTGGGCCTGAGCAAGAAGTGGAGCTCAGCAAGCAATTTGGCATTCTGCACATACCCTGTGACAGTCTAAATTTGTCATCTGGTCATTTGGCTAGCAGAATTAATGTTACTGTAAAATAGTGCGGCATGAAAATATATGACTTGATCTGGTGAAGGAAAGTGAGCAGATGGGTTAAATACATACTCTAGTATGCATACTTTTGTGATAACAATCATTACTTATCCCTTATACATTTATGGCTTCTTTAGAAATTTCATTGTTGTATAAATTCATACTTGGGCACCTTATAAAAGTAGAGTTTTGACAGTGTAATAGTCCATAAAGTAAATACAGTTTCAAGAACTGGACTACAGATTTTGCCATTTGCCGTCTTACTGCATTGCCACTCAAAAAAGACCAAACACAGTTTTTGAGACTTTGAATGGCCTTTCATGTTATGAAACCAGGTCTTCTTCCTTCCTAGAAGCCTCTTTGAAAGTGGATCACTAATGTGATACCAGGTTAATCCAACTGTTCCTTCTCAATATATACACTCAGTGAATTTGAAAGCCTTTCTAAAACATTACCAACAGAAAATGCACTGTGAAATTCAGAAGTTTTCTAGTACACAGAATTTCAGCTCTACATTTTTTCTCTTCAAAGTATCTCAAGAGATAATGTATTAATCATTTGCCAAACTCTTATTTTTAAATCCAAGTTGTTTATTATTTTTCATTATTTAGTTCCATGAGGACAGAAAGTGTCTTTTATCAGTTTCTAATATATTTCATACCTGTTTAAGATAAAAATCAGGCCAAATGTTCAACAAATTAGAGGAAAAACATTCACTTTCATGTTGTTTACAAGGTGAAGTTCAAGCCTGCAAAAATAATTTAAAGTAAAAATACTGTCATTCACTTATATCTAATAAATAGTCCAGGCAGATTAGTGTAACAAGAATTATTGCATATGTATATTATTTTGAATAACATACTAATAAAGCTCATTGTGAATTGTGACAGTGGCTGTGCAGGATAATTGTGAATCTTAGGCACTAGCATAAAAATTAGTATTAAAAGGAGCTGTGACTCAAAAGATTTACTACTGTAATTCTAATTGGTAGGTGGAGTCTATAACAAAATAATAATAAGCTGAACTGAAAATTCACAGCAGTCTTCATACTTAATCAAATAATGCTGCACTAATTATATTTGTTACAAAAAGTTAATTCCTTGGAAAAGCTTTCTAATGTTTATAAAAAAGCATTATGACGACAATTTCTTAACCTTAGAGCATTTTAGTCACTGCTAATTGTTGGATACTGTGTGAAACAAATATTGGATAGTTATGGGAATTTCTTATAACTTTTCCACAGTGCTCCAAAGTGAAATTACTGCTAGTTAGATCCTATTAAGCTTACCTGAAATACAGTGACACCAGAAAAAAAAAAAAAAAAAGTGTTTGTGAGGTCTTAGGTACCTGTAGTTTTTGTGTTAGAGTCCTTCAAAGATTTTTTTTTTTTTTTTACTTTTTGCTTATGCTCCATTTACAAAGGGGCAAATGATTGAATTTGCTTCATTGAATTTAACTTATACAGCTTCCTGCTGGGTTCTGGGGAGCATTTATGGAACACCACCTGGAGGGCAGCTGCTCTTTTCTCCTAGCTCTGAATATCATTAAATTTCTGCAGCAACATGACACACTGTAGAAAATTTTGCTTTAAGACTGCACTCTTCTGTACTGTTGTTGTGAAGAGTAGAGAGAAGCTGGGGGTGGGGGGCACTTCTGGAAAGAGAGAGTGATAGATTTCATTCCTTGTCAGAGAGTGCCCACAGCCAGGAAAAGTAGGAGGACTGGGAGTATAAAAGGGACTGGGTTTTGAGGGGGAAGGGAAAAAAAAAAAAAAAAAAAAAAAAAAAAAAAAAAAAAAAAAAAAAAAAAACACACAAAAAAACCCCCACAAACAAACAAACAAAAAACACTAGGAAGATATGCATTTGAAAACAGTATATTGTCTTTGCATAGATATAAGTACTAATGTTCTATGATGAAGCGTTCCCATTTTAACTTCATATTTGAGCTGAAGAATGTCCTCACTTAAAAAAGGAGAGCAATTGCTAACTTTATCCTGTGCATGTAGGTGACAGTGGAGCTGCCCTAACAACTCATTTTCTTGTAATAATTTGCTTAAGCATTTCACTACCAAATTAAGCCTGAAGACAAAATTGTGGAGAAGTGCTATGAACCACGGCTTTATGTTTGTGCCTTCCAAAGGGCCAAGTAACTGTGGCGCAGATCTTTTATGGGTTTTACACATTTTGAACAGGTTTCTTGGTTTTGTTTTCATTACAATTAAGAAACCTTTTGTATTAAGAGCAGCGGTAAGACAGGACCAACTTATGGCAGCTCACCTCTGTTGCTGTGCTTGAAGGTTTTTTCCCTCATCTGGTTTCAAGCCTTTAAGTGTCAAACCCAATATGAAGAGAGGACTGCATTCCTATGGGAATTACAGCATATGGCCCAGAAATCTGTGTGCTTCTCATGTTCCCTGAAGTCCTCATCAGTCATCTTACTGATGCTAACAGGAAGCTTAGCATGATTATTAGAAACAACAATTTCTACATACAGAAAAAGTTATCAATGTGATTGATCTGCTCAGTACATTGTTATAAAAATTCAGTGGTTTTCTATGTAATACGACAATTAACTGCTATTTCCGCACATTTTGACCTCTGCATTTCCCTCCTTTCCACATCACACCTTTTCTTCTCATCCTCCTTTCCTTTGCATCAGGTCCTGATTTCCATCTCTTTCCTCCTTAGATCATCATTAAAATGACGAATAGAAACACTAGTGTTGTCTCCAAAATGAGCTGGAGTGTTGTACAATTGGCCACCTATTAATACTGCAATACAAATGATTGACATTTTATTCTCAAAGCAAAATCCAGAAATACATGATTTTGTCAAAATCATAATGTTACTGGAAAAGCATCAGTTTCTACAGCAGTGAGAAATTACTGTTACAAATGGGAACATCTCAATAAAGAAAATATGAATCAGTTTAAAATTCACATTTCTTGACAGTTTAAACTTCCGTTTCAAATAGAACAGCTGACAGAAAGTTCTTCACTTACTTTCAAGTTGAAATATTGGTGCTCTCATGCTGACTTTTCTAAATCAGAAGTTTTCATAATATTTTCAAGAGCAGCATTTGAACCAGCAGTTCCAGTTTTCAGGGTACTCTTTCAAAATTCACAGTGACTACAAATTTGCACTCTGGGAACAACAAAGGACTCCTGGGCTGGACCAAAGCATCACTGTGCTATGTACTGCCCAAAGTCTGAACCAGGCAGAGGTACCAGGTTACAGGAAAATATTTTGTGCTCCCAAGAGAGAGTGAAACAGTGATTTTACCTGACTTGGAATAGATGGGTTAAAAATATTATCAGGACTGGTTCTCTCTCATGACTACTGGAACTGACTAATGCTAAACTTTCTTAAGGAAGAAAATTTTGTATTTGGAACAACTTTAATTCTTGAGTATTACTTGAAGGACCTGATGAGGATCAATGCTGGTAAAGCAGGTCTCATCATTGAGATTACACTGAGTAGGAGCTGCAGGACCATCGCTTCCGGTTGATTCAGAATCCTATATTCAAACATAAAATGACTTTGTTTTCTCAAGGGAACCGGTATTAGCCATTCTGAAAGCCAGGAGGGGCCCAGGTAGAAGAGGGGCAGATTCCGAGCAGGAGGTGAGGATGCTAAACTGCTTTTTGAAAACAAACCATATTTTTCTAGAATAGGACCCACATTTTCCAAGCTTAATGCTTGGGGAAACTAGCCTTTTTCTGAACTACAAGAAAACTCATCCCTAGTGAAACCATTGAGCCTGTCGATATTATTCTGCCACAGTAATCTTGCTGGAAATGAAAACCTGCATACGATGAACACCAAATAATGGATTTTCAAACTAGCACTGAAATGAAAAAGATCTTTCTGAGTAAGCTTGGTGTCTAGATAAAATGTAAATTCAAACTCTTTGCGAAGCAATTCAGAATAATCAGAAATGCATACAATCACTAAAATACATTACTGCAATAACACAGAAATGGAACAACATGAAAACATTTTTTTTTTTTTCCTGCTTGAGAATTGAAGTAGATGGTTCTCCCAAATAATGATCTCTTTTTCCAGGAGAAAACTGTTCACATGCAAAAAAAAGCACGCTTCCATTTCATATATCTCGTTCCTTGGGTTGACTCCAATTCTGATCTTTACCCTGGCCCAAAATGGGAGCAATTGCATTGTACAAGCTGTCTTTTCAAACGTGACTTCCCAGCATGCTCATTCATTTAATCTCAAAACTGTGCGATGAAGAATCCACAGGACTGTAATGGGGAGGATGTCAGGGCTATTCCTGTTCTCCTAGGCTCATTGTGTAGTCTTAGATAAATTATCTTAGTACTGGCTCAGATCTTCCTTTCCTGCTTTGAGTTGTTTATGTCTAAATTACCAGATAAAGAGCTTGGAGAGCACTCTGGATTTGTATGTAGCTGGTCGGCTGCCTCCTTTCTTCTCTTAAAGTTTGGGAAGTGAAGAATAAAGGAGATGCAAGAATAAGTATGTGGAAGGGGTTGAGCACACGTCTATTAACTGTATTCATGAAAGATAACTCTTTATAGTGAATTTACACTGCAAGGTGAGGAATATACTGGATTAAGTTTGTGCCTGAATGAAGGTTCTGGTCATGCACTCAGGATCTGGGCAAAGTCTATGCTGAAAAAATGGTCCCCTCCAAACACAAATAACTAGCAGCACAGATACTCCTACAGATCGCACAGCCAGACAGATAAATCAGGCCATTCCAGGTAAATCAGAAAACAGAAATCAGAAGAGGTTTCTAGATCCCTGTACCACCCTTTTCTGATCAATAGTGATGGTGCAGGAAAAACCCCAAAACTGCAATTCCCTTCTATAAATTGCTGATAATAATTTCTTACCTCGAACTTCACCTTTTTGTGAGATATCAACTGCTGTGCAAATCGCAATTAATTAATTAGTTTCTGGTTTATTATTTGTTGACTATTTTGTCAAACTCTATGATAAGCTGTAATAAAGTCTTTCTATTTGCTGTTCTGACATAACTTATAGTGCAGCAAGACTGGTGAAAAAAAAAAAAATCAAGTCTCAGCTGACTTACAAAGTTCATTAGTAACCATGTCTTGTATTCAAGAACTGGATTCAGGCCATGCTGACACAAGACAATCAGTTTTCTATACTTGCAGGATGCTGTAATGAAATGCCTGATTTAATGAAGTTAGAGGCATTGTGATATTTTCATCATGTGTAATAAAGTATGAGTAAACCTTCAAGCCTGTAATGTTATTGAATATCTTGATGGTGTTAATAACAACAGTGTGCAGTCTGCAACATAAGGGAAGGCTAAAGGAACGAGGGAGAAGGATGGACGGTTTGGGCTTTTGGTTTAAGGTGACAGATCTTTTCCAAATTAATGTATACTCCATCATCATTAAATGACTAGTACAGTCAGGGTTTTGCATGCACCTGGAACCTCCTAGAATATTCATAAATAAGTAATAGTCATTGGAGTAAGTAAATATTTCTCATTTTTACTACAAAGCAAAGTTATTAGAGTGAATGCTGTTTTCTTGCAGTTACATATTTTTGGTGAATATTTAGTAATATTGCTGGATATTCTTTTAGGAACTGAAAGAACACAAGATGATTTTCATAGGAATTAGTAATGTATGTTTATATGAGTATACATTTGCAGCTCCATAGTGGTTTTTATTTTAAAGTTGTTATGCAAATTTGCAACAAATTAATAAAAATAGAAAACTACAACCAGTATTAACTGAAATGTTGCTTTCCCAGAGTACCAGTCTCACTCAGCATATTTAATGCATTCCTGTGAATTCAGCGGGGCTTTGTGTAGAAGTAAAACAAACAACATTTCTATGTGCCTTCATTGTTAGCTACTGTACAATTTCTTGTGACTGCTGATAGAATTTATAACTAGGAGGTTTGGTTGCTTGGTTGGTTTCCATTTGGAAAAAATATAGGCAATGAAACATTTGTTAAATTTATTTATTTTTGAAACAATGCTAATAGAAAGATTTACATGGACATAACAAAAAAAAGGACATAAAGAGCTTTTAAAAATCTTCATATAATCTTTCTGTCTCTAAATATATACAAGAAACAGGAATATTACGTGGTTTGCTTCTTTGTTCAGTAACGAAACTCTAATTTCTATTTCCACTGTACAGATGTTGTACTTCTCTCACTCGGATTTTGCCAGAACAAGCCCAAGCTCAGGATTGCCAGCAAGAAAGGTTTGCCCATAGGGATAAGTCAAGGCAGACCAAGAAGCCTGGTAAGAAGGCAACTGCCTTGCACAAAACCAGCACACACACCACTGAGCTCATGGGCTTGGGTTCCACAAATCACAAACAATGCTTGTGCAGCTCACAGAACAGAAAGCACAGCTGAAACAAACCTCCAGCTTGCTCCCTGGTGGGTGACTCCTCGCTGATCTGATAGGACAGGTCATGTTATGACTAAACCCTTGGATATCTTCAATTTTGTGATTAAGAAATGACATAGGACTAGGTGGCATTTAGGGCAAGGCCATTCTTAGCAAAACCGTTGCAAAATTTTGCCAAATCCTGCTCACTGCGTAAGTCCTGTAAATTAACAAACTTTCCAGCATATGCAGCAGAGTGGCTTTTCACTTTCTGTGTAATGGTATATACAGATGCCAATCAGGTGAGCACTGTGGGACACGAGACTTGGTAAGCATCTTTCCTGTAGGCCTTGTTGCTGCCTCCTTCAAGACAGTAGAGTCAAAGAAAACGCCACGTGTCCATTTTATAGGTTCAAATGTTATTTGGTTGCAAGTCAGTGTGAATCTAGCTGCAGCCCTCCACTCTTCCTTGGAAGGAAGGAAAAGGTAAATGATAAATCTGTGTGTCTGCATCTATTCAGCTGTGAACATGTTTTATATCTCTAACAGGTATATTGGTGTGATGTCTAAAGCATACATTCTGTTACATATTTTTGTCATGTCCTTGCTAAATTTTCACACTCTAAGAAGCCTGCTGGACTAAATAGAATTTCTCCTCCAAAAGATAATTAGCAAATCCAATGCAATAAGTATGATTATCATTTTAGACTTGATAAGAAGAAGCTTTAAGCATACTGCATGAATTAAGAACATAATGTAACAAATCCTATATGAGTCACAAATAGTCCCCACCTAAGCAGGTTAACTGGCACACATATGAGTGTGAAATATTATACAATGAAACGTGTGTGCCCTAAGAGACTACCCAAGGGTACTGACAAACACTTTACAACATCAGATTACCCATATTAAGCAAACTGGCTCTGCAATTTAGCCAGAGATGGTCTATAATTGGTTCAAGGTACAACACTTTTTCCTAAGAGACCCGCTAAAACACTATGGAGTTCAATGTCTATAGGCTAACAATATAAATGTTTAGTACTATGAATAAACTCTGTCACATTGAATTGTTTTGAATTTTGTGGAAGATTTCATATCAAACAAAATAAAATCTGCTAAAATAATTATTTTCTTTTTAATTTAATGTAACTGGCTGCTGAATATTTAATAAAATTAATCTAAAATTAAAATTTTGTGTTAAATTCACTCACAGAATTTAACTCAAGTTTTCAGTAGAAGCAAGTAAACACTCTCATTTAAACAGGGTCAATAACTGTAATTTCTGATATCAAATAACTGCAATATAATCTCTTTTGGGATTGCCTTCACTTTTATTTCAAGTAGAATTTTCGGACACTTATAGTAAGAGCTACATCTCTTCTAAATTGTTCTCCTGCCCTAAAAAGTGATTTGATAAAAATGGCACTGAGGGCTCTGCATTCAGTATCACACTGATTTTCCTACCCAGTGAGCTCAGTTTGCAAGTAAATTTCTAACTGCCAGCTGCACAAACTCAGCCTGAGTCCTGGATCCCTTCCATCTCATGCATCACCACCAGTAATACATATCTTGTATGCCAGAATATGCCCTCCATGGCATCTGTGCAATCCCAGTGCCATCCATGAATTTGCACAGGTGTTGCTGGGGGCAGACATTCACATCAATAGGATTACACACAAGCAGCCGAGGAAATTGTCAAACAGAACTACTAGTACCACAATGATCTGCGGGATGAAAGAGACCCTGTCTGAATTGCAGAGCCAGGTTTTTCTCTCACAACCAGGAAGAAAAAAATGTTTTGTCTTGCAAACAAAAATTCTAAGAGGGTTGTGATGTGCATAGAACAACCCAGCACTATGTTTCATGCTGTTCTCCTTAGAGCATAAAGTGGTTTTGCAGTGCACCTAATGAATAAATAACATATTTTGATCTTGTTTTTACTAAGTTGCACTTTGCAACCAGGATGATACTATGAAAAATGCTAAAGGATACATTGTGGTCTTAAAAACCCTCCTTATGTAAGATCAGTATGTCAAGGCTGAAAGGAAATGGCCCATACATATTTTCCCAGTAAAACAAGCACTGTCATTCAACAATGTGTTAGGGGAGGATGGTGGAACAACATCAAGGTCCAGGAGCCAGACTTGGAGACAAATCATAGCTGCAGGAATAAGGTTACTTTCTGCTCGATTTTTAACTCCTGGGTTGCTTCAACCATCATACACAATCTCTTTGCTCTGAGGTGTTTTTGCTGATCATGATTTTATGAGCAGTGATCAAACATAATTTCTAGAGCTACTTGCAGACAGGAAGCAGTTCAAAGGCAGCACTTTTGTCCAATTTCTGTTACGTGACTGTCACAGAGGCACCCACAAACCAAAGGGCAGACTCTATCCAAAACGGGGTTTATTGCAACCCATGTTACCCAGCACTCCTTCTGACC
>VWZY01006713.1:7571-17811 GCA_013399075.1 Chloroceryle aenea | reverse complement strand
AGCAGAATCCAGCTCCTGAACACAGCTCCCGTCTGCTGCAGGGCCCGGTCTGGGACCCCCGGTGCCTGCTCTACATCAGTGGTGACAGTGATGTAATTACCATCAGGGGGGTGGGTTTGATACTGGTTTTGTATATATTGTTACATATTCTATTTTATTATTATTAATCATTAAAGCTGTTCTAGTTTCCTTTTCTAATCACTAGGTCTCCCTCCCTTATTCCTTTTCTCTTCCCCTTTGGGGAGGGAGGGGGGTTAACAGAGAGCGTCTGTTGGGTCTTAGGGGCTGCCCTGACCCTAAACCATGACACTCTCCCTTTTGGTCATAAGAACACAAGAAGATCTCTCTATTCCTAAAGGATGTTCTCACAAGAACAAGCCCAAGAACATTCTTGCTTCCCTTTCAGATAAAGGCAAGGCCATTGCGAAGTTGAAATGACCACTACCCAGTCAGAGCTGCCTACAGGCTTCTTTTTTGCAATGTGCTGACTGAGTTTATGTGGTAACCAAGGAAGTTGTGCAGCACAGCAGACTTGCAGGCCACACAGAACAGTGCAGCACCTACTTATGTTGGATGCTATGTGATTCACTAGTTCCTCAACATGCAACACTCTCCCTGTCAGCTCTCCAATAATGAAACAGCTATGAGTGCAGAGTTGTATGTTGTGTGCTTTTGTTGATAATACAGCACCTAGAAATAAGAATTTATTTTCCCTGTTCATTTATATTCTTTATTTAAATAATACATTGTTTTTTCTGGAAATCTTAATAAATAAATTTAAACAAAAAAGAAGTCCCCCATCATTTCCTTTACTTATCCTTTGCTACATGAAAAAACAAACAAACAAAAGAAGAGTTGGATGAGATTTAATCCAACTTGCTGTGGCTTAATCAAGGGTAGGTTTGTACGATAACTGACAATCTATATACATTGTTTGCATCTTAAGCAAACATAATTTCAGAAACTCTTGAAAGGATATGCATGTCTTCATTCATTTATCTATTTATTGCAAAAGGGAAAGTGCATCTTCTTAGACATTATGCTTATCCCTCTTGAAAGGAGACCTCATTTACTAGTGGAATTGACAAAGACCGTATTTCTAGTGATTGTTTCTACCTTTGAAGTAATTTCATTTTGTGACTATATAAATATATATATATGTGCACACACTTCAGCTACATTTTGACTTAATGAAGAGCTTAATAAAAATCAGCATTCATAGCTCCTGTGTAGGCAGATAAATTAGTTAATGCACAATCTGAGTTCTTATGTATTATGCAAAAGATTACTTTTAACATTTGCATAATGTGCTACAAATGACCTACTGTTTTAAGGAGTAGAATCTTGGTTAAAAGTGGGTTGAAAGCTGAAGTGATGTCAATAAAGTAATTGCTCCTAGCTTGCCACATCTCATTCATTGTCAAAAGTTCAAAACCCCCTCCAGTGCTGAGAGGACTGCTGAAAGGCATTGAAGGTGTGTTAAAGCAAAAATACTGCAATGGGAGTCAGCAGGAACAGAAGAGTGATCATTGTGGTTTGGATAGTGGGGATCCTCAACTCCTCAGTATCTGATACAAAATCCCATTTCTGGGCACAGAAGTCAGGGAAGAAAGAATGGTTGACTGGCAGTGGAGGGGAGATGGGGACACCACAGCATCTTTAGGGAATGGCTGCCTTGGGATATCCTCTGCTGTGTGTGACATTGGGTCCTGTCCTTTACCCTCACCAGCACTCATATTGTGCCATGCACATTCCCTGCTGACATGGCTTTTTTCAGGAAGCATTGAACTGCTTAGGGCATATGCTTCATTCAGAATGGGAGCTGCATCACCAGACAGGAATTGTGAACGTTTTAACCAGCACACTTTATCCATTTTTTCCTACTATGACTTCTATTCTTCTGATTCTTTACACAATGCTGCTCAAATATTTGACTTTGAAATAAAAAAAAAACCATAAACCTTCTGCTTCTCAGGAAGAAATAGGAGAGTGTCAACCACTTTCTTGCCATAACATGCACATGCATAGAGATGGAGTAAATGGACAAGCTGGTATCACCACTGAGCTACCTGTGTCTTACTCCAGTCACCCCACTGGGAGAAAGAACACAGGATTGAATATTCAGTTAAAACCACTTTTGGGAGAAAATAGAAGGAAATTAAAACTACATATTTCATTCAAAAAATTATGTAATTTCAACAATTTGATGATAATGGGGAGGGGTTTAGAAAGTAAGCAGGGCATCTAATCATGCTAAATTTTTTCAGAGACTTGATGACAAACATAGGCACAGTGGATTGCAGTCAGTTCATTTTTATCAATCAGATGAAGGCTTATTGTTCCACTAGGAAGCAGTGCTTGCAGATATCTTTATGACAGCCAGTGTTCTGTCTTAATTAGTAATATTATTTCTACTTCACCTAAAATAGCTGAAGGGTTCTACTGGGATCTATTCTTGGATACAATTTTGTTTAATCTTATTATTAATGGTAATAATTTTTTCTTGCTTGGATTATCATCTGTATGGCAATGATTCTATTATTTAGACAAATAATTATTACACATTACAATTCCATTTACTGCATGACAATAACAAATCACAGTTACAGCTCATTCAAAGTAAATTAGTTCTAAAACACTAATAAAATTAATTGCAAGATGTCTGATTGGAAACTAGAGCTGGTTAAAACAGGAGGTCTTTATCACGGTCTTTGATAGTGCATTACTTACCGAATAAAGCTACCAGCATAAAATATCTTGGTGCTTGTTAGCAAACAAAGAGTAATTGAACCTTGGTTGCTAAGAGACATTATTTCTTATTGTTGACAATCATGATTTTCTTTGATTGCTGCTTCTATTGTTGTTCATTACACAAGCTAAATGTTTTCATATAACACTGTGAAAACATGCTTTGGATTCCAATTGTTCTATGTGATACTACTGCATCCATTTAAAAAGCTTTCCGTTCATTTGGCATGCTCTTGCAAGAGTGGTGGTGTAAGATTTTCTGTTGTAGATGTATATTTTTGGAATGCCAAAGAGAATGAATGGAAGCTGCAATTGCTGTCCAAGGTTAGTATTACAAGTGTTCTCTCATATATTGCAGGTGGAAAAATTTGTATCAATTCTTTCTTTGATGTCAGAATGTCTTAGGAGGACCAGTACATTTTTCAGATGCTATCACTACCATATGAGGAAGCAGTTTAACAGTCTGAAAAGGAGTTTTAGTTTTAAAGCTGCAGTACTCCATACTCTTTGTAAGCTGAGCCCCACAAAAATGGCTTTATTTCATGCCAAACCATTAATCAAGGTATAAAAAAAATTTAGCCACCTTTAGAAGGATATTCTTTGGCAGCTGGAAAAAGTCAAAGCTCATTGAGTGCTGATGCAAGCAGTCATCTATCATTTTTTTCCCAAGCAATTTTGTTTGATCAGATCATGTAACTGGTATATTCTCTTCCAAATTATTTGGTGATTAATGTGAGAGATGAAAAATTAACCACAAGAATCCCACCCACATTAGTTGACTATTTTGACCTGTTAAAAAGGCAGCTTTTGGCTGAGGTCAAAACTCCCATCTGTGGAAATTAACAAATTGAAAGTACAAAGATTTGGAGTACAATTTATAAATTTTAAAATTTTACATTTAAATTTATAAATTGTCTTTTATATTAATTAAAATGTAGTGTATGCATATCATGACTGTGGCAGAAAATATTAGGAAATGACAGAAGCATGTGGAATAAAGACTTACACTATGAACTAGAGGGATCAGTGAGGATTTTTGATTCTCCAGATGTATGATTTTCTTTGCAGAGTGCTATATCATATCTCTTTTCTCTGGCCTGCTGAGGACTCCTTCATCTATGAACTTCCACAGGGTGGCTAAGTGTTGCTTACATTTATAAGAGAAATAGTCCACAAATTCAGGAAATACATGCTGCAACTGTTTACCTAACAGGATTGGTTTACATTAAAACTTAAAAAGTTTTAAAAAAACTTTTAAAAAACTTTAAAAGTAATAATAATAATAAAAAAACTTTAAACAACTTAAAAGCATTGGAGAGATGCTAGTAGCAGTTCAAGGCGGGAGGACAACCAGTTTTGGTTTGATTATAGGTTTTATCCAATCAGGAGTTATACCTCTCTGCATGTCTGAAAAATGAAATCTGTCTGGTGCTACTGAGCACAACTGAATATATTCATCACTCCTTGTGATGTAAGCAGAATATATATCATGACAGTGTTTTTCATCAGAAAGATAAATGAAATTTGTGTATATAATGCATGTGTTTGTATATATATATGCATATGTGTACAATTGTTGGTTTCACATGTAAACTCAGTGTGGTAAAAAACGTCCTCAGTTTTGCTCCTTCAAAAACTAAGTTCCCATGCTGAAGAGTTTGAGTTTGAACTGTCTCATGTAATTTCTGTGGTTTGAGATTTTTTTTTCACTGTAATTAATTAAGCTGAAACATTACTTATTTTCATTCATTTAGAGAGAAATAACTTCTACTTCTTGAAACCACTGGCAAGTGAGGTTTGTATTTAATGCGGTAGTAGAAGAATATTGTGGAAGGGCAGCTTATCTCTTACTTTTCCTCTGAAAGGGAAGTAACTTTCTCAACGTATTGCAACAAGGATATCCTTTCTGTTTCCATGTGTAATAAATACTTCCTGATATTTTCCTGAGTGTTTTGCTTTTGTATATAATTTTTTCTTAGTATTCTTTTGTTTATTTGCATCAAGTTCCTACTCATTTGCTTACTGTTTAGTTACTGAGACTAATTCTTAGTTCTTCATTTCTAATTTGGTTAGTTACTTAAGGGTTTCCAGAGTTCTAGTATACAAGAATGCTGACACTTGTACAAATGCAACATAGCTCAGTCAAGCTCCTAGTGAAACATTTTAAGAGAGTGGAGATAAAATCACAGAAACCTCTAGCTGGGAATCACAGAAATCAGATTTCATGTAAGTATCAAGGCAAAATTTTAATGTGTTCAGATACATTTTATGTTGTTTGAATTAGTTCATGACATATTTAAAGGGAGTTTCTCTAATGGAGTCAACCAGACTAGATCTCTCAAGTTTTCAGCCCAGTTCTATATGCACTGTATGACTTTGCACCATAAACTGTTATCCGTGTGGAATTACAAATGTGTGCCTACCTAGTCTTTTGGGACTTTATTCATTCAAGAAGAAAAAATGTATACATAAAATCTAGTCACCTAGTAACAATGAGAAAGGACTGTCTGTGTACAGAAAGCACATTAGGCTGAGATCACTTTCTTTATGACANATCACTTTCTTTATGACAGCTGTTCCAATATGTTTTATTTAAAAGGAAAAATGCTAGAGATTTAGTGCTTTGGAAAATACTACTACATAAAGCCTAAGTTGCAAGATTAACACAATAGGGGAACAGCAGTGACAGCAAAGAGAGCTTTAAATTTCTTTAAATGTTTGCTTTTTCCATAACAGTCCCTGTATTACATCATTCTCATAGACATTGCTTTAGTCTTGCAGTAGGACATTCACCCTGGAGAGATGTTTGTCACTGTGATGCACATGGACTGCCTTCCATTCAGGGATTCAGTTGTGTTCAATGTGCTAAAGGAAGACAGTTTGGACAAAAAGGGAGAACCTTTTGAGATAACCTTAATAAAGCTATCACTTCCCCACACAGATAAGCTTCATCTATGTAGTTAACTATCACTGACTCAAATAAAAGTACAGAGACATTAGTATGCATCCATACTGTAAGAATATTTATAAAACATGCTACTATAACAGGAGAGGTTAGTGTAAAGAGAAAAAGGCAAAACACTTTTTATCAAGCTGTGCCACATGTTTTGCAAAAGCTGGTATCTACACCCAGATCAGATCTACCTAACATTTCATCTCTGAGTGTCCCAACTGTTTGTTCTCCAGAGTAGTAGTAGCAGTATAGTGGATGGTAGTTATAGGTGGATGAATGGGTGCAATTGTCAGTGTTCATAGTCACATTTTGCTTTCTATGGGACCAATATGATACTTGTAGTCTCAGTGTACTTCAGAAATTATCACAGAATAAGTGAGCATATTGGTGCAATATGACAGAAAGGGATGTGGTGTCATAGCAGTTGAGAAGTGTCTGGCAATTCACTTACTCATGAAAAAAGGACCAAGGGCACTCGAAATTGCTGCTGGTACCTGAAACTAGTAAGAGGAGGTTTTCAGTCTTGAAGTAAAAGGAAGTTTTTTAACATCTAGAAACTTGACTACTTATAATGCTGCGCATGA
Organism: Chloroceryle aenea; assembly: GCA_013399075.1. Taxonomy (NCBI): domain Eukaryota; kingdom Metazoa; phylum Chordata; class Aves; order Coraciiformes; family Cerylidae; genus Chloroceryle; species Chloroceryle aenea. Next base: position 11,526 of record VWZY01006713.1, on the reverse strand, counting down.
TTGTACCTGTGGGCTCTGCATCACTTTTAATGAACTTTCTAATTGCCCATTACACAACCACTACTGTAATTTCATCAGGCTCTTCTGGGTGGTGTTAGGACATACCTGAACTCTCCCATTCTTCCATGGCTGTATGCAATGGCTTCTCAGTTCTAGTTTGCAAACAAATGTAATCCTCCAGGAAGAAACATTAGGGGGAAAAAAAAAATAAAAAAAAATCCCAGTTCTCTTAAAAAAGCAACCACCTGGTCTGAAGTTTGGGACTGGTGCAGGGTACAGTTTAGAGTAGCTTGAAAATCTTGCAATATTTACGTGTATTTTATTTTGTGTATGCACATAACACATCATACTCAATGTCAAGGAAATGAGATGTCTGAGTGCTATGAAAAATGAGACCATGTTCTGCTATGGAATTTTGGCCATTGTGCTCTGAGTGAGAAGTAGATTTGGTGTGTTAACAGAGTGATGGGTAATGCTTTATTCCTGCATCATAATAATGTAAGCACCTATGAACAGTGGAAGATAAAAAACAAGTTGGAGTGTTGCCAGTTCTTGTTATGTAATTGTGAGTTTCATGCCATTTTTTGGTTTTCATAATGCCAAAAGTGAGAAACTTGACTTTTATTCAGGAAATAATTTTAACCCTAATTATTGTAGAAAGATGCTTGAAAACAGATACAGAAACAGGCATGAAGTTCAGATCTCTTTCAAGCTGCATAAAATGTAACATCATCCAACTATATGATTAATTTAGGATTAACAACTTGTTCAAAGGTTAAAATATTTCTTTAGATTTATTTTTTATGATGGATGTTTTCAGTACATAAAATATGAACCTAAGGCAATCAAAAGCAAGTTATTGAATAATATTCCTACTGCTTCCTTTCACACATTTTTATTTTGTCTCTGTTTCTACCATCTTTCTGTACCTGGAATATTTCCATACGCGGTGTTGTGCGCTAGTCAGTCCTGAAAATCCTTCTGTATATATTTAAAGTTAAGATATATGCACATGTATTTAGTTCCCAGGTGTGGAGATACTACTTTGAATAAAGAATGCAAGAGCTGTAAATTACCTGACAGTTATATAATAAGATGCCTTATGCATCTGATCTGAATTACTCATGGAAATTGTGTAAGTCAGAACCTCCCAATATATCAAAGACAAATTTTGAGGGAGTCAGAATCTGTAGGGTATACAGTATTCTTTTTGTAATGCTTTGTACTTCTAGTTTCTACTTACAAATAACTATTTTTGGATACTGCTTATGTTTTCGGCTTCAGGTTTTTTTAATGTGGCTGTAACTTTTCATTTGCACCACATGCTTTTTCCGGGGGAGTATAATGGATCTATTTCCTCTTGCAGCATTCTTTATTTTATATTAATTTCAGCTGCCTGCCTTTTTTCTTTCACCCTAATAAATTCTTTATCCCAGAATTATTTTCTCAGAAGCTTTCTGATTTATTGTTTCTATTTTTATAAGGAAATGCATAAAACGGTAATTGCTGAAGGTATTACTGCTTTAAGTTTACAATGCTACTAACTAGAGCAACATTCATTTTACTGATAAATGTGAGCTAAATACTAAATTAAGAATTAAGGAATCATTACGTTTTTGTTTGAGAAAAATATTTTGAAATGCCCCACATTGTTCTTTGTCAATAGAGATTGTGAATTTTTAGTAGCAGGAGATTTTATTCATAATATATGTTGCAGGGTAAGAGGTCAAGGACAAAGACCTCTCTGAGCTGTCAATATTCAGGCAATTGATCTTCTAATTTTCTTTAATATCATCAGCCACTTCCCTTCCTTTCCTCTCCTCTCCCCTCCTGTCTCTTTCCCCTTCCCCCCAGTCTACTTAGGGAAACTAAATATGCCTGCTGCCAGCAGAGCTTAGTATAAATGTAATATTACATGAATCAAAGGCCCTTTAGGCCATGATATGGACTGATAATTTATTACTGAAGAACAGAGGCTTTTTTTGAAATTTCCTTTAGTTGAGGCAGATCACTATGAATTAACTAGGCCAGCAGGTGCTCTCATTAAATTTACAGTCACTGGCAGCAAACAGGGAAGTATTTAAAAAAAGAATATGCAGCTGTGCTGACACATGTAATCACAACCATCCCCACACGCACAAGATGTGCAAGGGTAGCAACAGATTTTTGGTCTCAGTGCTCGAGCTGTGCTGGCACACAAGGACCAATGTGCATTGTGCTTATGATTAGGTTCCTAAACCAGCAAACTGATTGGACTAGACCTCCAAATGTTCTGAGGGAAACAGATGAGCTATTTGCAGGGCTGGGCTTATCTGAACCTCCCAGCTGAAGTGACCTTGAACTTCAGAGAAGTTCATAGCCTGATTATAGCTTTGTGGTTTTGGCATTTCTCCACTTACCATTTTATGAGTCTGTGAAATAACAGCTTCAACAAATCTCTTCTTGATCTACATTCTTGGCTCAGTTTCTTCAGACATCAGATAGTGTTATGTCTATAACTGGTATTTGAAGCTAATGAAATGACGTTTTCTGCAGAACCAAACCTTTATTTTCCTTAAAGGAAAGGAAATTCCATGCAAATCTGCTCCTATCTCAATAATAATGTCTCCTCAGTTTACCTGTGTTTATTACAAAAAACAGTATGGAAATGCTTATTTTGTACCCCAAACAATGCTTGGAGAAACATTTACAAAGTAAACTCTTGGCATTGATTCAAAGATCGTTTAAGTCAAAACTTCCACTGAGTTCAGTGAGGTTTACAACTGGCCTTTTCATCCTAGTTTTAGGTTTAGATGTCTGTGCTGTGCTTTCAGTAATTTTTGCAGAAGTTGCACACACATGCCTAAAGTTATTACATTTACTGGAGATTTATGCCTTGTTATCTAAACTCAAAACAATCTTTAAGTACAAATATACTGAAGAGTCACCACCCGGTAATAGTACTTTGTCTACTGCTGTGCAGCATATGATGTTTGTATACTGCACAATTAACAAAATTTTGCCTACATTTTTCCTGTTTCTTTTCTAAGTATTTTAAGTAAAAAAACAAAAAAAAAAAAGGAAAATATTAGTTTAATTAGAGAAAAACTAAATTATGCAATTCACTATGTGTAGCTACAAATAAATAAAATTTGTCATTTATAAACATTTGGGGTTTTGAGTTAGCATTCTAACCTTTTTTAGTTTTGGAGAGCATAAAGTAACTAATAAAGTATATGTTCACATTTTTATTCACCTTTAATCTTAAAAAGTGAAGAAGTTTAATATAACATTTTTCAGTATGTTTGACTCCTAAATCAAATAAAGGGAAACATAGTGCCACAATCCTTGAATATTCCATGTATAAACTTCCTTTTAGGATTACAAATCATCAAAGAAATATGCAGTCATCTATACAAGGTTTGACAGAGATGCTTCCTTTTTCTTGTTTTCCATTTACAGTTTCCCTGGGTTCACAATGTGGTCTGCTGCTACAGAAGTATGAACAAAGTAAACTGCTTTTAATAGAACCATTTATCTGCTTTTGAGAAGATTAGCATGCAATCCCTAGAGGCATTTCTCAACTAATAAGAATAAAATGAATGCTACTTGAGCACCTGTAATCAAATTACTTTTTATGCCCTAAACCCTCAACAGACTCTGAAATCTTGTAGTTTCCTAGGTGGGCATTTTACAGACCATGGTAATGCAGTGCTGGGATTTCCCTTCTCCTCTTACATTGTCTTTATTTCAGAGAAAAGCAGAACCAGCCAACCAAACAGACTTCTCCCATCAGGATGAAAATCCCAGCATTTCAGAGAGATGAAGCACCACATCAGCCATTCCTCTGTAGCTGTCACAGCCCAGTCTGCACTGCTGGTGGAATAAGGCCAAAACTTTTTATGTCTTGTTGGATGAATACTGCTGCTGCAAACTTGACTATTCCTAGATGATTGTCATATCAAGACTGAGGTAT
>VWZY01006710.1:45372-56425 GCA_013399075.1 Chloroceryle aenea | reverse complement strand
ACAACATCAGTGCACTGAGGTTGTAAAACAGTTTTTAAAAAATAGCTGCACTCACCTGTTTACATTTTTTTTACAGATAAAGAACCAATTTTCACTATTCCAATCAAAAACATCCTTGCAGTGGAGAAACTTGATGAGAGCTCATTCAACAAGAAAAATGTGAGTCGAAAGATAATTTGTATGTCATTCTTAATGTGTTCTTTAAATAGACTATTAGAATTGGCTGACAGAGTTACTGAATCCCAATTACTAAACTTCTAAGCAAAAAAAAATCTCTTTTTTTGGATTGGGAATAAAAAAAGCTGTATGCAGTATTTACAAGAACCCTGAATATAGAACTTAACCTGGAGATCTGAATCTCTGCACCAATTTTTCTGAAAGATTTTATGACTTCTGCCCCACTTGGCAAATTTCTGGAATGAAGGTTAAAACTACTGTGACCTTATTACAAAGCACTTTTATGTATGGCATTAATAGTATGTATTATATTATGTTCTACTAGAAAGATTCTATGACTGGGTGACCCAACTGGTAGATGAGGGGAAGGCTGTTGAAGTGGTCTAGCTAGACTTCAGCAAAGCCTTTGACAGAGTCTCCCACAGCATCCTCCTGGAAAAGCTGGCAGCCCGTGGCTTGGTCAGGTTCACCCTTCACTGGGTTAAAACCTGGCTGGGTGACCAGTTACAGAGAGTGGTTGTGAATGGTGCCACACATCCAGCTGGTGGCCAGTGGCCAGAGTGTCCCCCAGGGATCAGTACTGGGACAGTTCTATTGAGCATCTTTACTGATGACCTGGATGAGGGGATTGAGTGTACCTCATCCAGGCAGTGAGGAAAGCACAGCTGTTACTTAGGCTGGGAATGACCAAAGGGGAGACTTCTGGGAATCTTCAGTTACACTCAGAATATGAAGAATAAAATCTGAGGTGACATTTAAAGATATGTGAATGAAGAGGACAGAAAGTGCAGTGTGTTTCTTTGGATGAAGAAATGGTGTAGGCAGAACACAGGGAGCTGTTTTGTTTTGTTTTTTCCTCCTAAATAGGGCTGTGTAGTACTATGCAAGAGGTGGAAAATCTTCTTTTCTCCTTTATCTCACTTTCTATCTTAATTTGGCTTCACTGAATTGCCTGGACTTTGAAATAAATTTTGACATATTCAAAGTTGCTCAATTACTGGATTTATTTATTTATTTATTTTCCTGAGCAGAATAATGTTGCATTCCTTCTACAGATGTTTCAGGTACTACATGGAGAAAAACCACTCTATATCCAAGCAAATAACTGTGTAGAAGCTAGTGAGTGGATAGAAGCTCTTTGTCGGGTAACGAGGTGCAACCAGAAGAGGCTTAGTTTTTACCATCCTTCTGCTTTTCTGAATGGGAACTGGCTTTGCTGCAAGGCTACAGTGGAGAACGCAGCGGGCTGTGCTCGTTGCACTGCGTAAGTTGACTCTCAGATGAAAATACCTATGTTTTGTAGGACAAATAATGTATGATTCATTATACAACTTGAAAATCTGAAGGCAAGCTTTTCCCCGTCTACTTCAGCAAGTTACACTACTAAAAACATGCTTTACTAATAAGGCCCGAAGTGCTGGATTTTACTAAGTCTATTACTTCAGCAGCCACCATCTGAAATGAAGGTAACCAATTCAGCATGTGAATCAAAAATATTGATTTCTTTGCCTGCAGAACAATAGACTTTAGCTCAAGTTTGTTCAGATTCCGGGATGAATGCATAAATACGACATGCCTAGGTCACCTGTATGAATTAATTGAAACACCTTGCTGAAGAGGGCTCAGCCTGCAAGTCTATTTCTTTTTCTAATGACATGGCCTTGGTTTATACAGACCCTTTTTGTTTAACCTCACATATTTTAAAACAGTGTCCTAAGAAAATCAGTTAATTAGAAAATGTTGGTATATAGGTTCTTACAAATTGTTTGGGATTTGTAGGTGTGTCAGAGAAATCAATAACATCTTGATGCCTTTCTTTAAGGTGCTGATTTCTGAACACAAATGCTCTGATTTTTTCACTATCAACATTTTATTAAAATAAACTTATCCTTAACTGGATAAGTTGCATAAATTACAGACTAAAGATCTAAGTCAGTCCTCTAACATTCAGTCTAAGTTCTACAAGATAACTTTCTGAAAATACATATAACACTTTTCCACATCATTCAGTTCATTCTTATTAGATTTTTAGTAGTTCAAAAGATTCCTGTTACTAAATAACTTTTGATTGTTCATGTCTTTCTGGTTTTTAACACTGTTCTGGTTTAGCAATGTATCTTGTCCTGTTCTGGTTACCTTTCAAGTGTAGTAGAGTCTAGAAGAAGTTTTATTTCTCATGTAGTAACAATTAACCTTACTTTGATGTTTTGGAATTACTTTTCTCGTGGCATACCAAGCAATAAATTCTATGGGGAAAAAGGAATTTTTAGTATTGCTGTATTCACTGCCCTCAAAACTGTATATCCTCATTTCTACAGAACACTTGCAATGAATGCTAAAGTTTGTGTACCAAGTAAGAAGCTGTCTGTGAGTGATAGACGTATTAAAAGGCTAAGTATATTGAAACAGAATCAGTTTTGACTTGCTTTCAAATGTTTCAAGAACGACTTACTATATATTTAACTACCTGTCTCTGATTGTCACCTTGTAGAGATGTTCCTGCTGATATTCAAATCGAGATCGATGGAGACCGAGAGACAGAAAGAATTTACTCGCTTTTCACTATCAACATGTCTAAATTACAGAAGATGGAAGGTAGTAAAATAATAATTCAGAAGAATTTTATTGATGTTATCCAGCTTGAATTCTTTAGGCCCACAGCATCAATTTGATGTCTTAACAATCTACCTGAAAACAAGAGACTAGAGACATGGATTGTATTTTTTTTCTTCTTAGTGCTCTGTTATCAGATACTTCTCAGTCATGTTTTTACAGCAATACATGTTCTAATTGAACTTGCATATATGAAATATCTTTAAGAGTCTCAGCAGAGAGACTGCAGCTATAGCTGGTTGCTTTTGTCTTTGATCTCCTTTTCCTGGCTAAGGAATGTATTCTGCTGAATATGGTTGGTTGCAAGAAAGCACTGATGTGCTGTTACATGATCAGGAGATGGTTGGATGCTCAAGGTGCTGAATGCAACCAGCAGATAAATACATCAAGCTGATACTGCCTCCTGCTTTTGTCTTAACCTGTTTTATGTATGAGCTAGAGTAACTGCACATTTCCTAATTTCAAATTCACCACCTACCTAAGAGTTCGATCTGTTTGTTAATTATCAAATTTTAATTGTGATAATTATGGTAATTTTTGTAGAGGCTTGTGGAAGTATAGCAGTCTACCAAGGTCCACGGAAAGAACCAGATGATTATTCTAACTTCACAATTGAAGATTCTGTAGCAACTTTTCATACACTTAAACAGATAATAGATACGGTAGAAAAGCTGAATGAATCGCATGAAAAATACCGAAAGAGATCATCTAGTGCTAAATATGGTAGTGAGTAAGTATCTTATGTAATTGTGACATACATCACTCTGTGGTTTGGTTTGGTTTTTAATATATTACAGAACAAGGCCAGGCTTGTTAATTAACAACACAAAGACATGGAGAAAATAAAGCATCATTTGTAGCAATGCAGCTTTTTACCAGTTCTTAAAGGTCCAGGAAGTTGTTCTGGTGTTGAATTGATCTGCATTCCTGTTCTGATTCCCATCAGCAGCTACAGGATTCTGTCATTTCCTTGGAAGTGCTGAAGTGCACACTAAATATATCCCAAACTGTCTGCCTACCTTTTAATTCCTTTTCTAAATTTCGAATTTCAGTTAAGAAATAATTAAAATACCAAGTTACATAAAACTGTAAAAATTACATTGCAAAAACATACATTTGTGCAGTATATTTATTGTTTGTAATTCACTTGGAAATGATAAAATACTGCTCCTGGGGAAGTAAAAAAAATCAGTTCTTTGCACTACATTTTTTTTTGTTCCAAAGCAGAGTCTTTTGGCTGCTATCTATGGAACACCACTAGCAAGATTTCTGATTTGTTCTTTACAGCAATTAAACTTGATTCACCAGAAGAAAATGCCTGCTCAAACCCTGATTTAATTTGCCTAATTTACTATTTGATCCAAATTGTTCACCAAAATTGACTTTGATTTAGAGGTCTCACATGAAAATATGTGAGGTTTTCTGCAAATCATGACATTTCACAAGTAGTGGTAAAAATTATAGAGGTTTGCTTAATAATTGTATAATAATAACAATAATTTAATTTGCTTAAAATCGTATGGTGAAAACTAGAAAGCAAATGTTAACCTTTCAAATATTTACATTTAATTTTTTTTTTCTTTTCCTAGAGAAAATCCTATTGTTGGAAAAGTTTCCTAACCAAAACAAATTGGGGCACACTTGGATGAAAAAAGAAACTGGAAATGTTCTTGAGTGTTCTGGGGTTTTCTTTGTGGTTTTTGGGGTTTTTTGTCTTTTTAATCATTATATGCATTTTTACAAAGTATTTAAGAGTGAACATAAATGCTAGTTGTGTTGACAATCTATTTAATATTTAATAGAAAAGTATCTACTTGGAAATGTGGTCTTAAGGTTTATTCTCATTTTGCTGAAGAATTTGATGTTCCAGGTTCTTGAAGTAACAGGTGTGAATAAATCTAAACGTTGTTTTGCCATTGTTGTCTTATTGAAAAGAACTTTCTAAACAAATAAGCTTTTTAAATGGAAGAAAACACACGTGGCATTTGCTGATTGGATTACATCTCTCCATACATACACTGCAAACTTGTATGAGTTTACCATGAGTGCCTGCTTGCCCTGCTGATACGGATCTTGAAATAGAAATCCCAAGATGCTATGACATGGAAAAGATCTGAAGCTTCACAGTCAATTGATTTGACTTTTTTTCCTTGTATTAGGTGTTGTCAGGACTTGATTTATCTACAGCTGAAGTCTTACAAATTTATGCAGTATGCTGCAGAAAATCTGGGCAGCAGATACCAGTGTTAGTTATGTTTTTAAGTACTATGGAAGAAGAAATCAGGGAACTTATGTTGTACCTCTGTTTACATTTGGGGTGAGTAACACACGGAGTGACCTTAGACCACTATCTATTTTCTTTAGGATTTTTTAAGGTACATATTTTTTCTTAATCGAAAAAGAAATGTGGAGTATCCACATTTTTTTTTTAAGTAAGTTTGCCTACAGATAGAAAAATTTAAATGTGAACAGATTGTGTTTAAGTACTAATCAATTTACGTCATCCCATGTATGATTTTATTTCCTTTTTTTTTTATAAAAAGTAATAACTAGGTCCAGCTCACCTTTCTCACAAATCTAATAAATAATCTCTATTATAATCACTCAAAGCACTTTAGATATCTGGACTATCCCAGATTATTTTTAGATACTTTGTAGTATCTGCTTGTTACGATCAGTTGAATGATCAACATTGTTTTGTCTTTAAGCAATGCTTCGGTGAGTATTTTTGTGTATTTAGTTAAATGGATTTGTATTTGCCACTTAACACGATTTTAAACTGGCATTCTTGGCTTCAGTAAGATTAATTTTTGCTCACTTCATCTGAGAAATTAGGTTTCTACCTGAAGAATTTATATGTGTATAACCAGGAAGAAGCAAAGGTATTACTGTGGCAACTTTGCTTCATCAGTATTAAATACAGTGGTACTCCTTGGACTGTTATTTTTAATAATAACAAGAGATGGTACTTTTATTTTTGGAGCATTTGCTGTGGGGTCTTTTGTTGTTGTTTTATTGGATGTTTTTTCATTGTTTGGTCGTTGGGGTTTTTTTCTACAATCGTGATTTGGCCAACTTAATTAGGAATGTGTGACTTAGAGTAGAAATCCACAATGCTTGAAGCCGTAAGCTCGTTAAATTACTGTACTAGTCTGTTATGGGGCTGCTCTCTGTAATAGAAACAGGTTGGCAAGACAGGACTGAAATCTCTTTTGGAATAACCAAAATACCAAGCAAACTGTTTTAGAATATCTGGGATTCGGTGCTAGTGTCTGCAGCCTCACAATCATTTAGTCACCTCAGCTGGTTTTGCCTTTTCTGGAGTTTTTTGGGGGTTTTGGGGTTTTTTTCACACATTTAATGTGTTCTAAGGGGGTTTTATTTGTCAACAGTTGAAAGTGAGGGGAGGGAATATAGTGATGCCAAGAAATGTGTTTTGCCAAGGTAAAGGGGGGTCTACTTAATTGCCATTAATAAAAAGCTGTCATTAAACAAAGTTCAGTGTGGCTGACTGTCAGAGATAGGTTTTGCTGTATATGAATTAACCCTGTGGTAACGTGACTGTTCCTTGGAGCCATTTTCTGTTGTTTTCAGAGTAAAATTTATGAAAAATTAAATTGTACTCTTGCAATGTTGTGTGGGTTTTGTTTGTTTGTTTGTTTTTTTAAATATGCACTTTTTTTTCTGCTTTGGTACTGGAATATCTAGATTTAAAAAAAAACCAACAAAAACAAAGGCCATTGAATATTTGTGACCATTAGGATTCGATTTATCATTTTCTAATGTTTTAAGATGCAGTAGATATTCTAGATTGTAATTAGGCACAAGTAGGATGATATATAATAAAAAGTTGCCTTCATTTTGATTAGTGTAGAGAAATTGTTATTTGGTAATTACTTCTGCTAGGACTGTATATTATCATTAGTTTTAATTTGTATTATGATGATGTATTGTTGAATGTATTTTTATTTAAATTTTATTTTCTTATCAAGACATTAAAATGTTTTGTAACATTGCTTGAGAATAACCCACCAATAAATTACAACAAATGTGAGATCTGCTTTGTGTTTATTGCGAGGTCTGAGGAGTGAATGGATGGGGGTTTGGATATCAGAGTTGGGTATAAGGAGACACATCTATTGGTAGGGATCTTCCATGATCATCTACAGCATTGTTACCTTCTGTGGTTGATGGGGGGAGAGAAGTGATAGTTAATCAGTTGGTGTAACAGCATGCATAGGAAGAAGCCTTAACTGACAGGTTAAAGATGTTTGCAATAGGTAGTGTTGAAGGATCTCTAGACCACATAATTAGTGTTACACGACTAATTTTGATTCTGGATTACTGATTTATTTTCATTACCTGTCCTCTTTACCAGTTCCAGCTATATAATTGGGCAGGCCTATTTTAAATGTACTGCATATGGAAAAAATAGTCTTTTCTCAATCTTCTTTATGTAATCTGGGTGCTTTTTTTGCCACCTGCTCTCCCCTCCTACACATTTCTTTATAAGGTAATGTTGTACAAGAATGTTTTAATGTCTTGAGATGTTTTCTTTCCTTGTACAGAGCGCTGACCTGTTGTCCTTTATTACTGGTGTGGCAGCTACCGTGTGAACCTTCCAGCCAGTATGGAATTAATTGTGATTAATTCTGAGGTAAGATGTATTAAGGCCCAGTGTGAGTGTTCACAACATGCATTTGCAGAAATCAGAAAGCAGAGGAAGTTAAAGATGAAATTTGAAGTACAGGAGGATTTTTTTTGTAGGACTACTTTTCCTGTGGGCATCAAAAAGAAAATGTAAAGATTCTGTGATGATGATACCAGTGTGATCTTTTCTCTGATAATATGCTGCCTTCTCTAACTGTTCCATTAAGCTGTTTTTTCTAAGCCAGCACATGAAAAGGACATTTTCATGTCAGACCATACTTTCAAGTTCTATGCTGGACTAGAAATCATAGATGCATGGCCTCTGGAGCTACAAAGTTGTCTTTGGACTTTGGAATCCTTGAAAATCAGTGTGCTAGTTGCTCACACAGTTCTATGCTTCTTTGTCCCCCATTATCCATGCAGATGACAATAATGAGAAAATGCATGCTTACAACCTATGTGTAGGTGAGCATATACATTTATCTTCATGCAGTCTACCTATAGGCTATATATAGACTAAACAGAAGCAACAATATATGGAAAATTATTTATGATACATCTAAATTTCTGCTCGTTTTTATGTGTTTCAAAGTCCAAAGTTAGCAAGATTTACGTGTGCTAAGGACTGATTGAATATTGCTTAGAGAGTATGCATATGGAATAAAAATTAGGCTAGTTAAGCACCAACTCCCAGTAAGTGTAAGAGCAGCTTCCAGTGGAATGGGCAAATGCATGCAGCTTGCTTAGGGTTCTTAGGAATAGTTACAGAAGCATATTTAACTACAGTTTATATGACATATGCAGATTAAATAGACTGGAAATGACAGTAAGGAGACTGTATCCGTGTTACTGTGTTCAGCTGGGATGAGACTATTGCTGGAATACTTTGTTCCTAAGACTCAACAATACAGGCAGCTGCTTAAAAAAAAACCAAACAACCAAAATAAAGGTTTGAGATTAGAAGAAGATGAACTGTCATTTAGTCAAATTCCTTAACTGAAAAAAATACAAGTTTAAAAAGACATGTACCTAAGTCAGGGACAGAAAATTGATAATCAGTTGCTCTCCAATCAGAATAAGGTTTAAAAAAATGCAGTGGCTGCAGAGCTGAGGAAATGCATGTGCTTTGCAAGAATGGTTTGGGTTTGGGTTTGGTTTTTGATAATGGCCTTTGTTGTTTGTTTTTTTTTAATAAACAAAGACACAACCTTGCTGAATTACTTGTAAAATATTCTTTAAATTAAATAATATTTATGGAAAGTAACAAAACACATCCATCTATAAATCTTGCTTAATGAAGTTGTATGATTATGCTTTTAACTGTTTGAGATCATAATTATTTTAGCATAATTACTCCTATGAATGCTGTGACAGTTTTATGTAAGGTCTGGTTAACAGTTTTACCAAAAAGAGGATATAAGTCTCTATTCTAATTTTGGAAACTTTAATTATGGGTTTTTTTTAAATCCAGTTAGACAACTTAGTTTCCTTTAAGAGGTTGTGATTTTATTCCCTATTTTCATTCTCTATTTTTGATGATTCTTAACACACAGGCAGAAAAAAGCTGAGGGAATCATAGAACAGCCAAAGTAAATCTATTTGTGTGACTTGAATTCAAGACTTAAAGGTAAAAATCACTTACCTGGTCCCTTGGAAATAGTGGTGCAGAAGATTTTGGCTCTGGTTTCTCAAAAAATGGAAGATATCCCATGCTTTACTCCAGGTTGGTGTCTCAGTGGCAACCTCTGCTGTGTCGGGGAGCAGAAAGAGCAGGTGACATTTTGAGGGATGTGAGTGTATATACAACAAAAGAAGGCTTCACGCATTGTTTTCCTCCTAGATCAGCTTGTAGACACTGTACCTGCTGAGGGGTTACTTTAGTAGCCAGCTAAGAAGCTTAAGGGTGGGAGCCCCACAGGGTTCAGCCTGCTCAGCCTTTGCTTTTCCTGGACACTGTGACATTGTTGCTAGGTGATACAGAAACAATCCTTCCTCAGATGGCAGAAGGCAGGTGACAGAGAGAAAATTAGGGAAACTTGCTTCTAAAAATCAAGTGATCTACAGTAACTCTCAGACCTGATATTTATATTGCATCTTGAATCCATAGACCTTTAAAGTACTTCTTGAAAGAAGTAGTACAAGCATTTTCTCCAGATGATAATGATGCAAGATAGCTTATCATTTACCTCAAGTTATATTTAGTCCTGTATCTTTCCCCTCACTTTTTCTGCTAATCTTGCTCATTTACCCTAGTATAAATTAGACTGAACATGTCACGTGTGCCCATAGGGAGCAGATGACAGAGTGCCACGACAGTATTTCTCCAAACCAGGCTGAAAATTTCAATACAGTTCTTTAGATGATGAAGCAGACAAGAAAATAATTATTAGTTGTGTATCTATTAATTGAATTCTGTAAAGCATAAAGCAATATGGACAGAGCTAAAGGTACCTCTATCATTTGCTCCACACCTTTTACTGCTCTGGTTAACACTGGCTCTGTGCAGTAGAACTGCAAGTTTTGTTTTTGAGGAGACCAGACAAAGCAAGCAAGAGTATACCAGAAGTTACCTCCTTTCTATTCTTAAAAAATGAGATTTCAAAACACTTCATCCATCCTAATACTGAAAACTGTTTCACAGTGGCAGACTCTCTTCTACCAAAAGATCCCTCGGGCTTTTGGAATAAATTCAGAGCTGCATCTCATTTGAACTGACACACTTGGCAAAGGCACTGATTGTGCCTAGTGGCTTCTACCAGGAGGAGGAGAGACTAAAGGAAGGCTTTGTAATTGTTTTAATGACCATGTTTGATAACTTATCTATCCCTAAGCATGCAGAGCAGTTCTTGAGCCACTGATTTTGCTGCCCCCCTCCCCATTGTGCAGGAGAAACTACTGTGTAGCATATGAAGTAAGTGAGAGAATGGTTAGTGGTTAAAGCTAGCATTGCCAAATTACTGACATCTATGTGTTTTGTATTTGTACTTGCAAAGAGTACAGCAAATGTGTGACATTTTGAGAGCATCCAGGGACAATCTGGGTCATAGTTTTGCTCACATGATCTCTTAGAACTGGAGAAAAGAATTGCATCCCATTTCCATCTAATCCCTGCAAATAAAAATTGGAGATGAGGAGGAAAAATGTATAATTATTTAATATATAATCATGAAAACAGTCCCTCTACTTTCCAAGATGAGGGTGGAAGAGCAGATGCTGTCTCCCCAGCTTCACTCCCTGCTCTTGGCCTTGGGCTAGCAGACACACATCCTTTTCATGAATTCTGGATTTATTGCTCCGCTGAAACAATGAGGCACAAAACCCAGTCCCTCAGGAAGCTGTGACTGCACAGCTCCCCCTCCTCTCTTCAGTGCATCCTCCCCACCCTTGTCCCCTGGCCGTGTGAGACTCCCCCTCCACAGCAAACTGATGAAAGTGACACTCTGGGGCCTGACAGCCACCTTTAATTAACATTTTTTTTCGGTTCCCTGGTTGCGGAGAGCGGAGGGGCGGCTCCCGTGGGCCACCGCGGCCGCTTCTCCCTCACGCTGCCTGGTGCGGCCCGTGGTAGTGCGCGCCCGTTAGCTCCGGCCGCGCGGCCTTCGCGCCCACTAAG